>OX463841.1:9254134-9309881 GCA_949825065.1 Odontocerum albicorne
TGAAACTTTCATTGGATCTTTAACATTTTTTTTACTTTTCTTATACTCCACCTGTTCGTGCCGATATTTTTTTTGCGTATGAAATAGACATATATAGCAAAATGTGTTATTATAATTATTTACATAATGCTGTTTCAAAATATTATGGGTATTAATTTTTATAGAACTTTATTTAATAACTTTATAAATTACATAATTTTATTGCTCACTTTGCTTTTGGACTAGTTTTGATATTGCATCAATATAATCGAAATTGAAGAAACAGTGTTTTATTAAAGTGTGTGTAAAACTAAGTTGGCATGCGCGTGTACAGCATAAGGAAATGCAAACAAAGATTTGCTACCCTTATTTTGTATACATTTTAAAAATACTCTTTAAAACCTCAGTTCAAGTGGTAATGTGATTTATTGCAAAAAATATTACAATTTTGTGAAACGTTCGGGATTACGTGGGTGTGTCTCGAAATGAAAATTAAAAAAAAATATTCGTCTGTTTGACAAATGTTGAAGCGAATCAATTGCAATGTATTCATTTTCAAATTATTTATTTTTATAAGTAAATAAACAGAAGTTATGAAATTGTGTTGATATTTACGTTTGAAAAGTGTTGAAAAGCTATTTATTTTTATATGTACATACCTAAGTGAATATATAGTCGTGTTAAAACACATAAAAATTCTAATTATTATTATATCCATAAAACTAAAAAAACAGTAGGTTTTATTTGAAATCTAACTGTAACGAAGGAAGTAAGAAAGTTCAATTATATAAAGAAAACACGCTTTGAACTTCTGTAAAGATATTAATTTATTAGAAAAAAAAATTTATTTCATTTTGTTTTACTTTTATAAAAAAAATAGATTTGGTGGATCGAAGTTTTTTTTAAAAGTGACTTACTTAATATAACATATGTTAGGGAGTGCTGAGTTTTTTGAAAAAAGTTTACAAAACCAAAATATTTTTTTATCAATATAGTATGTGTTTAGTTTTTCAAAAAAATATTGACTACGAGTATAAAGCACAATTTTTTTCTTTCAAAAAGTAATCACTATAAAACTCAAAGTTGATTTATAATTTTGGACTACACATTTAATTAAATAAGGTATTAATATCATACTATGATCCAGTAGGATCCGCATAATTCTACCTTCAAGCTCTGTTAAAAATGAATTTAAAGTAACTAAGGTGGTAAGATTTTATTTGAAAAGAAACATATTTATTTGCACAAAAAAATCTTCAGATTCTTTCAAAAACTGGTTTCCATCAAGATAAATATAAATTACGAGTAACTAAGACGAGAAATCTATCGACCGAAAACTAAAATGGGGTGGCTTTATTCAGACGCGTAATGAATTAATATAATTTTGAGGCATTGACGCCCGGCACATAAAACCAAGCTTGTACACTTTTCCGCTACTAGTCTTAGTATAATATTTATTTTCTTTCAATAATTTCTCGACTTCAAATCTTATTAAGCAAGGCCATAATAACGAGCAGAGCCGCGGTGGTGTGTGCACATTTATTATTACATTATTGTGTCAATAGGAGCTAACAAGAAGGGGAAACCTCAATATGTGGGGATCTTACATCAATATTCTATGCCCTTGATCGCGTGGTGAGCAAAATTAAATTAATATTTCATTCTTTCATTGTTGCCGCATACCACAAATATTTTTCTCCCTTAAAGAAATCGTTCGGGGATGCATTAAAATGTCTATTTTCATCCCCATCAAAGAAAAATGGGGGGCGGTCTGATGATGGCTATATCAAAAAAATGCTGAGTAAGCAGCAGTGCAACGAACTGAGTCAAACCAAACAAGAAATGGAATACTGGTTATTAAAAAAAATACTCCAAGGAAATATTAAAAAAGTAATGTTTATATATCTTAATATATAAACAATTTCTTTTTTTTAGTAGTTCCTTATTATTTTGAAAAAAATTATATTTGAATCAATAATAATTTGGTAAAATTTCAATAGAAAATAGTGTGTCAATTTACAGCTCCTTAACTTTGATGACGAAATATGCTACTTGTAGCGCAATACACAACATTTGTAAAATAAATCTTTTCAAAACGTAGAACCTTAACCTTTGAGGACCTCCGTGGCCTGGTGGTAGTGTAGTGTAGTGTTTATATACACTCATTAAATTTGAAAAGAATTCCCAAAAAGGGTTGTTTTCAAATGCTTTCATAAGCTGCTCATGCCGCCTTTATTTCTAGCACTTAGAGGCAGACCAACGTTCTATGATGCAGTACTCTCTTTTCCATATATTCACTAAGATACTGATACGTTTTTAAAAGTGCGACTTGGAGATAAAATTGTTCTCAGATCCAATAAGCAAATCTTTAAGTTTTTATTTTAGAACCACTAAAGTGACCTCCGTGGCCAGACGACCTCCGTGACCTGGTGGTAAGACACTTGTCTGCCGATCCGGAGGTTACGGGTTTGATCCCCGATGGAACCCAGATTTAAAAAAAATAGGATTCCAGTCTAGTTAACACTTAGGGCCTATAAAAAAAACATCTTTCTGGTTGGCTGGAAGAGATTGCCACATGGCAATAAACTCGCCAGGTTAAAAAAAAACCTTAATCCACATACTATTTTACTTTGGCTGAAGTAAGTTTACCACAAACTCTATGTTATATTAACCGATTTTAGAATTAAAGAATATGACGATTTTAGAATTAAAGAATATGACGATTTTAGAATTAAAGAATATGACGATTTTAGAATTAAAGAATATGACTAGTGCTGCATCACACATTAATGTAATAAAATTTATGTTAATAGAAAGAGCAGTTTTTCAAGTGATGTATTGTACATTAATCAATGAATAACAAACATAGATTTAACTTAAATTAAATTTGGTATTTAGTTATCTTGTCAATAACTAAATACCAAAAATCTTTTCAAGTATCTTTTAGGAAAATATTATAACAATAAAGCAAGAGGAAGAATTTAAGCTTGAAACATCTCATATATGACAACTGCTTTTGGATAGAGAAATTTCACGCTCTTCTTTAATTATTCGATGCGTTCGAGCCATAAGAAATATTAAAATATTTGTTTAAAATAAAATTTTAATTAAAAAAATTGCCAATAGACATCCTTGTCAACATATTTTCATTAATGCTGCTTATATTTATTTATGTATTTATTTATTTGTTTATTTAATTAACGACACAACAGTGTCTTTATATACAAATTAACATGTGACAGGTTATGCAAGTACTTAAAATTATTGACAAATAATGCAAACTTTATCTTAAACATGAAGATACAAAAAGCAGTAGTAATAATAAATTACAGTCATCGTTTTAAAATTATTTAATAATCTTTGAGAATTTTGTGGGAATTTTATGGATATATATTGAGATATAGAAAACACATGGCCTCATTAGTGGAACGAGATGCAAGTTGCTTTGCAGAATTAAAAGCTTCACACATGTTGATGCAGGGTTACTCTACTCCAAAGGCAAAATATTGTTCTTAATATTTGGTTTATATTACGTTATTTATATTAATAAAGGAGAGCACAAAGTTAGTAGCTATTTCTAAATATTGTTGTAATATTCTGGCGAATACTATACAATATATACTTATATTAAAGATATCTAAATTGTTGCAAAACTCGTTTCCAAGTCTTTGCATACGAATTATAGAGGAGTTGATTTTATAGTTAGTATAACAATTTTCGGTATAAAAGGGATTGAGCCGTCTTGTGGTTCTAGTGGGAATACGAAATGGAATACTTGCGAGTAAGTGAGGTGCATCAATCACTGAGTGAATGATTTTGTATAGCAGTACTATATCGGCTGTTTTTCTTCTGTCACACAGCTTCAAGAGTTTCACTGCATTTAATAAGTTGGGATAATTTCTTTCTTCATGCGGTATTCCAAGTTTTAAATTTATGAGTCTTAGAAATTTGTTTTGTACACGTTCTAAAGCTAGTGCATCGGCGGCGTAATGAGGAGACCATATTCGTTAATCATTAACGCTGCATAATTTATTTATGCTACATTAATATTTTCATTAATGCTGCATATTTTCATTAATGCTGCTCATGATATATTCGTTATCTTTTTTTTTCAATCACAAATACACTATATGAATAGTTCACTTAACAAGCGCTATCTAGTTTTATACCATATGGATTAAATCACCTGTAATGTTTCTAAAGTAGTTGGAATGAAAAATAAAAAGTGTAAAAGTTTATCTTTTTCGGTTCTTCAAACTTAAGTTTATCCTATCTTTGTATAAGAAGGAACCGTATAGATGTATTTGCGTAAAAAAGACCAAATTCACATTTTCCCAGTTTTCAAATAATCAAGAAACAAAAGCATTGCATTGTATGGCTTGAATGAAACATCTTTTAATACCAAATTCAACTATGAAATACACTTTTAACTGGTTTGGTATTTTTATATACGAGTATACGAGGTTGAGATATATGTTTAGTCTTTACTTCAAATGAAATCTAATTATTCAAGTATTCTATGGGCTGTATCTTTTGTGCATATAAACATTCATGTGAAAACTAGATAGGTACTTTTGAATTATTTTCTTGAAAAGAAAAATATAAACTAACGTTATGAACAATATCTCAAGGATGTTAAAGAAACGCTTTATATCTTTGTTAAAAAGTAGATCCTACTTTATTTACGTCTTCATTAAAAATAATAGTACCTACCGTTAATTTAGATTTTTAAACAGCTTAATTATTTTTTTAAGTATTTAATTCAACCGTAAAGCAGTACTTGCAAATACTTATTTAAAACGGAGAAATGGAAGTCTTACTTTTAACAACAAATATAACAATACAATTTATTTTGTTTTATTCACTGGTTTTAAATAATGTTTTTCTTGTTACGAGTATATCCGTTGCATCTGAAAACAAGCCAAAATGCATTGATTTTTTCAAAAATACACTCAATCAATATGGTTTGATTCTCCATGAGTATCCAATAAAAAACACTTTTATGTGGTAACAGGCTCATTGGCGCATGCTGTATACGTTAAAAAACAGGGTATTTTTATTCATTGCAATTTTAAGTCGGAAAACAGTTTGCCAAATAAATCCCAATGGATTGCAAACGCGGAAAACTCAAATGCGATGCAAATTCAGTTAAAGGGAAATATCAGCAAGTGTGATACAAACAAATACTTTTCATAAAAATAAATTGCATTTTATTGACTTTTTTGGAAAAAAGTTTTGCACATTGGGAATGTTTTATAAACCTTTAAAACAAGATGGATAATTTCTTGGTTAATTTAAACATAAGCGTTTTTAAATGTAGGATTACTATAGAGCGGCTTTGAAAAAGAAAAAAAGAGGCGAATACAAAATGCGGAAATATACGAAACTCGATTATTAAAAATATGAGATTGAGCTATTTGCAATCGAACCAAAACAAAGTAAATCCAAACTTCAACGTTTGCCATATCCCTGTATGGCACTGAAATATGGATACTAAAAGTTTGAGATCGGGCTAAAATAAAAACCTTTGAGATATGGTGTTTGCTAAGATTTCCATAGACCGCCAGAAGAACCATCGTCTCCATATTTGTAGGTCATAATCATATGCCACAACAAAAGTATTTAGACATTAAGATGTATATACACTTTAAGCTAAGATAAGTTTCTCGGTGTGCTTACCTTAATAAAGTATACAAAATCAGCTCAATCAAATATTGGCCTGATATACATATGAGGTTGCCCCGAAAATCGTACCTCTGCAATCGATCATAATTTTGCTATTAACTAGTAAATTATCCACCCTATCAGATTCTGTAGAAATATTAAATATGTAAATTGTTGTTTACAACCCTTATGAAATAACCCTTCTATTACCTCCAGACCGTTTTTTAGAAATGTGTGAGTAATATAAACATGTAACCCCTTCTTGTATGAAAAGGGTGTCTAGGCTTGTTACTGTTTCACTATCAATTTTATTCATCGGGCAATTTAAAAGTCCTGTTTTCAATTTACTTTTGCCTCGAGTAATTTTTCAAATGGATTACTCATTTTTTTCTTTTCGCAGTAAAAATATCACAAATAATTAATTAAGAGACGCCCAAACAAATTATAGATAAGGCTGAATAATGATAAATAAAATAAAGGCTTTATTTTGTGAAATAAATGTTGTTGAATGATTTGTTTTACCTACTCTTTCATTCAAATAACATGATGCCATACCATCACGCCGTCTCCATGTCAGGCTAGGAGAGGAGAAAGCGCCAGCATTTCCTATCGAAACACACATTTTTCCCCTCTCCCACATCCATACACCTTCTTATACAACTACGATTTCATTGAATTCATAATATCATTCCCATGATCCTATCATAAATTTTCTTGATCTTCCTTTATCACGCCTTTTAATCACATTTGCTTTATTTATTTGTTATGATAGTCTACCTCCACTCATTCACTCACTTCTTCATCTTCAGTATCATTTACACATACAATGCAAATTTTGCATATTTTGATTTTAATATACAATACATATACAATGCATATTTTGATTGTTTTGAATATTTAAAATTCGTAAAAATTATATAAACATGGTATAAAAAAACTCTGAAACCAATAATATTAGCACAGTTATTAATTTATTATGTTTTATTCAATATTTAATCAATATACAAATACAGGTGACCCTTGCGAGCTAGCTGGAGATTCTAGCCCGGAGGTTATGGATTTGATTCCCTTTGGTATCCATTAAAAAAAAACTGTTTAGTTATAATTAAGAAGTCTAAAGTGATAAGTTTATCACTTTAAACTTCTATAAAATATTTTTGTTTGGTTGAAAAAAATGGCACATCACGATTATATGTTACTGTGCACAACAAAAACATTTAAACAATACAATAATAAATATGAATCTATGCGCAGTTTGAATTTTTCTTCCTCCAACAAACCAGAAAGATGTTAAAGGCCTTTTAAACATCTTTCTGGTTTGTTGGAAGAGATTACCACATTACAATAAACCTGCAAGGTTGTACTGTATACAACAATAGTGCAATTAAATTGTATAACCCAGAAACCAGTAACTGTGAAATTTATCTTTGTAATTCTGCTCGTATTATTGACATTGGCATTGCAAGCTGAATTTCAAGTATTACTTGCTTTTACAAGTTATTCAAAACAATGCCCATATTTTGAATTGTTCGTTTTTAGCAGTTTCTCTTGGAAATCCTCTATAAATACTAAAGTATGCCACAACGTTTCATAAAACTAGTCATTTTACGCGAAACACATTAAACTTTGTGTTGTTTCAGGAAAATGAAAAACAAAATTTTAGTACCATGTAAAACAGGCTCCTTTTGCTAATGCTTTTACTTGAAAAGAGGAGTTTGCATAAGTTTTATATATCCACAGAGAATATTAAAATAATCAACAGAAATGCCAAACAACTTCCCTTTTGAGTGAGAAACCCACACAAACGTTTTGGTATAACAGATTTTTTTGTACTACTTGTAGAATAAAATAAATTACACGAGATAAACAAAAAACGTGAAAAAAAAATAATTTTGCGTTTATTTATAGTTATATTACTCTTTAAAGTCTAACTTCGGTCTTAAAGTCTTAAGGAAAAAATTCATGAGTTTTTTTTCCATTTTTTTCTGACGATATTATGTAAGGTGTGAAAACTGTCAGGTTTTTTTTGCTGAAAAAATAAATTTTCAAGAAGTTCAATTCTTTAGTTGGATTTGTAGGAGGCTAAACGAAATTTTTTTGTATTCAAAATTATTGTTCAAATGTTTTTTTACTAAGCACTGAAACTCTATTGAGAAAACTTTAAATTACACGTTATAAATTGATGGGAAGTATTTTGAATTTAAGTTCACTAGAATTTAGGTGATGCTTTGTAAACTAATATATGTGTGCTCGGTAAAACAATGTATAATTTTATTCACTCTTGAACTCAATATCTATGTTACAACACAATTTGTGGCCAAAGTATACTCAAAATGGTGTGATGTACAAACATGGAGAACCATGAATATCCCATGAGATACCATGATGACTTTTGGTTTCCATAAACCAAAATGACAAAAACAAAATTAAATTATTTAACAACTCCCGGGTTATACATAAAAATAAGAGTCTTAACATAAAGGTCATGAATTTCGTACAATCTATTAACAACCAAGTTTATAGTTAGTTAAATAACTATAGTAGTCATCATATCATTAATAAAATGTATGTAATAATGGTTTATACCTTGTGAACAGCGTGCAAACTTTAGTGGTTCTAAAATAAAAACTTAAAGATTTGCTTAGTGGATCTGAGAACAATTTTATCTCCAAGTTACACTCTTAAAAACGTATCCGTATCTTAGAGAATATATGGAAAAGAGAGTACTGCATCATAGAACGTTGGTCTGTCTCTTAGTGCTAGAAATAAAGGTGGCATGAGCAGCTTATGGAAGCACTTGAAAACAACCCTTTTTTGGAATTCTTTTCAAATTTTATGATTGTATATAAACACTACACTACACGCTATCTAAAGCCTTATGTATTACTATCATATAGCGGAAGATCTTGGTTAGTTTTCTTACCAGATATGTTTTTCTAAATATATACAGATGCGGAGAAATACCTAATATAATGGCCGCAGCGACTACCTTTCTATCCGAACACTTAAATTATATATATTTATTTTGTCATATTTTTATTCTGTCAAAAATAGTGGGTTCGAGTCCCATGTTGGATTTTTCTTGAGGCGAGTCTACTACCTAAACTGCGCTATATAAATTGTCCGTCCTATTATTATTATTTTTATTAAAAAAAAATTATAAAATTAATATTATGAAAGGGATATCAATAATGTATTGTACAAATTCAATAAATATGAATGCAGTATTATCTTCGGGAGTCACCCATTTGTCTTCTTCTCTGATTGCTTATACACAGGCGTTCCGGGTTCGTTTCCCTGTATTTCTTAGACTAATTGTACTTGGAGACGATTTTGTCCAAATTTATTATCTCATTCTAGTCGAAAAAACAGATCTACATCATATCAACTCAGGAGACGACTGCGATATCATTAATGTTTCCCCTTGAAAACCTTCCAGATTTAGTGCTGACCTGAAGCTAAGAAGCTTTCTAGCATAAATTATTGAAGTGCTCTTGGAATCACCGATGCAGCGGTGTTATAAATCAGCGCTATATTATAGCTTTATTTCACGCATTCGCGCTATCCTAGTTTATTTTTAATAATGTTCCTAAAAGGATAGAAATCGTTTAGGAATTGATAGACGATAACAACATTAAAACTGATGTAATATCAAATTTCGAGGTGACAAAGTCATACATTTTTTAAACTTAATTTTTTTTTTCGATTTTCACGTTAAAATCCTGATTTCGCTTTAAACCTTTTTATGGTTTTACGTTTGTAACACTCCCCAATGTTTATGTATTTACCGCCAATTGCGACCATAGAGTGACTGCACAGTACTGCAATCATCCCTAACTAACAACATTGCAGCTACATTCTGGTTTGCCGGCACACATTTGTATGTCAGATGAATCATAATAACCACTATTCAGAGACAGGCAGGTGTGGGCCGGGACACTCGGGGGAGGGTAATTTGATAATTTGTTTTAATGACATCGTTAGCATGCGCACTCAGCACTACATGACGCGTCGCAGTTCAAGGGGTGAGGGTGCACACTCCCGGGTAGGAGGAATGTTCCCAGACATCTTAACTGAGTTATTTATTTATTGTTAAGGTGATGCCTGTTGCTTTATCGTTTGAAGGTTAATTTGATATTTAGTCATCAGTTGAATATTGTACCAGCTTTTGAAGGTTACTCAATATCTGGTCACATATGTTATTTTATAAATCTGACGATAACATGTATCAGTGTGACTGCAAACCTATCGCATAATATACAATATGTGTATGCTATAATATAATATACTCGTATAACATTTTGAATAAAGCTTTTAATCCTTCAAATTTTATACTGAGCTTATTAAATCCAGTTAACACTGGAGGTTTGAAAAGGATAATATTATTTTATTTTAAAATTAAAATTTTTACTAAATTAATAATTTTAAACATCTTAATTATTAATAAAGTAAAATCTTAATATTGACTTCAAATAAAATCCAACTTTAAAACCAAATGGTTAATTAAGATAAATTAAGATGAAAAAGAGAGGTTTAATTTATACCTTTTATCTTTTAATTCTAAAACGAGTGTGATAATTCACTTAGGTGCGTAAGCAAACTAATAAGTTTTTCATACGTATTTACTTAGGTGCGTAAGCAAAATAATGTGTTCTTCCTACGTCTTTACTTAGGTACGTAAGCAAAATAATGTGTTCTTCCTACATGTTTACTTAGGTGTTTAAGCAAAATAATGTGTTCTTCCTACGTCTTTACTTAGGTACGTAAGCAAAATAATGTGTTCTTCCTACATGTTTACTTAGGTGTTTAAGCAAAATAATGTGTTCTTCCTACGCGTTTACTTAGGTGCGTAAGCAAAATAATGTGTTCTTCCTACGTCTTTACTTAGGTACGTAAGCAAAATAATGTGTTCTTCCTACATGTTTACTTAGGTGTTTAAGCAAAATAATGTGTTTTTCCTACGCGTTTACTTAGGTGCGTAAGCAAAATGATGTGTTCTTCCTACGTGTTTACTTAGGTGCTTAAGCAAAATAACGTGTTCTTCCTACGTGTTTACTTAGGTGCTTAAGCAAAATAACGTGTTGTTCCTACGTGTTTACTTAGATGCGTAAGCAAAATAATGTGTTCTTCCTACGTGTTTTTTTTTCGTTTCATTATTTATTTTAATTTTAATTGCAGAATAATGAACTTATCAATAGAGAATCTTTAAAGTATGTTTTTTTTTTAGTAAAGATGGTTTTATTTAATAGGTAAATCTTTAAATTACTTTCAAATCCTTTGAGGCGTATTATTATATTTGTGTATTTTATAGTGAAACTATCAGTAATATTACTGTTTTATCATTATATTATTTCCAAACAAGCGAGATTTTAGTAAATACGAGTAGTTTACGTAGCAGCTTTTCGTAGCTAACCCAATAATTTTCTAAATAATGATCTATTGTTTATTTAATTTTGTTTTAAGAAGGCTTTTTTAATTACTTTTGTGATTTTTTTGCAGCCCTAATTACACTCTCTATTATTTTCAGACTGTTTTATTATTAAAGCCACGTCTTCATATATTTTTGCTTTGAATATTTTCGCAGTGCCAGCTTAACTGAAAAAAAAAATATGTATTGTATTATATTCGTTTGCTTTTATTTTTGATAATTTTTTTTAGTTCAGTAACACATATTATTTCTCCTTTGTATTATTTTCCAAACAGCTGTCTTACAATCAATCGACTTATTTATTAGTTTGTTTCAGATTATAATCACTGAATAATCAGCTATATTAATATCCAGCAACGAATTATAGCGGAATAAGTTGTTCAATAGTAAGTTCAATCATAGCCTTTTTTCCTCTATTGCTTCTTCCACTTCCACATTGAAGATAAAGTTTCCGTAATATTTTTACTGCTGCCACACTAATGAACAAAGCATTCAAGTTCACTTTTCAGAGTTAGTTACCACCTTCATCAACTTACAGTGTTCGCCATATTAGTAAACAAGGCTGGGATGATAGGCTTCTAGCAGGAGAAGTAAGAATTTACCTATCAGATGACATACAAGTATACTTTTCGATCCTGTATCAATACATTTTCATCGATCTCAAGTTTAAAGCCTTCTGTACGGAGTGATGTATTGCTCACCAAATTGTAACTATTTTTAACTCATTAAAAAAAAAACCTACTAGAAAACCCACTCCTTAACAATGAGATGGTTTAAATGTTTTCATTACATCTTCGCCAGCTTAGCAGTCACAAATTATAGATACAATATGGATACCGTGTTGGGTTATTCTTACCCTGATCTCATATTTACAAGTTTCAAAATCTTTCTTTCTAAATATTCTAGGGTAATAAATAGTCTCTCTCCGAAACATCCATATGGAAAGATTCAAATATACGATCGACTCGGTTAAACGAAATGCTGAGACTCTGAACTGCTTGTTGAGGAGTCTTCAATACTATTGGTCCCCATACAAATATATTATCAAAATTAAGATATGTTTACATTTATCACTTCATCCTAATAAAAATGACTCCTTGATTTGCAACATTCACTGTTCAGATGCTATTGATGCGAACTGGAGCTAAGTTGTGTCTTAGTCGCACATACTTGACCATTTCAGTCGCCATCATGTCATGCAGTAATGAACATTGCAAAATTCAACAAATTTGGAAATTCGACTATGTGATTCCAAAAGGGTGGTGCCATAGCTCACACACCGAGAGGATCCATAGAAATGTTTCCGGGGCGCGTAATCTAGTTGCGATGTGAATTCTTGGGGCAATTACCGTTTATCATATCGCACCACTTGTGACTTATTTCTCTGGAGGCAACTGAAAGCTGAAATCTACAAACATAGGTCGAGGACAACGGACAAACTGAAAGCTAATATGTGACACAAGATTGGAGCAATAGTACTACAAACGACCAAGAAGTAACGTGGAACTTTTGGATTAGGTTTCAGACATGTGTGGAAAATGAAGATTTGCATTTTAATTATTTGATTTTTAAAACAAGGTAAATACAGATAAATATTATTTTTTAAGACTATACAATACAATTTTGCAGAATATCTATGATCGTTTTTTAATTTTTTTTTGTTCAAAAACGGTGGTTGTTCCATCTGCATCTTGTGTAATCAGATCCCTGGGTTTTCTTTTCTTCGCTTCATTCAACACTTCTCCTTCGTGTAACTCAAAATCAACAGAATTCAATGTTTATCTGAAATTTCAGATATACTCGTACATTTAATTCTGTTGATTTTGAGTTACACGAAGCAGCTAAATGTCTCATGTCTAGTTTTAATTTTATTTGCATGGACAAAGACAACAGGTGAAGTGGTCTAATAATCTATGTAATTAATTATTTCTGACTGCAGGTGTTCCTCAAGGGGAATACTTTCACTCTTATCTTATCTATTCTTTGTAAATTAGACTTATCAGCTGTTAAAACACAAATACCGCATATATGCAGATGACCTTCAAGAATATACTAGTTTCAGACCAAAATATATATAATATTTGCTACTGCGGATTCATGAATGGGAATCCTAGCGCTATTACATATGAGCATAAACAAAACGGCTTGTTTGTTAATCATATGCAAAAAAAAAACATCATAATAGGGAGTTGACGATTTATTTCAATGATTTACAAATCCAAATTTTCTTCTTTATAAAGTGATGGCTGTATGATTCCGTATTCCTGATATGTTTATACATATATTTGGGAATCTTTTTCGATGAATATTTGAGTTGGCGTATTCATATCTCCGAGTTAATCCGCAAAACCTCAGGAAGGTTCTATTTTTCTAACAGATTGCACATTTCCCTCCCCACTCAAGATTCTTGCGATCCTAAAATTTCATTTTGCATTTAATTGACTACTTAGACGTTTCATATCTCGATGCTAGTGAAAAGTTGTTAGACATACTGGACAAGATTCCAAAAGTTGTTAGACATACTGGACAAGATTCCAAATATTTGTGTCCTGTTTACTTTTAACCTTAGAAAATAATGTAATAACTCCAAATAATGCGCTGAACTCTAATGGCGCGTTCTGTTAATAATTTTAGGAGTGTTGAAAAATCACAGTTGTTTTCAGTATCTCCGTGAAAGTTCTTCCTAAGCATGGCCTTTCTCTCCGATGTAGTCACGGTAGAATCCTTTATATAAACACATCACATATAATTTTACATATATTTCACGATTCACTCAGCTTCATTTTGGAACGATTATTCTGACTCCATCATATGTGCTTTACTTCACTCTTATCAATATTAAAGTAAAAAAGCTTAAGTAGCATTATTTATCATAAAATGTTGTTCGCCCTTAACTTCTCTACAATTTTCATCCAGATTTCTATTTTTCTTGTTATTTAACTTTAGCTATTTGTTCTCATACGTTAAAAGCTCAGTCTTGTTTATCAATAATAATTATGAATCAACAGCTGGTTTATTAGAAGAAATTATTTTAAATAAATAAACCACCTATGGGTATATCATATAGTATAACATACCTGTCCTTACATGGTCATACGCTTAGTTAGACAGGGAAGTACTTTGTATATTTTATTGGATAAAATAAACAAAACGATATTAAATAGACATACAAACGTTAAGAATAAAATCGTTTACCTATTTGTTTTTTGTGCTTCTTTTAGTTATGTCTTTATAATTTTTTAACTAAAAATACGTAATATTTGTTTCGTTACGAGTATAAAAATAAAGCGTATCGCAGAAGTTAGAATTCGTGTTCAGTGCTTTGGTAGCTTTGCAGTATGATTATTGGAGAAGGGTGGATGTAAAGTTACTAAAAGTGGTCCTCTACAGACTACAAATGGCGTATAATGCGGCTGTTAAGCTAGAATGTCTTTCAGAAAAGATCTTATCACTCAATCGTAGTATTCCAGGAGAAATTTACATTACAGCTTCCCAGTTTTCTGGGTTTACTAAGTAACGCCCTTATCGAACGGCAATGATGTCGAAAAATAATATACTCGAGTCTCTGAACTCGACGAATAGTACAGCTGATCTGTTTGATGTAGGTGTAATACTATTTTGGCAAGACAATTAAATATTCGTGTCCTAAAAATAGGGAAAAAATTATATTTTTTTTGAGACCAATTAAACTGTTTTCAATTGTTTTATCTTAAAATAATACTTTATTCCTTAAAAACTTATCCACGTATTTTGGTTATTGGTACCCATTTTGAATATTTAGAATTGATTTCTTTAAAAAACGTGGCCTCAAAATTGAAATGATTAATTTTGAGTGATTAGTATTAAAATAAATGATTAATATTAAAATAAATAAAGAAGGAGGCAAATTAAGTATATTTTGGTGAGTACTACTACTTCAACGGTATTTTCACCTTAAATGCTCTATTTGAAATGGATGGATACTTTGGTTTAGTTTGTAAGATGTCTGTTTTCTAGCCTGGGGCTGCGGGTTTAATATCCATTGGTACCCAGATTTTTAAAAAAGGTTTCAGATTGGTTTTCACTTAAGGTTTGAACATCTTTCTGGTTGGTTGGAAGAAATGGCCACATGGCCAGAAACCAGCCAGGCTGTAATTTATGCAATGAAAGTATAATGTTAACCATCAATTTATAAACAACTAACTGATAGTAAAAATGAACTTTGATATTGTAACTTTAAATGGAACAGATTTTGTCTCGTAAATGTAATAAAATACCAAAGAAAATATTGTGATTTCTTTAATATTGTAATAAAATTCCTATTTTTCATTTTTGAGAAAATATTATCGATTATGATATATAAAAATGTAATTATCACTTATTATTTTAACCCACTCATATTCCCTTAAACTCTCTGAAAAACTGAAAATGTTTGTGAAAAGAACTCAAGATGTTACGAGATACATACATTACGAATGTGTTTAAAGCACGATTCCACTCGCGACCAGTTAAGTGAATCGTGCATCCCCGCATTGTCGATATTGAAATGTGAAATGTTTGCAGTGTCGGTTAAAAGCTTGTATTTCGTATTCTGTATTAGGTATTCGCGTTCGATTTGAATGGAATTCGGAAGGGTCCCGCAATAAATACATCAACTCCAATCCGTAGTTAATGTGATGTATTTGTTCGGCTATAAATCCAATATCAAAACGACTTTATTGTTGGTTGCGAACAAATGCCACCATTTCGAAGTATATCACACGTTTATTTGAAGGGATGTTTTTTTTTAAATTCGCTTGTAAAAGAGTTACCAAAGAAGAAGATATACATATTCACACAAACAAACATCAAAGCCCCTTAAAGTTACCTTTGTTGTTGGTCCAAGCTTCCTAGCTTATCTTTATAAAATCCGAGTATATAATATCCAAGTTTTGAACTTGGAAATAATTTCTAAGCTACATGTATCCATCAATTTGGTAGTGGCTATGTTATTGCAAAAGCCATTTCAATAAATATGGTACGATATTTCTGTTATTTTTTATGATGATGAATTATTTTAGTTCTCCAACCCTAATTGAAACCCAAATATGCATAATACTCATAGTATGACCTCCATGCCACAGTTGATAAGACCAACCCAGGGGTTGCGGGTTCGGTTCCGCTTGATACTTACATTTGTTTTATGGGTTTCAGTCAAATTTTCACTTAAGGCTTGTTTATACAAGCTTTCTTGTTGGTTAGAAGAGATTAAACATGGCAATAAACTAGCGAGATTGTACTGTATACAAAAAAGTATAATACAAAACAAAATAATACAATATGATAAAACTTTTAACTAAGGCGAATGAGTTGATCCATATTTTACGTTGCTATGAGAAAATCTTAAAAAATACTTTAATAAATTTTAAATCTTGACGCCAAATATTTTTCATCGCTCTGGATGTTTTAACTTACATGATGGTTTCAAAACCAAAGTTGCAGCATTGATACTCAAGACAATATATGTAAAGAATAAAGCTCTTGCGCCCAAAGTAGAATCAGAGAACCGAATATTCATTCAAAATAAATTTTCAAACAAAATTGGTATAAAGGGTGTTCTTTCAGTAAAATATTAAATTATCTGGTTCTGATTAAACAATGCAAGGGTGTCTCATAAGAACCAGCAAGCCTATTCCACCCTAATTGTCAAAAGGAAATAAGCCAGTTCTGATCAGATAGTCCAAAGTTTCAACATCAGGAGAAAACAATCCAATTTATATAGAAGCACCAAGGAGATAGGCTATTTCTCCGGCGTGGGGGACGAGAGACTTTGTTCTAGGAATATTCCGGCATCGTTGGCGACGAAGTCCTTACGGACGGAGTTATAATTCATGCTATTATTTTGGCTATGCCACTGTTACAATTTACAATACTGCTTCGACGGGCAAATCAAACACGTTCAGAAATTGCATCCAATAAGATTTCATTAGATGACTTTGTCATTTAATTATTTTCTAGGAAATAAATACTTTTTTATCATTCTTACTTAAATGTTTACATTTCTATGGCCTGGTTAGTGCTATCACTTATTTACTGGCGATAGTTTTCAAAAGATTAATTGAATTATGTAGCAAATATATTATTTTTAGAAAATTTATATTTTTATCAAAAAGTTTTTCAATTGTCATGGTGTGTAGAGGTTTTAAACTAAAATCAATTAGAATAATACACTGTATACTTATTTGTATAATCTATTTAATTTAAATTTAATCCATTTTAAAAGGATCTATCATTCCAACTAAAATATTATCCGCAATGTAATATTTGCAATTATAATTGTTTAATTGAAAAGGTGATCCATAGAGAACAAATATACAAAAATACATAAATCCACCATTTTATTGCATTAGGCAAGGCAAGGCGAATAAATTGATTGATCCGAATCGTTCTAATAAGGCGGGGTTTAATGAATAAATTGATTGATCCGAATCGTTCTAATAAGGCGGGGTTTAATAAATAAATTGATTGATCCGAATCGTTTTAATAAGGCGGGGTTTAATGAATAAATTGATTGATCCGAATCGTTCTAATAAGGCGGGGTTTAATGAATAAATTGATTGATCCGAATCGTTCGAATAAGGCGGGGTTTAATGAATAAATTGATTGATCCGAATCGTTCTAATAAGGCGGAGTTTAATGAATGTGGTGTGGAATGGTCTGCCTCTAAGTTTTAAAGATATGGGTGGTGTATGCAACTTTAAGAAACCTTTTTGGGAGGTCTTATCAACACTTGTAATTATATATAAACACACTACACGTCACTCTAAGACAATTTGGGCACGGGGGACGAATACACAAATAAAGTCTAACAAAATAAATATACAGTTTTAATGTGAGTGGAAGGCGTGGTAGAGAAAAGTAGGTTTGAATCAACAGAATGATATGGTGAAAAAAAGGAATATAAACAGTCACAGGAATCATAGGAGCTGCATGTAGAAGAGACGAAATATGTACACATGTATGTATCGATAGGTGAATGTGGTACTTTTGCCTTTGTGCCTACCCCGATAGGGAAATAGCGTGATGGTATGTATGTATGTACTACACTAATCTCCTTCTTCTTCAGGTCCCCCCAACGTTAACTATCACCTGAGAGTAAGCATCCTTGTCCCCGGCAGCCCGAAAAAGATCCTCAGCTCTCCTTATACCAGTCCAATCACGTATATTGCGGAGCCAGGAGATTTGCCTCCTGCCAACACCTCTTCGACCTTCTATTTTGTCTTGGATGATCAGGTGCAGTAATTTATACATTTCTCCTCTTAGTATAATACATGACCCAAATAGGACACCTTTCGGATTTTAATATTAGTCAGCAACTCTCTGTCAGCTTTGGCTCTTTGAAGAACCCTTGTGTTGTTGACCATATCCATCCAGGGTATCCGTAGCATTCTCCGGTGTATCCACATTTCAAATACTCCAGTCGGTTCATACTACCAATTTTGAGGGTCCATGACACTAATCTCCACCTCAATTCAAATGTGTTACTATCATATATCGGAAGATCTTCAAAGGTTTGTTTGTAGTTCGTCTTCTCTTGGTAGGTTTTCTGTGATTTCTAGCCAAATATGTTTTTTTTAACATATGCAGATGCAGGAAAGTTATGCTAAACAGATGCAGATACACTCAACTTATATTTCTACGAGTATTGTAATGATTCCAATCTCTCAATAATAGTGGGTTCTAATCGGTACTACATAATTGTCTGATTATTTTGAAAAAATATTTATTTACTTTTATGATTGTATAATACTCGTATATTAAACGTGAAATTTGCTTTTATAATTGTATGATACTTGTATATTACAAGTGAAATTTGCTTTTATAATTGTATAATACTCGTATATTACACCTGAAATTTGCTTTTATAATTGTATAATACTCGTATATTACAAGTGAAATTTGCTTTTATAATTGTATAATACTCGTATATTACAAGTGAAATTTGCTTTTATAATTGTATAATACTCATATATTACACGTGAAATTTGCTTTTATAATTATATAATACTCGTATATTACACGTGAAATTTGCTTTTATAATTGTATAATACTCGTATATTATACGTGAAATTTGCTTTTATAATTGTATAATACTCGTATATTACACGTAAAATTTGCTTCAACGAAATACTTTGAATTTGTGTAAATATTAAAAATATGAAAAGAGAATACATTATACAATAGAAATTATACGGATTAGGTTCATACTTTCATGGAGTAACTGAGATAGTAAAAAGAATATTGAGTCAAAGAAGTTGAGCAATCCTGCATTCTTATTTGAAGTCTAACTTTAGAATTTCAAGTTCATTACTCACCATGAAAAGCAAACGAACATCTCTGAGCTTTTTAAAAGTTCTATAATATTTTCATACTATGATACGTGGTGTTTTTCATGATAATATATTTTTTTTACTTAAGATTAAATTAATTATTGAAATGAGAAAGTAAGTAAATTGTCTTTAAAAAATAAAACAAATTAACACAGATCTTTAAAAATTATGTAAAAGTCGAAACCTTCAAATTCATATACAATGAATGACTGGAAAGTATTCAAATCAGGGTCGATTTTCAACCACTCAAAAAGTTCAATAATTTCAAGGATAAATTTAGGCATTTGTTTTTATTAATTATCTTTTCTATTTTTTATTATTTCAGTAAATGTATTTTTAGATAAATTTCAAATATAGTTCTTACATAACATGATATTTTCGCAACAATATGAACGAGATTGATTTCCAGGTGCGCTTCCCAACTTTAATTACAATAATATGTTACACCCCTTCAAAGCTAAATTTCGCCAATTTCATTGCCACCCTTCCCAGTTTTAACCCTTTATACACTGCTGGAGTGTGAACATTCTGAATGAAGTGAGAAATTAGTTATTCCCTTTCGTTTTGTGCTTGATCTATTGTTCAAACTATTTCCCCAGTTTGCAACTTCCTTATGACTCGAAACTTAAATATTTGAATACCTTTTGTGAATCTGTCGCTAAGAACTTAATCGGTTATACTCCTATGTGCGCGTATGTTCCTTAAAAAAATGTACGGACTAATATTTAATTATTTTTTTCTCTTGTTGTAGGTATGTAGCCTCATAATAAATTGTGTTTTTGATCAATGGGATACTAGTGAATATACTCATTTGATTTTCTTAAATTTGAAAAGAGAAGCATATGTAAATATATTCCTCACAAATATTGTGTTCATGAGATAATGATGCAAGTTTTATATTATAAATTAAGAAGATATTTTCTAAAAGAAGTGTTAATATATGTGTTGGAATTAAGCAGTAAATAATGACTAGTTCAGTAGATTTCACAACTTTGCGCGAATTCCTTTGTTCTTCACTTTGCATTTCTTAATGAAAAGACAAGAAATCTTAATCATTAACTTTCATCAATTTCATGGATTATATAGTAACAATAGTTAATGATTATATAGTAACAATAGTTAATGATTATATAGTAAAAATGGTTAATTATTATATAGTAACAATAGTTAATGATTATATAGTAACAATAGTTAATGATTATATAGTAACAAAAGTTAATGATTTTGCAACTTTCTATAAATATGAATATTTCAGAACATTTTTCAATTTCATAATTTCACAAGACTTTCAGAATGAACAAAAATAATAAGCTGAACTGCATGACCAGTACAAGATGCGATTTATTTCCAGAGATAATAGAAGTGTTCAATATAAACATACAAATTATGATACGTTGTCATCAAATCAGAACCAATAATAAGTTCGTTACAATATTTAAAAAAAACTCATCCACTGTATGTTACATATATGTAACATAAGTGACGCGCCTCCCTATTGTTTCTTGTAAATTAGTAAATATCATAAAGAAATTGCTTGCAATGCTTTTTATATGATTGCAAATATTGGAATTAAGTACTCGTTTTATTATTAATGAACCAATAAATCATGTGCTAAATAGTTTGAGTATTTTAGTATTAAGCATAATTAAGACGTATTTTAAATTATGCCAAAGTTAAAAATACATCATGCCAAAGTTAAAAATGATTCTACGTAGTTAAAAACATTGCAAATGATTAAGAATGTGTAAACATTGATTAAATAAATTAATTTTAAATTAATCACACCAATGGGACTTTTTTTTTTAATATACTTCATAGCTAAACAAAAAACACTATGAATCTTGGTAAATTTAATATTAAAATATAAATCATCGGTTAATTCTTAATCAACGATATTTCATCAATCGAAAGGTTTCTATATTAAATGAAAACAATCAAATTAACACGGTTAAGTGCATTCAACAAAGGTTATGTCGATGATAAAATGATACATAACTTGTTCACAAACTTCGATACGCTCCCTGCCACACGAGAGGGCCTTTCAACTGCTATTAGCAAAGCTGGTATTGGAAAATTAATTATTCAGTCTGTTAAGGGTTAAGCCCTTCTCCCTTCGAGGATGGTCCTGTGGCCAGGCATTGTCTATGTTTTACATTCATTCTCCACGACGCGGTCGTCCTATAATTTTGGTAAATAAGTGAAGCGTACAATTCTGAGGGAATTTTCGTTTGAATGACCCAAATAAGAACACAAATTAGTCCAAGTCTCCAAATTTGGGTCTCGGGATTTTAATAAGGACTCTTTCGTGCATGTATTTGAAGGCATTACGTTTTGTTCTGCTTGTTACAAAATACGAATATAACACCGATCCTTTCAACCAATACTGTCTTAATGATTTTGAATATTTTTTCAAAGAACTAAGCTCCGTTTAGATTATATAAAGATGAGATGTAATTTATTTTGAATTTCTTAATTTTTCATACACGTATGTACTATGCGTATCCAGAAAGTAAGTGTACTGAGGCTCTCACGACCGGATGGATTTTATTTTCGACATGTTGGCTACACTTCCGTGTAGCCTGACCCTTCCCCTCCACAACGAGACCGGTTCGAGGTCAGTACGTTGAGAAGTGTCAACGCGACAACACGTTTCGTGAAAAATGTCAATCCAATCTCCCGCCAAGTGCGAAATACGTGGCGTCATCCGTTATCTCGTTTGGAAGGGAAAACCTCCGGTTGAGGTTTATAATGAGGTGAAAACTGCATATGGGGATAAAGCTATGAATCGTACGAGTGTGTACAAGTGGTGTCGCGAGTTTAAAAACGGTCACGTCACACCTCTTCACCCTCCGCCAAAAAGTTCAAAACTACAATTTCAGCCAAGAAAATTATGGCATCCGTGTTTTGGGACTGTCGAGGCATAATTTTAATTGAATATATGCCTCAAAGGGAGACCATCCACTCTGCAAGATACTGTGAGACCCTAAAAAAATTGCGGAGGGCGATTCAGAATAAGAGGAGAGGCATGCTGACAAAGGGAGTCTGCCTGCTGCACGACAATGCCAGACCACACACGGCCGACGCCACGAAGGAACTGCTCGCCTCGTTTAAATGGGATGTCCTGAACCATCCCACGCATTCCCCTGACCTAGCACCTTCAGATTACTATCTCTTTACCTCCCTGAAGCTGCACATGGGTGGAAAAAGGTTTTCAACCGACGAGGAGGTAAAGGAGGAGGTGGAGAAGTGGACGGAGGGGTTGACGGGAAACTACTTCGAGGAAGGCATCAAAAAGTTGATACCCCGCTTTACCACCTGCATTGAGAGGAATGGCGACTATGTCGAAAAATAGCTTACATATGTACTACGGTAACCACGTAATATTTTTGTTTAAATAAAAAAATTGTAACCTACAAAAATTCAGTACACTTACTTTCTGGATATGCCTCGTATGTATAGATATTATTGAATTTAAGATGCGATTTTTCATTCTTCTTTATACAGCTGTAACTTGACTAAAATACAAGTAGGATTGGTTTACGTTAAATACTGTCACAATATATGAAACATGACAGTTTAAGAATTAAACAAGTTGGAGAAAGTTTTTGGACAGTACAAAGAATTTTTAAGATTATCCATACATCACACTGATTTCAAAGTGTCGTTTTTAGAGTTAAAACTAAAATTATAAGCTTTTGATTATAGATAACAATTGTTAAATGTCCGATTTTTTTTTAATTTTAATGACTTGCTTCAAAGTCTTAAAGGTTAGTAAAGATTTTTTGAGGATTTTTTTTAGCTTTCATCTTGCATTCTAATTTGGTGCAACATAAATATTAACTACTCATTTTAATTATATATACTATGGAAATATATCAAATTAATCCTTAAATGAATTAAATATCTTGCAAATAATACCAACAAATGAATGACAAACACTAAACGAAGAAAAGTTAATGAAGAGTAAGGCCCTTATAGGACAGTAGTTGCTATCCTTGCATATCACCCAGATACCCTGAATTCAGTCCCGATCGTTAAACTCAGAGATCTTTTAATATCTGATTTCATTATTTCCTAGTGATTAAAAATTAATTGTTTACTTAAATTCTTATATACGCAGCTTAACGTTGTACGAAAAAGCACTAAATATTTTTTTTATATATTTATGAAATTTCTTTTTCATACATACATTTTATTCTGCATTCTCTTTATTTAAATAATATTTAACTAGGAAAGTTTTTTTTTTAAATAATAAAATACTTCGCCGTTTAGAAAGCATGCTCTCTTCAAGGGCACTGTGACTCAGGATTCGGTACCACTTTTTTTAAAGTATTAAATATGTTACAAATAATAATAAGTTAAAGGTTAAGTAAGGAAGGTGTTAGCTGCGGTCGTTAAATTGAGAACTACCCCGCATTCTAATTTATTGAATAAGAATCCATATTGTAGTTACATTTAATATTTAAAACATTCATATCGCTTTCTCTCAATACAATGTTTTATATCGATATTTTTTTAAACAACATTATTATAAAATTTTGTAACTTAAAATAATTTTTAGAACAGTTACATTTTTAAAAAATTTATTGATTGATATTAGTGATGGAACTCTCAAATTAGAAGCATAAAGAAATATTCAATTCTGTACGATTTTTTTCTACAACAATATTAGGAAGTACGATTGGAAAACAAAGTTTTTTTAGTATTTAAAAAAAGTTTTTGGAAATAAAGATCAAATTTCGCGAGTAAATTTTTCTCTTATTGTATCCCTGAGAACACAATTCTTGGCTTTCCACAGCGCGGTGTATAGGAAGGGAGCATTATTCAACCATATCGTATTACACAACTGCAGGGTTGCAACAAAACTTATATCCATCAAATAATTTTTCTGAAAAATTTCTTAAAATATTAATATTTTAAATATGAGCACACCCGTCCCTCCATTTACGACGTTTCGAAAAAACCACGTAAACGAAAACCTTGTAAAAAATACATGGAGCTCATACGAAATGTGGCGAAACTTTCCAAAAAAAACACGTAAAAAATATATTATTGTAAAAGAAATAAAATATAATTTCACAATTACAGTTTTTTTATTTAAATGCACACATATACAACATAATTTTTATTAACATAGTAAAACTAGCGAAGGAATTAAAAATGTACATAATATGTTCACATACATAAACATAGAATGAAATAAATGAGATTATTTGATTTAGAATTTTCTGTCTTCTAAAGCAACTGTTTTTTTTTCTACCTTCACAATTCTTGGTTCAAATTCGCTATAATCAGTAGAAATATCTAAAATGTCTGATATTTTTGGAGAAAAACGCTCGCTGGTCACTGTTATTAAAAAATCTGTAACTAACATTTGTTTTTAATTTTTAGTAATTTCTTTATGAATTTCTTCATATTGCATCTAAATACTTTTTATCTCTCGTTAAATTTTTAAAGTTCTTTGGAATCAATATTCATTACCATATTTTCCAACTTTCCGGCTTATTGAATTAATTCGCTCACATTCATAGCAGTAAATACATTTGGTAATAATAACAACATAAATTGTTCCGTTGATTCACCTTGACTTTGTCACCGTGGACTAGTGGTTAAACTATATATAATATTAATAAGGACCATCCTCTTCAATGATCTATTTAAATTTTATAAAAAAACTCCCTTTTAAAAAAAATCCGTTTTGGAAACCCGCGTCAGATTTAAGCCGCGTAAAAAGGCCAGCGTAAATCGATGGACGGGTGTACTTTTTGTTTTATACCTGTTGGTTAGTAAATATATTTAAAATAATACATCAAATATTAAACGTGGTTTGAAAGAGAGGCTGGGCATTAATAATTGATATAAGGAAATGTATCGTTGGAGCTGTGTGAGAAGATTTGTGTACGTAAATGAGGCAAAAGATGTACGTCTTCTCTGCCTATTATGATAGAAACGTGGCTTTATGATTTTCCTGTATGTATATCATATTAAATCAAATGTTAATAATAGTATCTGGACCACTTTCAGGCCTTAAGCCACTTTATAAGTATATTTACTACACTGTGAATCATTTTTCTTGTCCCGTGGTGTCGGACCTTAAGTCCGTCGTCACTACTTTTCTTTTTACACTCAAGTGTGTCT
This sequence comes from Odontocerum albicorne, assembly GCA_949825065.1. NCBI lineage: Eukaryota > Metazoa > Arthropoda > Insecta > Trichoptera > Odontoceridae > Odontocerum > Odontocerum albicorne. The sequence continues at coordinate 9,279,692 of OX463841.1, forward strand.
CCACCGTAGAAGGAATCCCTTTGGGCAGTCCACCATAATAGTTTACGTGGTACTTTGTTCGAACTTAAGTATCTGGGTCACTAACCTGCTTATTTTGATTTTTTAAATACAGTTATGAACTATGCGTATTAGCTATATTTTTCAATATGTTGTGATGGTATGTGGAAAAAACGTACAATTTATGGAGAAAGAAAAAAAAATGTCAATTTGTTAATTTAATGTTAATTTATTTAACACTTTCATATAAAAACGAGTACATCTGTCGTATTTATTGATTTCAATCAAATTCTTTCAGTTTAGGGGGCTTTTATTTAATATCTATTGTCAGTATCCATGACTATGACTTAAACTTAGTAAATGAAAATTATGTTTGAGAAAAAGTAACAAAAATTAAAATAAAATATAAATTGTGAACCATACTTGATTGAGCTAGGCAAACCGTTCCTAAGTTGAGCCGAGGAACCGCAAAAGGTGATGTGTACATATAGATGATGTGCGATACGTTGGTATATGAAGAATTCTGCCGTCACCAGATCGAAGAAACAGTCTATTCTCAGAAATAAATTTGATTTTTTAACACAAATACTAAGGATAGCTTGGCTTGTTCAATATTCCAAAAAGTGGTTGTCGAAACATGGAGATTTTTTCACCATCTTATAATACTTGCATTGTTATTAAATACCATATAATAAACACCAAAAAAATGTATCAAAAACATGTAAAAAGGATGTGATTAATTTATTTTCATTAATGTATCATGAAAAGTTAACTTATTACAGTTAATATTCATAAATTATATGTGTCTAAAGAAGTTGTTTCTAATATTATGACAAAAGCATCATTAGATATAATATCGATAGTCGAATGAAATCTTTCAGCCTCTAACGTAAAATCAAATGTTTAATTTCACATATTAAAATTTTCTCTCTAAAGAACTATGCAAAAATTGAGAACGAAAAAATATATAAAGAAATTAAACCTCAAATTTGCATTAAAAGACAACCCTGTCATAGGATATTATTTGTTATAAAAGTTTAAATCGTCGGTATATGCCTAAATATAATGTAAGCAGTAACCTTACAAAGCTTTAGAACTAGATATCAAGTGGTTTGTTTGTGTTCTTAGTGTTTTAACTTGATATTTAGGGGTGCCTTCATTCTTTCAGAAGGGGATTCTTGGTGATATGACTTGTTGACAAGCGACGCGGGAAATATCGATTACATGATGGGAAAAAACAAAAAATGGTATTCTATATTAAGAAAGTTTATTTAATGTGTAAGACGGTTTTGACTTATTAATAAAAAATGTTTGTTTATCTTGCACATAAGATCTTCAACGATACTGGATAGTATAACATTTCATTTGAAATGAAACTAATAGTAACAAGTGATGAGAATTTTGCATCGTATACATTGCATTTCATCAAGTAGCAGATAGTGCTTTTTAGCATTTCTAATTTATCGCCGTTTCCTCTTCACGTCGTTTTTGACTGTCCATGCCTTCAGACTTGTGCGTCGCTGCCATGTTTCTTTCCCTTATTAGCTTCATTCAAACAGTGATTTACACATTTTTTTGTTTCTTAATTTATACCGTTTTCCTTTCACGTCTCTTCTTCCATTTCTCAGTTTCATAACATTGTTTCGTTTTTCTATTTTCGTAACATTTCTTTATTTTTCAAGCACTTATCTCAAACATTTTTAAAGAACTTTTCTTCCGCACTTGTTTCAAACAGTATACATAATTCTTATCTGATTAGTTAAAATTATCAACAATATCGATAATACTTTGTATTGTACAATAAAGTATCCAATAATTGCTCAACATTGTACCAAATATGACTCTGAACCGGAGAGAATCGTAACATATTGTTCGAAAAAATTCTAAGCAATTGTATACTACAACGCTTTGTTACGAATAAAACGATAAGGTAAAAAATACTGTAAATAAATTCATATGACCAAGACCTGATTATAAAAGGCTGACTTTCTGAGTATAGAAGTACCTTGCTATTGTACATTGTCTATCATAATTATTAAGGAAACAAGTGATGAAAATCTTTAATACAGTGAATTAATTCTTAACCATAAGCTCTTTTTAATGAACTCAAACAAATAATGTGCAAATAAGATACTGCGTATGCCGGGTAATACTTATTGGTGATTAAAAGAGATTTTATATTGAATAACATTTAATGTGTACTTAACTAAAAAAACAATTTTGTTAAATATTGTACATATAAATGAAATGCTTTAAGAAATTGTATTGCCTGAAAAGCGTGCAAGGCATAATATTCTTTATACATTTAGAAATGATTCAAACGTTTATGTGCAAATACTCGCTCAATAACTTTCTTATGGAGAATACAGTGATTATTCCTCAACGTCGCTGGAAAATTCACACTTTACATACAAAAAATAAGTACAGTAGTGTAAATCATTTGGCAATAACCTCTGTGGCCTAGAAGAGGTTTATCTCCAGCCCATTCAAGTTTCCTCAAGTTCGATGGTACCCAATGAATAAAAAAAACTGAAAATAGGATCCCAGTCTGGTTTAAAAGAACACCTGATAACAAGACTCGCGCGCTAAATATGTGCAAGTGGTACAGATAACCACTAATTTACACATTTTTATCATTCAAGAAGCTATCAACTTCTTTTTACGATCTCCATGGTTTACTTGATGAGACGCGTGTCTTCCAACACGAGGGTTCGATTATCGTTGGTACCCAGATTTTTTTAACAAGGATCTTATTCTGATTTTCTCTTAAAGATTGTTTAAAACCTTTTTGGTTGATTTGAATGTAGACTCTTATCTTCTTCTTCGTCGCATCGTGGTCCTTTGAATTAGTCTAGAATTCGGTACACTATCTGTCTCCATAACTCCCGGTCCTAAGGCATGTAGAATGCAGTGCTATTAAAAATAATCATGTCAACTCCTTTAGTTGATTCATCAATCTCATAAGACGCCTTCCTCTCCCTTTGTTCAACTGTGCCCATAATAGCTTTTTAGGGATATGTCCTTGAAGGGAAGAGATGATGATGGTTTGTTGATAAATAATAAAACACGTTAGATCGCAATGCGGAAAGAGAGTGGAATTTTATTAGTAACGTAGGTATTTATATCTTTTTAGAATGTGCGCGAGAACGCGCTCGCGATATGTCTACGTCTCGCTTCTGTGAATGCAAAACGATTAATTGTTGTATGTAGGTAACAATCTATTTACGGAACCGGCGAGACAGCGTGGTGCGTTCTCTCTCTAGTATGGAGTGCGGCCCGCTCGGCTATGGGATGAATGGCCGGCGGGTGACCTTCGGACTTGTTTACTTAGATTTATCGAGGAATCCGAAGGTCATTTCATCGGTCATTGACCGTATGTATGAACGCCGAGTGTGCGACCGCCACAGCTTCTTCAGACTTTCATAATTTTTCTAGCAATATGCCCAAAGTATGTAAGGATTCTTTTTCTGCATGTTGTCTTTTAGTGGTCTCCAGTTCTTCGTTGATAAATACGTTGGTGTGCTTTGCAGTCCATGGGATACGGAGCGTCTGCTTCCAACTCCATACCACAAAGACGTACAATACAATAAAAAAACTTTAAATGTGCGTCTCATGTTACCTTAAGAGAAACATACTAGGGAGAGATTTGATGGGATTATTTGTCAGTTTGTGCATTAATGTGTTTAAAGTAAACTCTGTGATTAGTTTTCATGAAAAAAATCTTAATTTAATTTCTATTAAAAACAATTTACACAATTAGTATGTAACACAATGATTAACACCTTGTACGAGTAACAATAATTATTTGAATTATATGAACAAGTACTAGTAGGAAAACTAATGAATTTCATTGTGTTTCCCGATTGGCAAATAACTAATGACATGATAAACATAAATTTGGTAAATCCAATTTGTTTCGATTTCGTGTCTCTTTGTTAAAATAATTATAGTTTGGAGTTCACCGAGTTAATGTTTATTTTACAAATTGCATTATTTGCCTAAAGTTTCGTAGGTACATAAAATTTCATTTATTTCACGACAGTTTTAACAATATTAATGATGACGTAAAACGACTTACATACTGTGTATATATCCTCACGCCATGTCAACAGATCTCCAAACTTTTATATTTACTATATCCAAGAACACAACTTTCGCCTTCTCCATATTCTTACATTTCGTTATGCACAATCTTCTATTATTCATACTTCTCACTTTAACTCTTCAATATCTGTTCCATTTGACCCAGCTATGTTTTCCCCTGCAATACCTCGTACACACGCACCTCGCACTTCGGACTTGTATACTTGTTAAGTTATTTTTTCGTCATTAATTTTCTCCACATATCCAAACCATCTTAAAGTTATTTTCTTTATATTCCTTAAAACATTAATTTTATCCGTATTATTATTTCTGATGTTTTTACTCCGCCTTTTTTTTCATACATTGACACTCATCTCCACGCCATTCATCTCACTTTTATCCTTTTTCTGCCAAATATAAATGACTTACTATGAAGTAAAAACCATTTTTCCTTTCATATAAATATTTCTCAATAATGTTGTGTTTTATTCCCAATAAACTATACATATTCGTAAAGAAGAAATAATCGATAACAGAACATTAATAAAAAAGTAGTCTGCCTGGATGTACTCGTATCTATCCTCCATCTCGAATCTCCGATAACTATAGGGGAGGTAAAGGCGAAATCAAAAGACAAATCGTAATGTCATGAATTTGAAACGTATTTTCCAATACTTCGGACACATGGCAGGATAGACTATTGTGATCTGCAGCGTCATTGAAGTGAAAGATCCCCATCGCGATAGATTAATCAAATTAAGGCAGGTTGATGGGACATAGTACGAGTAGTACGATCTTCAGTGGTGTCATCATTCTGATATTCCGAGTATAGGGATAATTGAAAAGGTATTACAAATATAATCGGTTAGTTGAGCAATGATATCGACTTTAATTTTATATTAGAATATTTAATAATAAATTATTTTGTATATCACTAACCATATTAATTAATCCCCGTGACATCTATTTTTACGTCTTATCTATTAGAGAATAATTTTTGTATCGATGAAGTAATTCAGTCTCACACATTCTTTCAGAAAAAATAGCATCTATACAAAGCACTAAAATTAGTATAGATAAAACAATTAAGACCAAGAATAAAGGGGTATGAACTACATAAGAGCGACATTCTGAAACAAAATATGCTTGTGAAAGTAACTATGTAAGAATGACATAAGGAACATTGGCATTAGAATATAACAATATTAAAGGTGTATGTCTAAAAACAACTTATCAGAATATATGAACAATATTATAGAGATAAATTATAATTTAGAAGATAGTTTACCATTCACACCTCACAAAAGTTATACAGAACAATAAATTTAAGAAAATTAGAGATACAGAAAGATTTTTTCGGGCTCATAGACATGAACCTCAAAACATACTAACTTCTCTATTATCCAAGAACTCGATATTACCAAACGACTTTCGACATTGTGCAGAAAAACAACCCTAATGTACATTGGACATTTTACTAGAAATGATGATGGAAGCCTAGAGAAGTTGGTGATCACGGGGTAACGTAAGCAAGAAGGAGGTGTCCTACAAGATGGATGTTTAAAATAAGGAAGTAAATAGGATCCTCTTTAAGCGTTGCGATCGATACGCCAATATGAGTCGGGTGGTGTGTCGAGTTTGAGAAATACGAGTAGCAGAGAACCAGATCATTCAGCATTGAGTACGCGATGAAGAAGTAGATTCAGAATTGATGTAGTTCATAGATTTCGCAATTTCGAATGATGATGTAACAACTAAGAGGAACAGAAAGTAGAAAATATGTTTGTTAAATAAAAAAAAATACAAGAAAATTCAAAATAAAACATGAATAAAGTGAAGGAAATATAATATCACTTAAAATGTTACATGTAGAATGGCAGAGAGAAACCACAGAAAGCAAAAACGTTTCACCCCAGGGATGATAAACAAAATGGCCGTGGCCCACCGGCGATCCGGGGTTGCTTGTGTTTAAAATTTCAAATTATTGTCACAATGCTGCGGTGCCCCCGTTCCCCAAGGAGAGGACGAGGTTTTCTCCGGAACGAGTGATGAATTTTCGATACACACGGCTCACGAGTATACTCCAGGATGTTTTTATTTTAATATTGAACTCCAATCATATGAAATATTACATATTTTTTATTTTCAATATATTTTTATACAGTGAAAATGTTTTTTATTAAAAAAAACGGCTTTTTATTAAAAAAAAAACGGTTTTTTATTAATTTGTGTCTATATTATAACATTATTTTTACATTAAATTAATTAGATGAGTTTGCGAATAATTTTTGATTTTTTTTATTTGTAAGCATATTAATAACATAAAAGGATAACTTATAGAATAAATTATAAATTAGTTCCATAGTTTTTAATGCCATAGTTTTTACTCTATAAAAGTGTGATGTTGATTTTAATGTTCAAATCGATTGTTTATCATCAAAATAAATAAGATAGTGAATTATTTTTATAATAAAAACATTAAAATAACATGCTCCGCATTGGTGTTAACTTTTAACTGAGTAAACATATTTTTTTAATTTCAATCCCTACCATAGGAAAACATTTTTTTCTTCTCCGGAACTAGTCATAGTAATATTTCACAAGTATTCTCATTTCACATTTTATTATGATTATATTATAGATAGGGCTCCAATTATTTAAAAAAATTACATGTCATTATTGTGAAAAAATCATTTTCTAACAGTAAATTTTATTTTTAGAATCTTATTTAAGGTAGTTTGATTCACAGAGGGGAGGATATTGCATACAATTCATCAATGATGATAATTTTTTCGTTCTAACTCGTGTTCTAACAAGTCACTTAAACTAAATCTACATGTATCACCAAGTAGATAGATGAAGTAAGATAATCCACAGGTTCTAATAATTAATTGAAATATATTTACACTCGCCAATCATATTTTATTTTATGGCGAAATCAATCAATCAACAATGGCTCTACAACCCAGGTCGGGTCTTGGCCTCCCTTAAAGCACGCCTCCATGACTGGCGGTCCTGTGCTGCTGTTCGCCAGTTCTGGATGCCAATGAGCTGCGCATCCCTATTGACACCATCCAGCCATCGAAGCTTCGGCCTTCCTGGCTTTCTTCGACCCCCCGGTGTGCCATTCAAGAGCCCTCTCGGAATGTCTTCCTCACTCATTCGCTGCACGTGTCCAGCCCACCTGAGTCTCCCAATTAAAATCTCTTGTGTTATGGTAGGGTCTCCATACAGACCGTACAGCTCCTGATTATACCTGATACGCCATTCTCCGTTATTGCAAATGGGGCCATATATTTTGCGCAGAATCTTCCTCTCAAATGTCCCTAGAGCCCTCATGTCCACTCTACTTAGAGTCCAACATTCTGAGCCATAGGTGAGCACAGGTCGGATGAGTGTTTTATAAAGTAGAGTTTTGGTTTTTCTAGAGAGATGTCGTGATTTCATGTACCTCTGCAGTCCAAAATAGCATCGGTTTGCAGCTATTAATCTTCGATTTATTTCAGTGGAAACATCGTTCTTACTTGTCACCATGGTACCGAGATACACAAATTCAGAAACGGTTTGGAAGGTAAAGTTGTCTATTTGTAGACTTATTGGGTTTTGGCGTCCATTTACGGGCATATATTTTGTTTTGGTCTCACTGACTACTAAGCCTAGGTTTTTTGCTGATGCTGCTAGTGCTCGGAAGGCATTTATAAGTTCATGTTCCGACCTCGCTATGATGTCAATGTCATCTGCATAAGCCAGGAGCTGCACAGATTTACTGAATATATGGCCTGTTGTTTGTATGCCGCTATCCCTAATGGCCTTTTCCAAAGCCATATTAAACAGCGTACACGCCAAAGCATCTCCTTGTCTAAGTCCATTAAATGTTTTAAGGGGTTCAGACAGATCCTTTTGCACTCTGACACGGCACTCAACGTTGGACATTGTAAGCCTGACTAGGTTAATGAGTTTGACAGGAATATTAAATTCAGCCATAGCTTCATAGAGTTTTGTCCTATTGACCGTGTCGTAGGCAGCCTTAAAGTCTATGAAGAGGTGGTATGTATCAATGCTGAACTCTACAGTCTTTTCCAATATATGTCTAAGTGAAAATATTTGATCTATTGTTGACCTTCCCCTACGAAATCCAGTTTGGTATTTTCCAATTATGCATTCGGAGTATTTCTGCAATCTATTACAAAGAATGTTTGAGAGTATTTTATATGCTATATTTAAAAGGGTGATACCCCTATAATTGGAGCAACTCATGGGGTCTCCTTTTTTGAGCAGGGGACATATTATACCACAATTCCACTCATTTGGTAGTATTTCGTAGCGCCAGATGTCACAGATGATTTTGTGAATATGATTGTGGAGAGCCTCGCCACCATGCTTGAACACCTCAGCGGGTAGATTATCACATCCAGGTGCTTTGTTATTATGGAGATTTTGTTTATGGCGAAATACAAAAATATAATTCATGCGAACTTCTACATATCTACATACATTAAAGAAGTTGGTTTAAAAATGAATATATCAAAAACCAAATATATGATGAACAGCTTTGCTACCCCAAAACCAATAAACGTAGATGGAAAGCCGCTAGAACTTGTCCAGGAATATGTGTATCTGGGCCAACTTATTTCCTTTGTAGGTGGCATATCGGAGGAAATAGCACGAAGAACAAAACTAGCGTGGAGCTCATTTGGACGTTTGAACAACATCTTCAAAAGTAATCTCCCAATATCCTTGAAGCGAAAGGTCTACAATCAGTGTATTCTCCCAGTACTTACGTATGGCTGCGAGACATGGACGCTCACAGTAAAGAACACACAAAATCTCCAGACCGCACAAAGGGGCATGGAGAGATGCATGTTGGGATATACTAAAAGAGACCGTAAACGAAACATCTGAATTCGCAATATAACAAAGGTAGAAGACGTTATAAAGGTGTGCAAAAGAATGAAGTGGCAATGGGTCGGACACGTAGCCAGAATGTCAGACTCCCGATGGACATCCGAAATAATCCAATGATACCCAAGAGGCATAAAGAGGCCCAGAAGAAGACCGAAGGTACGCTGGATAGATGAAATCAGGAAGCATGGCAGCATCACATGGCATCAACGAGCAAAAAACCGAACTATTTCGAGTCAACTTGGGGAAACCTTCATCCAGCAGTGGATCGACCCTGGTTGACAATGATGATGATGGTGACATGCATTTAAAGTCATTACGTAGCAATAATCTTTTTGTAGCAATATAAGATTACTATTCCAATACGCAGAGTGAGTACAAAGAACATTCTAATATAAAATTTTAAATAAACAATTCTTTTTGTGACATACACGTATACAAGTATTCCAACAATCAATGTAAATTGCTTCGAAATCTCACATATTCTTGTTATTTGATATGAAATTGATTTCCAAAGTTTAAGAAAAAGTTTTCATATATCGGAATAGTTGAAAGCCAGATTATGTAGATTTTTCTTAATAAGAAATCTAGTTTGATCTTACGAGTACCTACATGTGTTCCCATGTAGAAAGTTTGATCAAACTTTCCAGACTTAAGTAATTCGTAATGAAATCAGTGAGATCAACCAACGAGAAATTCATTAAACTATTTTTTAACTATTTGAATTCTATGTACGACGTGTAACACGTAGTTAACACAAGATATAATATTGTTTCGTGTGCAAACTTTGTTTTATAAATATGTTAATCCATATAATTTGTTATTCAGAAATTTTGAGATTTATGTATTTTAAATAGCATGAATATATTTTATAAACCTTATGGCATTAAAATAAAATAATTACATTAAATGGTTTAGGGAGTCGTCTATTTTGGTATGTAAGTAAAAATGAAAATAATGTTAAAAAAGATGCATTAGTTCCATATGTCTATTTTCATTTTTTTTGATAATAATATCGGTCAAGTGACTGCCAATGGTCGTTGTTCTAATCAGGGTTGTATTTACGTTCAGAATGCGGTCGATTCGCGTTTTCTTGTTAAATTTCGCTCTTGGACATACATAAGCTAGTGCATAGCTTGTTAAAATACGTTTTCATTTTTCTAGCACATCTTGGAGCTTTTTCTGCTTACAAAAATAGCTTTTTAATGTAAGCTTTATCTGTGACACAATTCCAACAATAATATGGGCCTGTTCGTAAATCGAGTAATCTTAGTTAGTGATTTGCACATGCCATAAAACGGATGATTAAACAGTTTGAATAAAAATAATCTGGCACTTCAAACTTTTATTTGTAAGCGTTATTTAAGATTTCATTGATTAACTTTTAATAATTAGATTAAAACGACATGTTGGAAGATTTTCGTGACTATTTTCCACTAGTTCAAGTATAAAATTGTTGAAATAGTTAATTTTATCAATAGTGACCAAATGAATGAAATGATTTATTTAGTCATCCATTATTCTCAGGCTCCATTGACTACCATTCTGTGTGACAGCTTCCCACCGTGCCATCTGTTGCCCTCTAAAGGAGGTTTGGAGGAGATACCCAGAGGAATTTGCATAATGCCGGACATGGCTGCATAATATATGCGGCTAGGCCTTTCGAGTGTTGGCGACACAGCCATATATACTCTGCTCTGTGCCTCATATATGCCCATGCTGAAGGCAGCAATCCTCTGGGATCAGGTGTATTTACGTCTATTGTCATGAAACGTACTCTCCACTGTGCGTCTTTCAAGTTACTTTACAGTAGCGTTTCTTCACACATATTTAAAATAATAACTAGAATTTTTGTTTTTGGTTTTTAGTCAAAATCTTATAAATCCATAGTACTATTATTCAGTTTAAAATATAAGAAAGATATACTTTTGTTGCTCCTCTAAAGACTTACTCGCATTCAAACAAATGTTTAATAAATTTAACATATTAAAAATAAGTTGTACAAATTAAAGAATAACTAAAAGCAACTGATACAAACGAATCATCATGCAGTTTTGTTTTTTTTTTTAAACCTGGCGAGTTTATTGCCATGTGGCAATCTCTTCCAACCAACCAGAAAAATATTTTTATAGGCCCTAAGTGTTAACCAGACTGGAATCCTATTTAAAAAAATCTGGTTTCCAGCGGGGATCGAACCCACAACCTCCGGATCGGCAGACAAGTGTCTTACCACCAGATCCCATAGTTCCTTCGTCACGGTATCATATCTCCTTAGGATCAAATATTTTCTATCAGGTTCTTCAGCTTTTCTGGCCGTTCTTATCCTTTTTTCTTGAAAAAAATATTACAATAATATTTTTCTCGAACTTTTTCTATGGTAATAATATTTTTTTAATTAAATTTAATCAATAATACTCGTACATTCATTTGACCGAGGTTTTTCCCATGTAAAAATTTATTACTTAAACACTAAGCTAATTGCTATATTATAACTATAAGCTTATATCATTTTAATTTCCTACGCGTAATTTTTATGTTTAGTAATCTGAATATTTAATTTCTTAGCAATAAATCATGCCTACATACTAACTTATAACTAGGTAACAATTCTTACAACTAATTATTTAACACGTACATGTCCACTCGTTCAGGCTACTTGCATTTCATCATATTCACTTAGACTTTGGTCCTCCCAGCTAAAACTGTAGGTGGACTAGTCGGGCAACAGATGAGGCGAAGGAAACCTGTGTTTATAACGGAAACTGGCCGTAATTTTCCTATATCTTCTTTGCATCGCTCATCATCGCTCATCACAAGGGTTATTTTTCTGTAAATTATTAAAAATAAAAAAATGAATTTTATTTGTATGCTAAATATTATCTACGGGATTTTTTTTTAAATTAAAAAGTCAATGAAAAAAAAATAATACATATCTACATGTAGTATATTTTAAACTCTTTCTTTATATATATTTTTGAATTGAATTTTATAATATAAAAGTCAATAAATGTTATTTAAAAAATGTGTTTGATGCTATTGAATCCGATTGGCCTCTGGTAGTCTGATAAAAACTACGCATACTATTCTGGCACCCAGGATTAGATTCCCGGCAGTGCTGTTATCACTTTCAGACATATTTTGTCTACATTTTCTACTATTCAGTTTACATGTGCAGATATGGGCAGCAGCGGCTGAGGTGCGTTGGTGCGCTGAACCGGAGAAATAATTCGCAATAATTAAATTATATATTCGCTAACATGACTTCCAAAAAAATTTAATATTTGTATAGATTAAATACGAATAAGAATACTGACAAATAGTGCGAGTATTTTTATTTAAGTGAAAATTAAAAAAAAATTAGTAAAATTTAAAAAAATGTTCCCTGTTGGTGCTCAGTGCACCAGCGCACCTCGGGACCAGCCGCCGCTGCATATGGGTAAGTACCTAATCTATTGGCTGCAGCGATCACCTTTCCCTTCTTTGTCTTTACTTTTATGTGTTTATTTTGTAATTTGTTAAACTGTCTTACCCTAGAAAAAGGCCTGATCTATAAATGGCGCTATGAAACGTCTTTATATTGATATTATTACTATCAAAAATAGTACTTAAGAATCTCGAGCTAGAACGTCCATGAGGGTTTGCTCTCTAAATGGCGCTATGTATAAATTGTCATTCCATTATCATTATTGCTGGTCTTCCACGCTGAGATTTTTATTATTTAACAAACGCATGTATCTTGTTTCTTCACATTCAGAATTTTTAAATCTGTCTTTTCCTACAACAATCATTCCAATCAGTTAATATAGTTTATGAAAAAGTATGAACTATTCATTTTTCTAACTTTGTTACACCATTGTGTAAGTATGAACCATTTTCAAAATACAGCATATGATCTCTGGGTGATAGAAAGTCTTGTATTCTTGCACGTTGTCTTGGTTGTCACCCAATGTTACGCTTTCTTGGTTATCCTGAAACGTGTGTGTTTTTGGAAATAAAGATTTTATAATTTTTTTGAAGTTGACTTAATATTTTATTCAGTTCTATAAATTAAATGATACAATATTTTCAAACACAGCCATGCCATAATATAAGTTTTTTTTTGGCTAAAATGGTCTTCGATTTAACAAAATATTAAAATCAAAATACTAAATAAATAAGTATAATTATGGGAAATTTCAATAAAAAGCCATTTTTAATTGTTTTTTTTTTCAAAAGAAGTCTTTAATTTAACTTGTTTTTACAAATAATTTCTCAACTTGTTCACTTTGTTAAATGTTCATATTTATATTTAAATATTACTATGAATGTTTTATATGACCTGAATTATTATTTTTATTTTAGTCTATTTGACTTTTTTTTTTGTGAAAACCAAAATTTTCATGTTTTGGAAATATGAAGGGAACCTTTGAAACTTAAAAATGTAAGGAATGTTTTCTTTTTTTCTTGCTATGGACCATCGTTTCTCAGTACATTATTTTATAGACAAAAAATTTTTGATCAAAGGACCAAAGGTAAGGACAGGAATTTGCTGACTAGCGCTTCTACAAACCTCCCTCTCAAACCTTGAAAGAACATATTTTTCAACTTGGAAAAAAATACTTTTATTACATGTTTCGCTGTTTTTTTTTCTTTCTAAAACGAATAATAATTCTGATAAACTCGTTCGATTCTAAGAAAAAGGTCTACTTTTAGTTAAAAGATTATCAAAATATTTTTAATATCTAAAATGATAACATATTTTGGAATTCACATGAAATGTAGATAATTTAATTAAATAACGAAGTAAACATATTTTTTATTATATATTTGATGAACTCTAATTATGAGACGATTATAATTAACCTACCAAGACAAATAATAGGGTGATAATTAGTATTTTTAATCATTCAAGAACCTTTAAAATTAGTGTCGAGTTATCGATATTAAATTGCTATTTAAAAAAATATGTTTTACGGTTTTAGTATTAACTTAAACACTATTAATATTGTAAAGTCATATTATAATACATATGCGTATATACATGCATACCATCACGCCTTTTCTCGGTCAATGTAAAGCGCCAGACACAGACACGCCAGGCAAAGAGGATAGAGCGCCAGACTTACTTATCTTAACACCTATCTATCGCCTCTTCTACATCCATACACCTTCCCGTACAACCCCTACATTTTCCCTGACTTTTAACATTTCATAATATCATATATTTGATCCAACCGTACTTTCCTTCGTCTTTCTCTACCTCACCTCCACTCACATCTGCACTATATATTTGTTTTATAAGTAATCTTCCCTTATTTTTTCAAAATGCCTTAAGCATCTCAGGAAGCTCTACTTCATCTTATTCAATACATTAGCCTTAAGTTAATATTCATCCCTCGTCACATTATTCCATATTCTGTCATCCATTTTCAACCAATGTATTCTTCTCAATGCACGCATTTATACAGCATTTATTCGGCTCCTTTAATTTTATCTCCACATTCATGTTTCACTTTTATACATCAAGTTTGGTACTGGAATACTAGTGTGGACTTATATAATCGAATCAGAGACAAAAAGCATGACTAAAGATTAGATGATCAACGGCGTCCAGAGTTTTCTGGCTTTAAATAAATCTGACTCAATAATTATCGGATTACAGATAAAAAAGTATATTTTCTTTGTAAAATGTTTTGAGATAATTACCAAATATATAAATATATATACATATTACGCCATTACTGATGTTTCTTAATGAAATTATTTTAAAAGTAACGGGAAAATAAAGACTATTTTTATGAATGTGCTGTTTTTATGAGTTGATGAAAAATTTCAATTAGTTAAAAATACAATTTAGGCTTCAACGATTTATCCCGCACCCGGAAGTGTTTCGTGTAGATTTTCCGCGTAATTTGTGGTCCCCGATGCAGCTTCCTGTTTTTGTTCAAACGAGCCGTGAATTGCGCTCGGCACTTCGCAGAACGCGCCCCCTTATTATTTATACCTATACCTAACACTCAAAATTGTGCTTCCAAATTTACACAGCTGTTAAACATTAAGAATAAAAAACATCGAATCAAGTACATTTAAAGATAGAACAGTAAATTCTACGAAACAATGGAAAATTCAAATTTTTAACTATAAATTACTATGTTATTCCAATACTTACATTTACGAGTATATTCGCTACATGTGTTGCTACCCCATATTCCAACGCACTGTTTAGGGTGAGACATAATTAAAATTCATAAAATCGTATTTATTTTTTGAGAAAAACCTCTAAAATTAAGAGAAATTAATAATATTTTTTATTTAAGTAAAGAAAAATAAAAAAATATATTTTCTTATTTAACAATACAAGCTCACTTAAGTAAATTTTCTTATTTGACGGCACAAACTCACTTAGTTATATTTTCTTACATAACATCACAAACTCACGTCTTAACATTTTTTAATGGCATAAACTCGCATAATAATATTTTCCTGTTTAACCATTTTAATCCCACGGGGACGATTATCGGCCCCAACTGGTCTATGCGAAAAATCCACGGGGCCTATCATCGGCCTCAAAGTTTTCATACTAGTTTTTATGTTGTATAAAAAAAAAATTTTTTTATGAAATATGAAAATTACTTATTATTTTACAATTTACAGGGAGGTCTCCAAAAAAATTAGGTTTTAAAACTAAATATTAACTGAGATAAAAAATAAAATATAAACTACTGTTTTGGCCAAAAAATGCTTTGGATTTTTCGCACATTTTATGGGAAATATGCTGGGATTAAAAGAGTTAAGGGCATAAACTCAATAATATTTCTTCATTTAACAGCACAAACAAATTTAACAACATTTTCTCATTTTACAGCTCTAAGTATACACGATGAAATTACCAATGTTTATCTTTTAGATTATATGAAAACCCAAATTTAATTTGAATCGGCACGAAAAAGGCCTTACATAAGTGAAAACCAAACTGGAATCCTTTTAAAAAAAACTGGGTCCACGCGGGATTTGAACTCACAACCTCCGGGTTGGGAGACAGGCGTTTTACCAACTAGGTCGCGGAGGTCGTCTTTATAGTATTTCTTATAACTGTATCTTGTGGAAGAAAAGTTAAAACTTTGACCACTTAATTCAACCAAATATAACGCACTTAACCTTCAAACATATTTCTGCTCAAGTTGTTTATATTGTATACATATATAGAATCTAAGCGCGGTCCATGGTCTATTCAATTAATTAGAGGTCGCGGTCCCACAGGCGGGCCGCGGTTGGCAGCCCCTGGGAAATGAACTTTGCGACTTGAGGTATGTTTTCTCGACAACTTTTGTGTGTTAACTCTTTGGCTTACCACATATATACACTGGTATGACCTCCACTCTCGATAGATACGATAAATATCTTAAATGGGGAATATGTTTATAATTAATTCGAAAATCAGAAATACTAATGTTCTTTTTAATCTACCACAAAATAAAGTTTGTTCAATTAGAGCAATTAAATTACTGACCTCTCTCCAAGTATACATTAATGGACACTATAACACCCATTTATTGATGTGCTAACAAATATATATGATATATACAATAATATTATTTATAGTTAATGCGTGAACATTGTAGAAGTTTAAAGAAAAACAAATTCTCAACATTTTGGTAGATTCGAATTAATACGTAACTTTTCATAGTTTTGTGGTATTACAGATTAAATAAAAATTTCAACTATGAAAGAGCTCCACGATACCAGCAACATCACTAATGAATACTCTGTTTTTAAGAATCTAGCATTGGTGTTGCAAAATGATGGTACTCTTTTCGACAGTCAATCACTTGATATTAATCAAAATTGCTAGTCAAGTTGCCATTTCTAGCCAATAAGTCATATTTATTCCGACTTAACATAACATTCTTGTCCCCTCGTAACAAAAGACCAGCCTTCGTAGTGTTTATTTTATTCTAATTTCGGTATGACGTCGGCAAATATGAAACTCTTTGTTGACGTCAGTTCTATTACATATGTATTTTAAACAATATTCCAGGTTATAATTTCACTGGAAAATTTCTTAATGTCAGCGTGGGTGGCAAAAAAAGATTTAAACTGATTTTTCCAGTAAGATTTAAACTGCTGTTTCCAGTAAGATTCAGACTAACGCCCACTTTACAGGGCAAGGTAAAACTCAATGAAAAAAAACAGAATCACACAAAAATAAATGTTGATCATGTGATTACAGAGAAATGGACATGAAAAAAAGTATAGATAAAATAATAAACATATTATATGAAAACATAATTTATTTCTTTAAAATTTTCTTACAAATGCCTCTGGAGGATTTATTGTTTTCGAAGTATTTTTTTCCTATAAACCAGGTTTTGTTTCATAATTGATTATTATCGGTATCATGTCTAAAGCTAAGCGAATGAAAAGTTAAAGTATTTTTGAGAAATAGTTAAATAAGAAAAAAATACAATAAATTACTAATTTCAACGATATAAGGGATAAGGATAAGAATTGTATAGAAATTGAGTTAAACAACGCTTTTAATTAATTTGTAAGAATGAAGCATTTCAGAATGAGCCAGGAAAGTTGTTCCAATCGAGCCAAGTGAACGGCAAGGATGATGTCTAGAATTATGTAGGTATTATTCATTGGTATACAGAGAATTCTACAGTTTGGATTGCCAGGCTTTCAATGGGATCAATTTACGTTAATTATCCTATAGAGAGCTTTTGCAAAGAAAACCAATTTTAATTGTACTTCTTACTGTTTTTATAATTATTTCATGCACGATTTGAATAATTATGTAAATTAATAAACGTAACTAGAAATTTACAATTAAATGAACGAAGATTTCACTTTGATTTAATTGGTAAATTTCTGTCAAGTGTAAAAGATACGTGGAATATAATGCTTCTATTAAAGAATGAAGGCTTTCACCCTTTGAATAGGCAAATTTCGTCAAGAGATGGAAGGTGACTCCGTCTCGAATGTTAATTAAAAGAACGATTTCGTCTATCACCATATTTATTCCACCCCTTTGCAATTTTAAGAAGAATATCTCGCCCTCCTTGGCTTCAAAACCTTTGATATGAATCAAAATAAAGGAATTGTCACTACGATTCAAAGAGTTTTGGTAATGGAGTAAAAGCTCAGGTTAATGCTTCTATTAAATTTGATGCTTCTCATTTAAATATCTTCATTCATTTGCTTAAACACTTTGAATATTTTGTGATGCTTGCAGAATTGATAGGCGTTTACTTAGAAAATAGAATATTTATAGATTTGAGACTTCTATGACTAAAAAGATATTTACTTAGGTATAATGATAAGTTATAATCCGAGTATTGCTAAAATTAATGTATCATAAGTATTTTAAATTGAATGAGATATGGAAAGAGAAAGATTTGAGAATGAATGTTGTGAAATCCAAAGTCATGGTGATAGAAAAGTGTGAAAGGAAAAGTAAACGTTCTATGTGAGTGAATAATGAAAG
The DNA here is from genome assembly GCA_949825065.1 of Odontocerum albicorne. Taxonomy (NCBI): domain Eukaryota; kingdom Metazoa; phylum Arthropoda; class Insecta; order Trichoptera; family Odontoceridae; genus Odontocerum; species Odontocerum albicorne. Next base: position 9,298,143 of record OX463841.1, read on the forward strand.
ATTAGAGCACGTTGAAAGATTCCGCTGTTTAGATAATGTTTTCTCAAAAACTGGAGAGTTACAAGGGATATCGAGCGGCGTGTAGCAAAAGGAAACAAATCCAATGGGACACTAAAACATATATACTCGAACTGAACAGTAGCAAAATTTAAAAGATGATGTTCCACAGTGGTATTTTAGAATCAACTTTGATTTATGTGAGTGAAACATAAAATTAAAAAGAGAAAACACAGAAAAGAGCGAAATTAATTCTGTAAAAATGCTTTAATTTAGAATAATAACATACTCGTAGATGGGGAGGGGATACTGGATAATAGACTACGCAATGAAGTGATGACAGATAAATGTGAACTGATCTATTGACAAAGATGAAGAACGATACTCTGATATGGTTAATGCATGTAGAACGAATAAATTGAGAAAAACTAATAAAACAAATATACAGTGCTTATTTGATTAGAAGGCGCGATACAGGAAGACCAAGGAATGTATGGTTGGATCAAGTGAATGATATTTTAAAGGGGAAAAAGTAAAAAAAGTGAAAGAACTCACAGGACCTGTATGCAAAGGTGTATGAATATGGAAAAGGTGTTTTACATGTATTAAGAAAGAAAAGTATGTCACTATATGCTCTCTGCCTTCCCCTACAGGGAAACTGCGTGATACCTTTAATGTACGTATGATTTAATTCAATTAAAAATGGTCACATTTCAAGAATGATAAACCTTATTAAATATAAAATGCATTGTAAAAAATATTTTTCAATTTAACCTCAAAATTAAAAAAAATATATGTTTTTACTAACGCTGAACTGATTTCGATTTTCAATGTGTCACAGTACAGATTTACTTTATAAATTAAAAAAAAAATAATGAGGAGGGTTGTGATTGTCACTGGTATTGATTAAGCTAGAAACAAATGTATTAGAGGAAGTCTCAAAGTGACACCGTATATAATAAACAAAGTGATACTCATATATGACAAACAAAAGGAGACGAGATTGTGGTGGTACGACACATATCTAGAAGATTCAGAGTATCTTGGCTGATAGTTACTTCAGCTGAGGGTTGATAGAATAATACGAGTAGATTGAAGTCGTCCAAAGAAAATATGGATGGTTTGGAAGATATCTGAGGGCTGAGATTAACGAACGATCTTGTACACAACATGCAAATTTAGAGAGCATGTACTCGACATGTAGACCCCTCACAATGGGATGGAGACAGAGGGATGAAGAATTTGTCATACAGTATGTCAAAAAGTAAAGTTCTAACATTTACTATAAATATAATTACAATAAAAAAATACTCATATACAACCAAGTCAACATGCTCTAAATCATTGACCTTTATTATATTTCAAATAAATAATAATTCTTATGAAACTTAAGCATATTGTAAATCAATAAGTTTTATTAATTAAAATACAAAAAATAAATAGATTACATATTATAAGTACATTAAATATTTCATCTTTTTATCCAAAACCTTTTTATTACTATCGTAGGAAAGTTCTTGAAAATGAAAAAAAAATTACTTTATGTTATTTTACTCGAAAAATGAAAACCATTACTTGAACAAGATTTTTTATATCATCAATAAACTTAAATATATTTTTGATGATAGAAGTATGAAAATTTTGTATACACTCGTGATTTTTTCATTTTCGTATATTTTCACATTTTAGGATCAATATTATTCTACGGTTTCGTCAAAAGTTTGCTTTTTCCTTCTCAATAACTACCAGTGCACATAAAAGAGTCTCGAAAAATACCTAAAAAATATTATTTCATCGTTACTCGATTGACTCAAGATGTTGCCAAGCACTTTCAGCTTTTTACTTTCTGAGATAATTTTTCAACAACGATATATTTCATGCTACTGTAAAATAATACTAGTAATAAACTCACTGTCAAGCGTTCTTCTTTTAGATTAAAAAACATATACTTTACTTGTTTTTCTTCATAGCTTACACGTAAACAATAAATGCCCTGAAAAAACAAAGTAATTTAATAACATATAAATTATCTACCACACCATATTAATCACAGCGTAAAAAAACAACTTTAATTTTTTGATTTCATTTTAACTTTTATTTTTTTAAATAATATAATACGTTCTAGTAACCGTGACATTTGAAATATTTCCTGAGGGATATATTTTTTTACTTATTAGTAGGAAAAAGACAGAATATCTTTACCTACCATTTGAAGACCCAAATGCCACAACTCCTTCAATGCAACTGGATGAGGAAATATTAGCCGGCTGTGACTCATTTAAGTTTCTGGGCTCACTCATTCACAAAGACGGAGGGTGCGCAGCGCATGTTGACCATATAATAGATGTGGGATGGATGAAATTCCGATCGGTAACAGGAGTCTTATGTGACCCAAAAATGCCTATAACACTAAAAGGAAAGGTATACCAGACTATCGTTAACCCGCAATTATGTATGGCTCAGAATGCTGGATTATGTACAGCTCCTACTCTAGGCAACTTGAAACACCAGAAATGCGAATTCTTAGGTGGTCGGCAGGAGTATCACTAAAAGATAAAATTAAGAGTTCACGTATTCATGGTAGCCTGGGGTCACTGAAATAAATAGTAAGCGGGAAGAGCGACAGCTGAGATGGTACAGGCACATAAGACGGAGACCACCAGACCATACTGTAAATCAGGCAATGTTTGTGGATCTTCCTCGACAGCCGTCCAGAGGAAGACCAAATAACTCCTGGATGACTCAATACTCCAAAATCCTGCAGAGAAACAGCCTAGATAAAAGTGACACCCAGAACCGAAGAACATACAGCCTGAGAACGAGAAGAGCCGACCCCAACAGCCTAGGTAATGAGCTGGGACAGTGCCACGAAGAAGGATATATTTTTTACTTAAATTTCGTATGGCCCAATGTTTTCTATATATTGATGATATTGTGAATGCCCTCACTTATGTTGGAATTAATTATAAAATAATGTTTAACTTAACGTATAACTATTACGTATAACTATCTTATTTAATTATTGTCTAGTAGTTTGGAAAAGTTTTTATCTGAAAACCAGCCCTTTAGATTATAAAATAAAGTTTTAAATCAAAACGTATTATTTTTTATTATTTGGACATCAATTTATTTTTTTAGTTCTTCCTGGAAAGTCCGTTAGTAAGAAAACTGTGTGTTAGTGTGTGTTCATATAATTTTTCACCTCGAAAATCTTAAATTATCGACAAAATAGACAAAAAAGATTATTTTTAATGTGATTCATTAAAAACTAGCAAGTCTTGGTAAGAACATCTACATCGTATGGAGAGAACATATTATGCAATGAAAGTTGGGTTCAAAGATACGACAGGACGTGGAAGAACGAGGAGACATAAAAAAGAGGTCTGTCGTACTTTGAATCTGACCAATAGGGGGGGGGGGGGGGGATGCTGCGAATTTTGACAATCGACATAAAATCTAGTACAAGTAACTAACAGCACCATGGGTCGTAATGACGCTGATCATTATTATTTTTCATATTGAATATTCAAATTACAATTTATGTCGGTGTTTTATAAATTTTTACTATCTGTAAATATGGTTGACTATCACACAAGTTATTGTCAACAAAAAAAACGTATATTTTATATTAAATATTAAGAAAACTTTTTGAGCTATGTTGTAAATCTGTAACCAGCTGTTATTAATAAGTATAACCCACACCAAGTACATGATTTCAAAATTAATAAAATATTTTCAATAAAACGCTGCTATTAAAAATACTCACGCGTATTCAAATTACATTTTTTTTTACAAAATATAGCCCATTAAATTTAGAAAAAAGATAAATTATATTTACACATAAAATTGGTCGTGTTATTGTATGGAACGGGGGTGGATTTTTTTGCAATATTTTCGCCAATATAGGTAAGAAAGTAAATTATAGCGCTTTATTGGTGCGATGCGTGCGGCGTTGATGGGAGAGAGGAACAGAATGTTTATTCTACCTCCAGTTATTTCCCTTTATCCAGTGATTTTCCTCACATTCGCCCCCGCGAGTGGTTGTTAGCGTGTGGGTTATATAAGTAAACCGTAACCTCTTTACAAATCCAACAGTTCGTTTTGATGTTAATTACCATTTCTTAATACCGGTTTTGATGTTAATAATCATTTCTTGATACCACTTTTGATGTTAATTACCATTTCGTGATACCACTTTTGATGTTAATTACCATTTCTTGATACCACTTTTGATATTAATTACCATATGTTGATACCACCTTTGATGTTAATTACCATTTCTTGGTACGCCTTTTACTCACCAGGAATTTAGAAAAACCATGTAATGATAAATTATTTTAATACACTGTTCAACACACCAACACTGTAAATTATGTTTGAGAATATTAAATTTCTATACAAGTTTTAGTTCATTAACTTATAAAACATAAGTAAAGCTGGTTTCATTTAAAAAAAAAACAAAAAGTATTACTCTAAAAAATCGTTTTTCTAAAAAATGTAATATAAAAATTTGGATACTTTATTTCAAAGCTACATATTAATATAATATTTTAAAATAATTTATTTGTGAAGTAATAAATTGCTCCTTTGTTAGAAAATTATCCAAATTTGATGAACGGTAGCAAACCCTAAAGATTAAAAAAATACTTTCTCAAGTGGTAAAGTAAAGTAAAAGAGCGCTTGAGAATTTTTTTTTTTAAGTTTTGTTTTTCAAAATACGAACTTAATTATTGGAAAAATGTAAACGCATAAATCGCTTTTTCGTAAAATTCGTAATACTTGTGACTCCAACAGTGCTTCAAGAGTGTATGGTATGTTAGGGCGGAACATCAATAATTCGAATGAAAACGACCAAAATATCAAACAACCTAAACGTAAAGTTTGCATCGAAGGTAACCTTGACACATGTAAGCTGAGTAAAAATTCTAACTAGTAAGCCACTGAGCTAGGAGTACATATACATATTCATACATACTAGTTAGTTCAGAAAATAAGACGGAAAAAATCTTTTTCTAAATTAGTAGATTTCTAACTAGTTATTATCTTTACAGAAATGCTGTGCATTTTCTGTTTAAGGATTTTTAAACCAAATGTTAAGTGATACATTGACTAAATAAAAAAATACTAATTTTGTTACCATAAAAGCGAAAATGAAAAGAATTTTAACGTTTAACTTAAATCTAAATGGACCGATTCAAATATTTCAGTATATACTAAAAAATATTACCAAAATGCTACACACATACGTTACATGTCATCATGCAGCATAGGCAGAGAGAACAGATTTCCAAAACTTTTTTTCTAAGCACACACCTTTCCCCCCTTCCACATTCATACATCTCGTCATGCACAATTTTCTACTGTTCATGCTTCTCACTTTACCTTCTTTCAAATTCTGATCTATTTGGTCCAGACTTCAGTTTAATTGAAACTTTCATTTTATTTATGCGTTCATTTCTAATGTCTTCTTCCGCCTTTTATCAAACATTGACACTCCAAAACATTTCCTTCGTGCACGCATCTCAAGAGCTTAATCTTCGTCTTATCCTTATTTTGCTAAGTCCAAGTTTCACTTAAATATATTATTTACTTTCATTTTCGTTACTATTTATATTGTTTACTATTGATGACTTCCGTGGCCTATTTGGCTAGATGCTCGTCTCCCAGCCTGAAGGTAGCGGGTTCAAATCCCGTTAGAACCCAGATTTATTTAAAAATAACTCCAGTCTGGTTTTCACTTAAAGCCTATTTAACATATTTCTGGGTTGTTGGAAGAGATTACTACATGGCAATAACCCCACCAGGTAGTAGTGTATAGAACGAAAGTGTAATACAATACAATATTGCACGGTTGTTATTTATAACATTAAGTGCTCAGTATACCTTGTTCCCTGTTACTAACCCTACTTTCAATGTTCCTTTCAACTCGCCCATCACGCAATGTTTATTTTTCAATATCCATTCAATATTGTTTGTTATCAAACAAAAGATTTTTCGACAACTCTTATCATAGTATATAAATAGGCTAAAACCCATGCGATGGTTGTCGTCAAAGAAAGAATACGAGAATTGAATTTTGAATACAAGAGAGCGAGAGAGGAATACTTGGATTCCCTCCGAAAGGAATTCGAATTTGAATCTCGGAGGGCCCGTGATATTGAACGAATTTTAAATACCTAGCAATTTTTGAACCGGTGTAAAAGGGGACGATGTATAAATGATATATATATATATATATATATATATATATATATATATATATATATATATATATATATATATATATATATATATATATATATATATATATATATATATATATATATATATATATATATATATATATATATATATATATATATATATATATATATATATATATATATATATATATATATATATATATATATATATATATATATATATATATATATATATATATATATATATATATATATATATATAGAACCGTAGCTACAAAAGAACCTCCCAAATGCTAAGTGACGGAAACAAACAAATAACGGCCCTGCTCAAAAAGGATAACAGCAAAACCGAAAATCGGGAAGAAATCATAAAGCGAGTCCACGAATTCTACTCAGAACTATTTCAAGACATTGAAAACACGAGAGATAGACCGAACAACCAAACAAATGATCAGGTTCCTGAAGTTCTTATTAGAGAAGTTGAAAAAACCATAAATAGTATGAAAAACGGAAAATCGGCAGGAGATGACGGCATAACAATAGAAATTCTTAAGGCAGCAGGAGATGAAATATATCCCATCTTAGCAAAAATAATGACACACTGCATTAACAACGGGAAAATTCCCACAAAATGGAACACAGCAAAAGTGATTCTCCTTCATAAGAAAGGAGACAAAAACGACTTAAAGAACTATAGACCCATCAGTCTCATGCCAATCATTTACAAAGTATTTACAAAAATAATAACAACTAGAATACAAAAACAGCTAGACGATATGCAACCAAGAGAACAAGCTGGATTTAGAAGTGGATATAGTACAATGGACCATATACACACAATGAGGCAAGTAATAGCAACATCGAATGAATATCGAAGACCCCTAAGCATGTGCTTCATAGACTTTGAAAAAGCATTCGACTCTGTAAAACACGAATACATATTTGAAGCACTCAGGAAACAAGGAATACAACCGGCTTATATAAGAATAATACAAAATATCTACCTAGAAGCAAAAGCAGTGGTGCATCTTCCAGAAAAAACGGAGGAAATAACAATTACAAAGGGAGTAAGACAAGGAGACGCGATGTCACCCAAACTCTTTACAGCTATACTAGAAGAAATATTTAAAACCTTAAACTGGGAAGGTATGGGCATAAAGATCGATGGCGAATATCTCTCTAACCTGAGATTCGCAGATGATATCACACTACTAAGCGAAACAAGAGAAGAACTGGAGAAAATGATTCAAGAGCTTAACTTAGCCAGCAATCGAGTGGGCTTAAAAATGAACCTAGCTAAAACCAAAGTAATGTTCAACCAATATACACGTGCATCAACGAGACAAATTAAGATTGGCGACATAGCCTTAGAAGAAGTCCCCCACTATATATATTTAGGACAACAAATATCAGCAGACGGGAATATGATCAATGAAATTAACAGAAGAATAAAAATGGGCTGGAGCGCATTTGGAAGGAATAACAGAGTTTTCAGAGAAAATCTCCCGTTATGTCTAAAAAGCAAAGTCTTCGATCAATGCATCCTCCCGGTACTCACATACGGCTGTGAAACGTGGACCCTTAACTCAAAAATAATACAGCGCCTCGTCACTACACAAAGAAGCATGGAAAGAAGTATGCTGGGGATAACAAAAAGAGATAGAAAGACAATTACGTGGATAAGAAGCCAAACGAAGGTCACAGACATAATGGAAAGAATACTCAAAAGTCAATGGGAATGGGCAGGACACGTGGTGAGAAGGGAAGACAATAGATGGACTAAAAAGAGCACAGATTGGATACCACGAGAAACAATCAGACCGAGGAGAAGACCTCAAAACAGATGGGACAGACCCTTCGTAAAATTCGCAGGCGTGACCTGGCAAAGAGAGGCGAGAGACCGCAAGATATGGAAGTCTTTGAAAGGCGCCTTTACCCAGCAGCGATCAAATCAAGACACAGAAGAACAATAAAGATTAAAACCAAACAAAACGACCAACAAGTAAATCTAAACCTGAACCCGACATATTCACAAACTTTTATGCTAATTCATTCGAAAATAAATTACTACTTTAAAATAATATCTATGCTCTCAACTACTGAGGCTACTAATGTATGTACTAATAATTCCTTCTTTCCAGCATTTTAATACCACACCAAGTGTACCAATATGGTTAAAATCGAAGCATTTCATGCTGAGACAAAATCACTAGGTGTCCTCCAAAGCTGTACGGCAGACAGAAAACGGAGGTAGCCACTACCCTTATATGACAAAACCTGGCGGGTTTCACTAAGACAACCGGTGAACAGATGTGAAGTCCAAAAGTCAAGTCATAGGGGTGCCCTCACTCAGCAATGGGTAGAAAAAGGGCAGATAAAGATAAAGATAAAGATATATATATATATATATATATATATATATATATATATATATATATATATATATATATATATATATATATATATATATATATATATATATATATATATATATATATATATATATATATATATATATATATATATATATATATATATATATATATATATATATATATATATATATATATATATATATATATATATATATATATATATATATATATATATATATATATATATATATATATATATATATATATATATATATATATATATATATATATATATATATATATATATATATATATATATATATATATATATATATATATATATATATATATATATATATATATATATATATATATATATATATATATATATATATATATATATATATATATATATATATATATATATATATATATATATATATATATATATATATATATATATATATATATATATATATATATATATATATATATATATATATATATATATATATATATATATATATATATATATATATATATATATATATATATATATATATATATATATATATATATATATATATATATATATATATATATATATATATATATATATATATATATATATATATATATATATATATATATATATATATATATATATATATATATATATATATATATATATATATATATATATATATATATATATATATATATATATATATATATATATATATATATATATATATATATATATATATATATATATATATATATATATATATATATATATATATATATATATATATATATATATATATATATATATATATATATATATATATATATATATATATATATATATATATATATATATATATATATATATATATATATATATATATATATATATATATATATATATATATATATATATATATATATATATATATATATATATATATATATATATATATATATATATATATATATATATATATATATATATATATATATATATATATATATATATATATATATATATATATATATATATATATATATATATATATATATATATATATATATATATATATATATATATATATATATATATATATATATATATATATATATATATATATATATATATATATATATATATATATATATATATATATATATATATATATATATATATATATATATATATATATATATATATATATATATATATATATATATATATATATATATATATATATATATATATATATATATATATATATATATATATATATATATATATATATATATATATATATATATATATATATATATATATATATATATATATATATATATATATATATATATATATATATATATATATATATATATATATATATATATATATATATATATATATATATATATATATATATATATATATATATATATATATATATATATATATATATATATATATATATATATATATATATATATATATATATATATATATATATATATATATATATATATATATATATATATATATATATATATATATATATATATATATATATATATATATATATATATATATATATATATATATATATATATATATATATATATATATATATATATATATATATATATATATATATATATATATATATATATATATATATATATATATATATATATATATATATATATATATATATATATATATATATATATATATATATATATATATATATATATATATATATATATATATATATATATATATATATATATATATATATATATATATATATATATATATATATATATATCACCACCATCACCATCAGCCTGTATCTATCCACTGCAGGATGTAGGCCTCTCCAAGTTGTCTCCACAAAATCCTGTCCTTTGCACATTGCTGCCACATAATACCTGCATGCTTACGTATTTCGTCCACCCAGCGCGCCTTAGGTCTTCTTACAGGCCTTTTTATACCTATTGGGTACCACTGGATTACTTCATACGTCCAACGATGGTCTGTTGCTCGGGCGATATGTCCAGCCCACTTCCACTTGAGTCTTTTTGCAACCTCTATAACATCTTCAACCTTTGTTTGGGCTCGTATCCACTCATTCCTTTTTCGGTCTCTTCTGGTATAACCTAGCATGCACCTTTCCATGCTGCGTTGTGTTGTTTGGAGCTTTTGTAACATTCGTACCGATAAAGTCCAAGTCTCGCATCCATATGTTAGTACTGGCAAGATGCATTGGTTAAATACCTTCCGTTTGAGGCAGATTGGGAGCTTGCTCTTGAAGATGTAGTTTAGTCGTCCAAAGGAACTCCAAGCTAGTTTTGATCTTCTATTTATTTCATTTAAAGTACAGTCTTCAAATGTAATACTTTGTCCTAAGTAGATATATTGTTGGACTTGTTCCAGCTGTGTACCGTCCACCTGGATAGTTGTGGCATCAGCAAAGCGGTTTAACATATATTTTGTTTTATCAATATTCATTTTTAAACCTGCTAATTTGCTTGCCTCGGCTAATTCCAGTATTTGGCTCTGCAGTTCCTCAGGACGTGTAGCGAAGGTAATAATATCGTCTGCAAATCTAAGGTGGCTCAGATATGAACCATTAACGCAGATTCCTTTATTTTCCCATTCAAGCTTTTTGAACACATCCTCCAGGGTAGCGTTGGATAATTTTGGCGAGATGGTATCGCCCTGGCGGACACCTTTACTGATTGGAAATTTATCGGTACTTTGGTGGAGATTTACTGTTGCTGTCGCGTTATTGTATATATTACTGAAGAGATTGACATAGCGTTTTTGAACTCCCTGATTAAGAAGGGCCCTGATAATAGCGGATTTTTTGACCGAATCAAAAGCCTTTTCATAATCTACGAACGCCAAATATAATGGAAGTTGGTATTCTTGACAACGCTCTATTATTTCCTTTACTACCTGAATGTGGTCCATTGTGCTATAACGTCCTCTAAATCCGGCTTGTTCGATGCTATACTGGACCCCATTTCCACTAGACGTCAATCCGCTGAATTTCTCTGTTTGGAATATTTTTGAGACCACCAAATCATCAAAGTTTGAACGCGCTCAAAGCATGTCTTCTCCGAGAATAACAGGG
>OX463841.1:9310081-9497581 GCA_949825065.1 Odontocerum albicorne
TTCAGTTTGGTATAACTTCGTTGTTAATCCAGATGTTAGACAATTTCACACAGTGCAAGCCTCAAAAGGTTTTAACATTCTTCATTCAGGTCCAAAAAAACCCACTGAAAGCTTAATTCTATTCAAGAATCAAACTAAATCAACTGAATTACTCCAGCGACCATAAAAACCACAAAGACTATCCGATAAATCGTTGTTTAGTAACACCTGTCTTTTTTAAGTACTCCGGATGCTACAAAGCCTCCGTGCTATAAATGAAGAGGCAGAAGGGGCTGAAAGTAAAGTTTAACATTAGAAAATAGATTAATTAGTAGATCAAAAATAAGGTTGATTAAAAGTTATTTTGGGAAACAAAATACAGCACATAAGACGATATTTCAATAAAAAATATTTGAACATATATAGCTACACAAATAAGAAATGGTTTTTGGTTTCAATGGTAGAGGAGTATACATATACGAGTATGTTGCATGTATCATTTTAACATAATTATTTTTTTACTCAATTAGTTCTCGTTGAAACCCTTTCAAGGTACCATTACACAAGTCCATTCGAGTTTTTCAGCTCTCCTAATTATCACAGGTCAGGTGCGCTATTAAAATGCTGGCTAAAAACATCCAAGTCGGGGCTGGTAATCGCTGTGAAGCCCGCCATAATTGCCAAACTATAGCCTTAATCGACGATGTCAAACTTTAACTCCGCCATTATACGCAAAAAGTATTTAACCTCAAAATATTATATTAAATAGGAAGCGCATATTTGCTGTAAAATAATCATTTTCTTTCTTCCGTAATGTCAGACGTTAAGTCCGTCGTCGATAATTATCTTTTCACACTCACATGTGTCGCTACCGGAAGATGAGTCTCTTTGGACAATTCCTCCTTCGTCGATCTTCTAATGTAGATCGCGCTAAATGGGGGCTTATTTTGTCCTCCATAACAGTGTAGGTGGTAGAGGGATCTTTAAGTTATCTTTTTTTAGGTACAAATATTCATGTCACGCAGGAAACAAACAATGTCGGAGTAACAATCAACCGTGACCAACATCTGTCACATCAGATCGTCCCTGTTGAGAACAAGGAAGGCGTTTCTGATTATTGCGCGCTTGGCGAAACCCATATGGGGCCTACCTATTTTTGTCACCTTATATATTTCAACATTTTTAAACGCCTTTTTTATTTACTTAAACAATTATGAAAAGTGTATAATATTTGTGCTATTAGAATAATGGCATCTTTCAAGCGCAATTACAAATTTAAAACTTTATAATTTGATAGATACACTAAAATTGCATCGTATAAGTGGATTTCAAAAATTTTATATTTAAAAAAAATACTGTGTTAGAGTGTCACAAATTTTCGGAAATTTGTGCAGGAATATGTTGGGGTTCGTAAACCTGAACTGAAATTAAGAAATCTTTCCTTCACTTTTTTTATTTATTTACTTACAGCATTAAAAAAAATAAAAATCAAAATAGTTTTAATGGGAAGGCAAATCGAAGCGTACAATTATAAAACACATCATTTAAATCATCATGTTCAACAACCTCATAGCACCTGCTCTGTATTCACATCAGTAACTCTTTTATCTATTTGGATACTGACTAAAGCTCCTCATTTCTCGCTTACTGTATAGTAACATATTTTTTTACATTTGATGCATTTTTTTTATCATGAACATTCCCACTTTCCATCAGAATACACAGTAAATGCTTGGTGTAAAAAAATGCATTTTCTCCTCCCAAATGATTCATGACCTATATTCAAATAATAATAGAAATAATTACACGATCCATGGTGTTTAAAATTCACATGGAGAGCGGAAGATATATATTATGAACTATATGAATATAAAAATATTCTGTTTTTATATTTATTATCAATTTATTTATTTAAATAAATAAATAAATAAATATTAGGTTTATTGATAGCAACATAGTATGTACAGATTATATTTAAATAACAGTTCTAAAACACATAAATTGCAGATAATACATTAAATACAGAATCTATCAAAAGGTCTGGGCTCATCTAATAGCATCCCCTCGGCCAAGATACACCCCACCAATATAGGGCGAACCCAGCCACGGGGACACCAGATGTTTTTCAGCCCACACCATTTTAAAGAAAGTGATTATTTTACATTTACATAATGAAGCAATATTAAAGAGCGCCCTTTGCGTATTGCAGCAATAATTAAAATAAACAAAAGATAACAGATCAACACCTTCCAAAAAAATAACAAGTAAGGATACATATTATATATCTTTCAAAATGTAATACATGAAAATACTAACGCATCGCACAACACTGTTTAAAAAATTACTAACTTAAAAATTTAAAATATCTTTAAATTGAATAAAAATGTTTCAACCAATCTCCCAGTCAAAACTCAATATTGAGATAATGCCGGAGAAGGACCCTTCTTAATATTTAATGCATTCTTTCTTGAAATCAAACCCATAAATAAATATCTTTTTTCTTTTATAAATCGCAATTGAAAATGCATGACCCGAATCAGAAAAATTGAAGTTTTCATACTTGAGTTGTAAACTTGCTGGTGAAACAGCTCAAACGGGATCAACTTTCTTTCCAACAAACTTTGTCTAACTTCAGCATTCCTTGAAAGTTTCTGTATACGGACAGGTATGCCCAATTTCATTCTGAAACTATATTGCACTTCAATGAAAAAGATATACATTTAATATTGAATTTTGTTTTCTACATTTATTGTCGAAAAAATCGGTCGATTATCAAAAACCAATTTTATACATTTTTCTGTTTTGTGCAATGAGTTGATCCTTTTTTATTGTAAAATTTTCTTTAAAAAGAACTTTTTCTACTGTTTTTTAAACGGTCAATATAAATTAAGTATTGGGTTTAAATAAAATTAGATGACCACTTCATGTTTCGAGTTGTACAATCCATCAAATTAATTTTATTATGACAAAAATAAACAGTCAGTTGTTTAAAAAAAAGGCAAGTTACTTAAATTTTTAAATTTAAATGAATAAAAAAATCTTAGTAGCATGTCAAAACAACTAATTCATTTTTGATATTTTCATGACAAAACCGTATTTTTTATAAGAGCCATTACGCAGGTGATCAAAGTCTAAAAGTAGGATTGAGACCGATTTATCAATAATTATTACTTAACCTAAGCACAACATACTGCGGTAAAATTCGATGGAAATTGAAAAGTAAATTCAATGCTACCCTTGTATGAAAGTTTCATTAAAATAGCTCCATAAATTAAAACTTTTCTTTGTTAAAAACGAGCAGTGATCTATTGAATTTATACATAATAGGGATTGTTGAAGAAAATAGATCTGAAATTCAAAGGCACTATCGTGGAGTCTAGAGCTCGAAGCATAGCTTGACAACGCTTAATGGTCATGAGATATAGTAGTTAGGTATAAATAATAACCAAATTTTCCACCTGAAAAATTATACTAGTACTCGTATTACTGTATTTGATAATGGTTAGATATCGCTACTATTTGGGACAAGTTATGAAGAATGGAGCCCTGTGAAGCTTTTACAAAACTTACAGACAATGTTTGGCAGCCGCTGCCTTCAGCGCCTGGTCAATACCAAATTTTGACCTAGGACTATTCCTCGTAACTCTTCTTAATATTATTCCATTTGAAAATTATCAAAGATTTCAACGTTAACTTCGTGAAATTTCATATTAGATTATTAAATAAAATTGCTTTTTTCCTATCCCACTAACAAGTGGAATGACAAATAAATTTTTGATTAATTATTCTTGATAAATTTCCATCTTGATAATTTTTTCATAAATACAAAACAAAACTAATGTTTGATAAATGCATTTGAACATTATTTTGTGCCAACTTATTCATTTTAAATTCATGTTCGAGAGTGGATAAAATATAAACGAGACTCATGTTTTAGAGCGCGTAATTTTAAACGGAGCGCACGGCCGCCTCGAGGAGTGTTGGGTGGAGATATTAGGAATGGGGAGAGCGGTCAGCTGGACTCGGCAGATTCTGTCATTAGTATGGTACACGATGTCTGAGAAAAAGGTGCACCCGTTGATTGCAAAACGCATAATTATCAAGTTTCTCGCTCGCGAGGACGTGCAATTGGTCGAAATTCTGCGGAAACTGACGGCACAGTTTGAGGATCAAACATTGTTAAAACTCCGTATGTTTGCTTGGCGTAAAGAGTCCATGAAAGGCGGTGAAGGGATCGAAAACGAGAGCTTTAATCGTCGCCCATGGACGAGCATTACCGAATAGAACATTAACGCCATTCGTGATCTTCTGGAAGGCGACCGACGTTTGACGGCTTCTGAAATTTGTCCTGAGATAGGAATAAGTTATGGGAACACTCAATCCATAATCACAAAGGACCTATGATTCCGTCAAGTGTCTGCTCGATGGGTCCCACGTCTTTTGACTGCAGAACAAAAGTTGGCACGTTTGCACGTCTGTGAGCGGCTCTTGGCGCGGTTTGCACTGAGCCAAGAAAGGAACGCATTTTTCAGTCGCATCGTTACCTGTAATGAAACTTGGGTACACCACTACACACCCGACTCGAAACAAGCCAGCGTGGAATGGAGAAAAAAGAAAGAGGCATCCCTGTGAAAGCCAAGACTCGGCTGTCAGGTGCTTGCAACCGTTTTTTGGGACCAGCGCGGTATTTTGCACATCGATTTTTTGCTCAATCGTCGCACCATCAATGCGACGTACTACTGCGAGCTTTTGAGTGAAGTTAAACTTGCTTATCGATGCAAACGACGTGACTAATCAATATGAGAAGTGATTCTTCTCCATGATAACGCAAGGCTACATACTGCAGCTGTAGCATGCGAACAATTGGAGAAAATGAGTTGGACACGACTGGAACACCCTCCTTATAGCCCCGATCAGTCGCCCTGCGACTTTGGTCTCTTTGGACCACTGAAAGAAGCTCTGGGAAGCCAACGATTCAACGACGACGATGGAGTAGAGGTGTTTGTTCGCAATTGGCTACTGACACAACCCACTACTTTTTACGATGACAGGATGAAAAAAACTACCTATCCGCTGGAAAAAATGCATTTCTTACGCAGGAGACCATATAGAAAAATGGTGTGTACTTGGTATTTTTCTTTCTGTAAATAATTTATTTTAAGAAAAAGTCTCCTTAATATGTTATATAGTATACGAGTAATTCACCCTCGTAGTTATTCTGAAAATGTAAAAATAGGAACAGTCATTGTTTGTTTATTTTTTAATATTCTACGCTACAAGCAATGTTAGGATTGAAAACCAAATTTGGGCAGTTTAAAATTTTCCAATATTTCAAAGTGAACTTACCGATAGATTTTTTAATTAATTTTACTAGGCTAGCGGAAAGAATATACAAATATTTTTCTCTCGCAAATTTTCAATAAAAATCCATGGATACACCGAAGTGGATTGGCATTTTTTATTAATGGATGTCTCGATATTGCACTGTATTCGATACATTTTTTTTGTGTTTCACGTGAATTTTGATCGACAGAGTACTATACCAAATTTAAATCTACGAACTTTTCGTTTTTTTTTACCAATCTTATATATGTTAGTATATGTGTACATATTTTATCGTTAATTTTGATATGCAACCAGCCTCCAAATCGGTCAGAAATTGAAAAAAAATCCTGTAAGATTGGCATTATTTCTTGATTTAAAACAGTAAGGAAAAAAATTTGTTTAACGCCAATAATGTTTTGTTTTTAAAAATATTTGAAATATTTAATTGACATTTTTATTTAATTTCTGTAAATAATCGAATTTCCATTGAACAAATAAAAACAGCTCATTAATACACAATAAAAACAGCTCATTAATATACAATAAAACAGCTCATTAATACACAATAAAAACTTCGCATTAATATGTTGGTAATAAAGATATGTTACCACAACAAAAACACTTCCGTATTATTTTAACTTGAGATCTATGTCTTTTTCCGCACTACCTCTGCTTTGAATTTTCTTTGCAATATCAGTTGAAGGATCTCGTATTATTCTTTTTGTATTATAAGTACAAAGCATTCCAAGTATTTTTTCTCTTTTTGATGATGGATAATAATTCTCTATCTTTATGCACTCTTTTCAAGATCTTATCATTACAGTTATTATCAATCCAAGAGACTCTTCTTGATTGATTTCTTCGTGATTGTCTGAGTTTCCATGCTTTAACACCATAGAGAATATGTGGGAACGCCAAATTTACATGCGTCAGTCGAGATTGAAATTTTAGTTGCAGAGGAGATCCTGCATTTTTAATAAACAGTGTCATACAATCTTCACACTCCGATATTTTGAGACTGGTCCTATTGATTATTCAGTCAATATCTTAGATATTTAAATTATTGGATTCACTCAACAATTTCATTGTTCATACTGACTGGCGCCTTTGTAAAATATTTTTTTAACACTTTTTAAATAGAACTTATTTTATTATACTCGTAGTTTTGAAGTTGATATATCTTTATCATTATTTAAATAATCTAAAACATTACGAAATGTTCGTGATGTAGTCAATAACAAAATAGATTGCCACTTATTTTATTTACTGGCAAATGTTCTCTCACACCCTTTTAATATAATACTCGTATATAGGCCAGGATCATGTCACTCACCTCAAAGTTTTTCATGGAGATGATTTCTTTGTTGGAATGGACATGAATATATTAATATCGTGAACCTTTGTCATACCTAGAGATCTCAATGCTTTACTTGATAGAATGACAGATTCAAATTCTATCAAACTCAATATGATATTTAATGATTTTGCATTCTAACAGATTATACATTCTCCTACACATATTACTGAAGGCATTCTTAATGTGGTCATTATTCAGAAAAAAATATAAACTAGTACTTTGTTATGTAATAAATGCAGGATTGTCTGGTCATTGAATTCTAATTACTTAAAATGGAGTATTCTAATCGAGAAATTTGAAAACATCGTTTTTATTTTTGTTCGATATTCTTAAAGTTTAGACCTTTAAGAATAACACATGTTCTCAAAAGAAAATTTTAAAATTCTCAATATTTACGAAGTTATAGCAATAAATTAGGCAGCAATTAATTACATGGCCCCGGAATGACTCGACAATAATCTCAACACTTTAAACGCGTTTTTCTCGAAACTACTTTTTCGACCTGGTCGACACAAAATCTCAAAGTTCTATCCAACGAACTGATTGCCTTCAAATTTGGTATGAAACTTCGATAGATCTTTTTGTGTATATTGTCCCTACCTCGGAAAATTCAAAACTATTTTTTTACCATTTTTAAAAGATATTAAAAAAAGAATAAAAAATAGATTTTTTTTTCAGAAAGCCGTCATTTTACGATTTAAAAAATTATCTATGGTACCAATTATAATGACTTTACTTTTGTTTAAGAAACTGTGTATGATTTTTGTTTCAGATTTACGAAGGGGTTCCAATTATGTCGACCAGCTCACCTTCTTTTTTATAAGCTGTAACAGCTTATAACATCTTGAATTAAAAAAAATTTTTACACCTCAAATCATCAATAAACAAACTGTAAAAAAATGTGCATGAAAAATATTTTTCATTTAGTCTGAAGAAAAAAAAACTCCCGAAATTCACGCCTCTAGAGTAGAATACCCCTTTAATTTAATTTGGCTCCTGGAGTGCCAATATACAAAAAAAAAATACATTTCTAAATTGGCCAATGTGTAATTTAGATAATTTTCACAAACAAAAATCATTCAGAAGTGTTTAAATAATTTTGAATGAGAATATTTTGTCGTCATTTATATATAGCTTTTCATTTAAATCTATATGTTTTTTTTTATATTTCTTCACCACTTACTGTTTTTTATTAGTAATTAAGCATTTGAAATTATTAAACACAATACCTGTTCAAAGATGAAATAAGTAGCATTTAATTTACTCGTGAACATTTTTGAAAGATGAAACCCAAAGCACGCATCCATAAATTAATACGTTCATCCTCCATACTTGTCATAACCAAAATTTAGTAGTTATTTCGCGGTAGTTTCGTGTTTGTTCTACATAAATCTCACGAGCTCTAGCAAAACGTAACGCTCTTGATGTTAAGTAGGTTTGATATATTAGTTCCAGTGAAAGTAGTGAGTACTAAATCATTTTGAAAAATCTCATTACGTTAAAAAATGTATTAGCTGGTGTTAGTTGAGAAAGGGACATTTTTAAGAACTATACGAGATATTGAATAATGAAAAGTAAAAAAAAACTAATATCGCATTTTAAATACACCAAATTGAATATTTTACTCGAAAAATATCATATTTTCAATTGCGACATTTTTCAATTATCTAAAAAAAATATTATGACTTAAGTTAATTTTCTTTTGGTCGAAAGATTACTTAGATGTTTGTTTATTGTTCGTCTTCATCAGACTTAAATGTATAATTGAAAAATAGGTTTATCACTTTACAAAAAAAAATCCTGACATCTCTTATGCGAAATAAGTGAAATATGCAATATGAATAAATATATCAAATCAAATGTTGAAACAGAGGAAAAAATTGTTGAATCGAATTTAAGGTGATAACAGTTGACCAGTGCTGGTAAAGAACATATGTTGTTATTAACTATGATTGAGAGCTAACTTGAACGTGGTTTGAAAATACTTCTATAATTTACATACTCAAGTTGATATACATTTCTCATAGTTTAAATAATGAACAACACGCTATGTTCCTGTTGAAGTCTATAGAGAAAACATATTGCCACTTAAATTTTATTTTGAAAAATGTATTCGCTTTTTGACACAGCTAAGTCATGGCTATCCTAATTGTTTCAATCTTTTGTCTAAAAAATTTTTTTTCAGTCTCGGTGATAATATGTATAATGCAAATAATTTTATGCCGGGAATTCCGAGTATATGATTTTTGATGTTACATTTAAATAAAACAATTTGGATGTCAGTGTTGGTTCGTTGTCCATCTTAACAAGCGTGTGCAGGCATGCGAGCAATGCGAGCAATTATTTTTTCATAAAATTGCCATTTATTGAACGTTTAAATGATTAAAGGTTATTGTGTTTATTCAAAATTCTTATAATTTAACTAATTATTATGATTGTTTAACGTTTTTTTTAGTAAAACTTGTGTATTTTATGTTAAAGTGTATCAAAAATTTATAACATTAAGAATTAGGGTGTGGGCTGAAAAACATCTGGTGTCCCCGTGGCTGGGTTCGCCCTATATTGGTGGGGTGTATTTTGGCCGAGGGGATGCTATAAGATGAGCCCAGACCTTTTGATAGCTTCTGTGTTTGATGTATTATCTGCAATTTATGTGTTTTAGAAGTGTTATTCAGGTGTGATCTTGTACATACTATGTTGCTGTCAATAAACCTAATATTTATTTATTTATTTAATTCACATAGGAAGAAATATGAATTATTTCATATTTAGTCCGTTTTTAATGTGGTGTATTTTTTTTGTAAAAGTGTTCATTTATTGTACGAGTACATACTTAAAATCTACCACACTTTCAGCAAAAAATTGCAGCAGTTCTAAAAAATATATTAATTTTATTTAAAAACATCCATGCATTAAAAATAAATAATTATTCATATTTCTAATATTGTGTTCCACGTATGTGATTCTGAAAGATACGCTGTATAAAATAAATAATATATACCTTTAAATTCTCTACGCTACGCCCAATCTTAAAATCTTTAAAAATGATTACACAATTATACGCTAATACCAACCTTGATGTATGGAAGCGACGCCAGGGTGGCTATTTAATTGAAGTGAAAAAAACACAGTTAATATGTTACGATAGACAAATGTGTGCATTGTGTAGAATATCACGATAGATTGATCGAGTTGGAGTTATTGGATAATTTTTGGTTAAAGATGATTTTTATAAGTATAATAAAAAAAATCAAAATATATTTTCACCACATCGAAAAAAGAATGCGAAAGACTTGCGAAATAAATACATGCCTGAAATAAATAAGAGCGAGGAATAAGTAATCCTAGGAAAAAATAAAACAACATATTTGGATACATTTTGACTACGAGAAAGGTAACAAGAATAAGTAACCGGAGATAAATAAATAAATATAGGTTTATTGATAGCAACATACGTTAGTATGTACGTAATATATTTAAATACACTTCAAAAACACATAAATTGCAGAAAATACATTAAGGACTGAACCTATAAAAATATCTGAGCTCATCTAATAACATTTCCTAGGCCAAGATACACCCCACCAATATAGGACGAGCACAGCCATGGGGACACCAGATGTTTTTCAGCCCACACCCTTCCACGTGTAGAATAAGAGGAAAATAAATAGATGGCAGAAGAAAAAAACAAATCCACAAATACCACCTCAGATTAATTCAAACAAACAAATAAAGGTTCCTTGACAGCAACACAATGTGTACATATACATGATAAACTCATTCCGAATATCGCACATACATCTCAAAACAAACTGCAGAAAACATATTTAAGATGTTATAGAATACATTAAAAGGTCCGGGCTCATCCCACAAACTTTCCCCCGGCCGAGATACACCCCACTAATGTAGGGCGAGTCCGGCCGCAAGGACATCGGGGGGCTTTCAGCCCACACCTCTGTACATTTAGATTAAAAAAAAAAACAAAATAAAAAGTAAACCCACATATACCTCAGGTAAACATACAAACCTCAACACAACACATGGAAATAATAAAGCAGTACTATAAAAATGAATAAGAAGATAACGCACAAACACGCACACACAACCCCCGACTCACCATCAGCGAAAAGAGAGAAAAAAAGCAAATAAGAGTCCAAATCGTAAATAAAAAAATATTAACCATTTTAGAGCATCTCTGAAGAGATGTGTGGATGTGGAAGAGGTGAGATCCACGTGCAGGAATAGAAAAACGTGGAGATTCGTCCTCTATGCCTACCACAAAAGGGAGATGGTATGATCATATTATATATGTATTAACGAATTGGTTGTTAAGTATTACTATCTATTTTATTCCAGACCAGAGCATTTCAAAACTAGATTTTTTTGTGAAAATTAATATTTTCATATAATAACACTTTTTTATATTATTAACAACGAAGATATTAAGACGTACACTGAATATCATTTAAGGACCCCGTATAATATTTTTTTAGCATGGGATATAAGTATTATTCATATCCGAGACTGAAAACTCTCGACATTTATTTCGTATAAAGCAAATCGAGAAATATCAAATGGAATATTATTTGTCAATAGCATTTACAAAAAAACTCGAAGGTTTATTTATCTTCTTCCGCTACTTATTTTATCTCTCAAAATATCTTTCTCCTCCATTTAACAAAGGTCTTTTTTATAACAGGACATCGTAGTATCGTTTTACAATGCCAAGAATAAAACGAGAAAAATGTTACACTCCCATCAACCACGATTGTGGTTTCTAAATGAAGTTTTGATTTTTATGGTGTCGTATTACGATATCTTTTTACAATTTCATTGAATGGATATATTAGGTGTTAACATAAGTTGTGCCTGTTTTTTTTTTCAATTTAAAAATGAGCATCAAAAGTGAAACAAAATGGTAAATGTTATGCGTCCTGGGCCTTTGATTTTTTTAAATGAGTATACCGTTGCACACTAGTAAACTCGCCGACCACGCCACTACTGAATCCAATGGCACACCGCAGTGAGACGATCGGAGCACACCGGCATGTTTGATTTCTCTTTCTCTCTTTTTTGAAAGAATATATATAACCGAAGTCATAGGTATTCTTATACCTCCGAATATAGGCAGAAACAATACCTGTGTAAAACGAGAGGAGTAGCATAGCGCGGGGTTCCAATCAGAAGTCCACTCCGTTACCGCGCGGCCAAACATCCTAAGCATAGGAGTTGTATAAAAAAGTGGGTGGATGTATGTATTAGAGGCGAAAGATTTGTGTCGCGATTCGAAAATCTGGTGATATTTTCTTCATGTCTCTGACATGGAAACGGTGTGATGGAATGTGTGTTTGCATTTAATTCCTGTACTGTATCCTTTTTGTGGCTAAAATAGAGATGTATGCAGTTTTTGCATTGTTTACAACAAGACCTCTGAAAGAATTAATATTCTGGGTTCCATTCTCGTTGGAAACTATTTTTTTAAATTGATTTCCGTCTAGTTTTCATTTAAGACTTCTTTAATATATTTCTGGTGGGTAAGAAGAGATTGTCATGTGACAAAAACTCCACCAGGTTGTACAGTATACGACGCAAGTGTAATCCAATAAAATATATCTCGTCAAGGACCCTTTGCTGTTTTTTATACTTCTTATTTTTCTGTTCATTAAAATACACATATCTCCAACAATCTATTTACATTTACTTTTGATCGATTTTCATGGATTTCGGACTTTCATATTTTCGATTTTTAAGTATTTTGTAACTTATTCTTTCAACTGTAAACTTAAATTTTCAAGCCTAATTAATTTTAAATGTTGAATCTTAAAAACTATTTTTTTTAAACTGTTATGCTAATTGATTTTTTGAAATGAGTTAATATATTTTTTTAAATTGTTATGTAAAACACTGTTTGTTCCATTTAACATAACGTTATACTGTTATGTTAAGTAGGGTAAACAGTGGTTTACTAAACACATTATAATGCTTTTTATCCTCCATACTATCGACGCCTAAACTATAAATTATATATTCAACAACTTTTTTTTATTTACCACTCTTTTATTTAATGAGTTTACTATCAGTTTCAAGAATTTTTGTCTTCTTTGTTATGGGTAGGAACTGTTCCCCTTAGTTTTATTTTTTTACATGTATCAATTTAAATATTTTGATTCAAACTATTACAAGTTATATTTGTAAGCGTTGAAATTAAAATACTCTCTATATATTCATTATTGACGAATTGTTACGCTTCGTTTTTCCTTTCCCAAAAACAACAATTCTAAGCGTTTTCCTAGCAAAATATTTTTTTTAGTTCCAAACTGTTTCTCTTCTGATGATTAAGTGGAAAAAAATTTGAACTACTCGTACATGAGGAATACAATTTTAGCAAAGATTTCGAGTAAGAGACCTTCACATCCGAATTTAACCTGTTAATCTGAATCTTATCTTTGTATTCAAGATTTCGGTGTATTATATAAGAATCATGCTGACTTATTGCCAGATGTCATTTTCCAACAAACCACACAAAAGTAAAAAAAAATTACACGGTCTCTTAAAAAATATTCAAATTATTATTGAATAAAATTAAAGCAATTTAATTCACATTTTGATGTCACAAGTGATGCTGGAGAGGAATGAAAAAAAAAGAGATGAAACATAACAATGATGTAGTGAGTTTTAAATTATTTGGTAAATGGTTTCACTGTCTCAATGCATGAAAAGTGAAAGACAAAGTAACAAATATAAGAATGTGAACTGGGATCCAATTAATAATGTCTGATTGAGCAAAGCGCAATATACTAATCGAGATATAAATGCTGAATATATTCGTCGAGATGAGAAGGGATGACGAAACAATTAAGGATATTATAAAATTACAATAGTGACAGTACGTGTTTTGCGCATATTTCTTACATTCAATAAATTAATTTCTCAATATCGTACTTTCTCAGGTTAAACATAAATCTCAGATAAACATTTTGAAGACACTAGATTTCCCAACTGTTGATTCCCAATATCCAAATAACATAGGTTCGCATAGTCTCATTTATTTTATATTAAACGATTTGCTTTTTTCCTAAACTTTATTTTGAATTTTATATATGATAAATATGTAATGAAATTGTCAATATTAGGACTTAATTTATGTTTCAATTACTAAAAATATAACAGAAAAATTGCTCTGAGTAAAAAAACGACATGAAATGAAATATTAAGTCCATTAAGGTTGTCAATATTGACATTCTGGGACAGGAAAATCAATGTATGAACGAAAATTTTCAATAATGCATAGTATTTCGTGAATAAGTAGTGATTTGGATATTTTTCTGGAATTCAATTGAATTGTAAAGATTGATTAATTTCCTATTTGATTTAGGTCAACAATATTTCAACATTATGCAAAATACAATACTTTGTTAATTTTATACAGTTTGATAAAGGTATGCAAGTGTTAAGAAGGGTATAAAGAGCACGGTGAGATGGTTTGATGAAAAACTTTAAGATTGTTTAGGATTCGTGTTAAAAAAACATTAAGATTGTTTAGGATTCGTGTTAAAAAAACTTTAAGATTGTTTAGGATTCGTGTTAAAAAACTGACCAAACTTATTTATAATGCAATCATAACGTATACGAAAAATGTAGCTGGTTCAATCGAATGAAATTTTGAAAGAAAGAAATGTTAGGAGTATGACAGAAGTAAAAGCTGCATGAGAAAATGAGTGAATGTAGAGGAGGCGAAGAAAGTATATCAGGATTGTAAAGTTTGGCGCCCTGTTTTCTCTGCCTATCCTAAGAATAGGAAAGGTGTGATGGTGTATATATGTATGATAGAGATATAGTCACTGCATTAATCCAAATGTGCACTTCTTAGTAAACTCATTTTTATGAGATCGATAGAACAATAATCCATATTTTTCAATTCATTGGGATACTTGTTTTTTTTATTGTGTTGCATTCTCGTTAAGTGGTGTATTTATTACCATGTATCTATTTCTTCCAATCAACCAGAAAGGTGTAGAAAAGGCCTTAAGTGAAGGTTTAAATACATTGTAATTTATTTTATCAAATACTGTTTATTCCACTTTTTTGTAACGATATAACCCTACCGGTTTCAAGGCTTTCACCTCATCTTCAGGGGAGCACAAACGAGACTAAATTATATTCGAACTGGCACCGATATACACACTTCAACGGTTTGGGACATTCGGGTTGGGGACTGAAGGCTGAGGGAGGCATGGGACGATCTCGGTCAGCAGCGGAGAGATTCTGGGAATATATGTATTTACCAGATGTTCGGATCGATGTACTGACATAGAAATTTTTAGGGCCTCTAATCTGTCCAATTTATTTCCGTTACTACTGATATGTAAGAATTTGGCATCATCGATAGAAAAAGTATGGTTTTCACAGTGACAATGATTAGCCATTTCAGAATAAATTAGAGGATTTGTTAAGGCGGATTTGTGTTCACGAAATCTCTTTTCAAAGGATCTTCCTGTCTTTCCTATATAGAAATTATCACAGTCAGCACATAAAAGTTTATACACACTATAAAAGTGAATATTTTTTGAGATGCTATCTTATATATAATACTATACTAAAAATATTATTCCGTCTTGGGGAATTTAATTATCGCTAAACAGGTAAAAACTATGACTTTATTTGCTTGAATACTTGGAATATAATCACAAAATATATTCATTATGTATAATAAGTACAAACAAATTAAATGTCACATTAATAAAGCTTTTTTTATATTTCATTTCACCAAAATCATTCCATTGATTTCTAAAATATTTTAACATAACATAACAATTTAAAAAAAATCAAGTTTTCTGGTACTTGTATAAATATTTCAACAATTTTGATTAATGTGATAATGAGAAAAAATATTTTCATATATATCAGCTTCGAATACTAACATTTTAAGTAATTGCCGACTTCCGTTGCTTCATTGATTAGACGCTTAAGTGGTTAAAGCTTCCTATGGTTAAAGCGCAATACTCGCATAAATTAGACGTGTGCGAGTGTTGTTGCCTGTCTACGTGCAGTAGTATTTCCAGCACGCACAATGTCAAACTGTGAGCTATTTGTTTTTTCCAGTGGTTTTCAATTCGAATACTCGATTACTGAGGCCGAAGACAACATTGTCTTGATCATGTCCGCATTGTCAAATAAAATATGTTGTGGGGTAGGTAACAAACGATTGAAGGAAAATAAAATGAAGAAATCAGTTTTTGAGACATAAAATTTACGATTACTAATACATTTTATCAGGAGCTTTAAAATCTAGTTTATTCGTTTAGATTTACATTTCGAGAAGCTTTGATGACGGATGTACTTTATATTTCCCGCTCTTTCTCCTAAAGGGAAGCAAAACAGGTACCCCTTGTGCCTTTGAATAAACAATACTCCAATGACCCCTTCCGGCTAGGACGCTGAGTAAACTTTTAAAACACAAGAATGGAAAATAAATATCTGCATGGGAAGAGCGCCCACCTGACAACCAGATAAATATAAACAAAGTCATTCCATTTGTTTGCCTGATTTAAAGGGTTTGTTTTGTTCACAGTTTGAATCAATACCCTTTTACCTGAGATTATCGGAAGCCGCTCAGATCCTTTACAATACAGGAATTAAAAGGTTTTCAGAAAACTGATTGCATTTTATGCAAATCGTTTTTTTTACTCACTATGAAATATCCATTGCTACGATTTCAAAATATAAAATTATATAATAAAAAATATTATTATACCCTTTAATAACAAACTTTGGATTATGGTAGATCTAATAATTAATAAAGCTTAGATATTCATAGAAAGCAATATTTTTACGGAAACAACCTGAAGGAATGCGTTGCTTTATGATATTTTAACGTGCTACTGATATAAATAACATAAGCTTAATCAGTGAAGATCATGAAAAAAATGTTAAGGAAACTTTAAGCATATCTACTTAAAGAAACGGTATTGTAATAATGTTAACAAATAGTATCTGTATTGTGAAATTCTAAAAAAAAAATGGAAAAAACTGAAGGGAAAAATTATAGGCACAATGCCTAAATAAAATGATGTACTTAATAAAAAATGTATAAAATAAAAAATATCGAGTAATCTGACATTGCTGGAACAGTTTTTGAGAATGGCTCCAAATCGTCTGCGAAAACGAATTTTCTTAGTAAACCCTTAACAGAAGAGAACGGTTGGATAATTGAGGCATATCTTTGAAAGACGGCTAATGAGGCTGGCTGAGGTGACTAAGACTGCTCTAGACAGAAATACCAATGATGACAGAAAACAGAGGCACAATGAAAAAAAGTTGCCTCAACGTAGAGGAAACTTTTAGCCCATTTAAAATAAGTGTAAAACATATGAAAGGTTATATGATATAAAATTATATAATTAATAAAGTAACCTGTTAATAAATTTCTGGCACTTATTGTCTCAAAAGCAAATTAAAAAATAATTCTAGCAAAAATATATTTAAATAATTTTTGGTGATTCCGAATGAAAGACTTCTCGTGTCATATATGTTACTCGTACACGAGAACATCATATTGAGAAACTGTGTGAGAACAGGTTGGTCATGGAATGGAACTCAATTACCAAGTTGACTGGGACAAGGTTACGTGGCAGGGCTTTGTGCATTGGACGAGGTCCCGAAACTTCCCGAATAAGGGGATAAAAGTGAAGATGTCTGTTAATTTTTTTTGTGTAAGGTACGCTAATTAATAAGAATTTCCAAGTACGAGTATGTAACTTGGCTACGCGCTGTAGTAGCTTTTATTTCTTCCTATGAATATGCCATATCTGGGCAGCTTCACGATAATTGAAATAATAGCTAGTCACATTAGCACAAATGGTTAATATGTGATCTGGCTGACGGAATCACATTTTTTTCAGGCTATAAGAAAAGCGCGCTAAAAGTTCGGTTGTGTTTAAAATATCTTGAGTTGAACTTTTCTGACATCAGAAATGTAAAGGATAGAATGAAAATTGAACTCGTTAATGAGGAATTACCCTTTGATTTACAGAATTTCTTCATTTTGATAGAAAAAATCAAACGGCGTGCATCCGAATCAATTACGAATCCCAATTAGGTAAGTGTATATAACATAAGTATTAATATTTATTTGTTAGAAATATAAGTAAAACATATTCCAGTTTTTAATGATTAGACGTTCCTTAGGTATAAAATGTTTATTATAAATCAGCAAATAATCTGTTTCGTATCGTTGTGCACAGCTTAAATTATCCACAAAACATTGACAAAGGCTGTGTCCATCATGGAACCTGGAAGTTGCGGATTTAATACCGATTGGTGCTCATTTATTTTAAAAGGTTCTATTATGCTTTCCGCATGAGGTCTCGTTAACATATTTCTGGTTGATCGGCAAACGGTAATAAATTCACCAGGTTTTAGTGTAAATGACGAAAATTTAATACAATACAATAACTGTTAGTTTTACGCAAAATAAAAAATGGATTTTAACTATTTGCGAAATTGAAGTAGTCGATTTACCATCACCAATCCCCAAATCACAATGATTTATGTCAAATGAATAAAAGGGGTTAAAATTGTAATATTTCAATACATTTCAGGATAAATTACATTGTTAGTGGGGATGTTCATATTGATAATGAAAAAAAAAAGAAAATTTTCAAATGTATAATTACGTTCTATGACTGTTATTTTTAATTTACAGAAAGCATGAAAACCTTCACCTGTAAACTCACTTAACCGATTATCATAATATTAGTGCTTTACACAACGATGGGCAAGATTGGGGGAGAATAGTTGAATCATGATGGTACATCATTGCCCATAAGGTAAAATTATCGCTAACATTACAAACACTGCTAATAGCACAAGGATAAAGGACGACATGATAAACATTTCAGCTCGAAACTGGAAACCAAAGCGAGGCTACAGTGGATATGTCAAAAGTTAACGTAGGCTGACCTGTATCTTTCATTAGATTGAAATAGGCTAATAAACAAAAATAAAGATACCGAAAAGGTCCGTACGTTATTACATGTACTCTGTATTCATTTTATTCTTTTTTTTTATTCAATACAATATTTGTAAAACCATTATTGTGAATTTTTTAGGGAAAAATAAGAATCGAAAGACGAGAAATGAAGCAGGTGGACGATTTTTCCGCCATTTGAACTAGAACATTGAAGATAAATCAAGTTTATGTTATTGAGAATAGAGAACAGAAGAAAACACAGCGGAAAACAAAGTGCAGAATGTGTATTTGATTCACTCTGCATCACCTCGGAGTCTGGCCGTGTTGTGGTAAAACTTTGCATTACCATTTTTCCCGCGTAAAAAGGGAAATTCGCGACGGGGAAATTCTCACCATTTCCGCGGTAACACTCTTCAAAACATGAATAATAAATCAAAACCAAAGTTCCGCCCACACGTTTGTGTAAAAATTCACACCCAAAACATTCCAAGTTATTTTTGAGAACGGTATTCCTCAATGCTGTATGGATACCTGTCTGGTCCTCGCCTTTTTTTCGCTTAATCGTTTTTTTTTGTTGAGTGAAAAATAAAAAAAATGAAATATTTTGCATATTTAGCAACACGTAAACCACGCCGCGTTTGACGAAATGAAGCTCTGAAATTCCGGATTATTCTCTTTCTATATGACAAAGTGAAAACATTCAATCGTTTCCAAAATACCATCTGTCAGTTGTACATATTGGATTTTGTTTTGAAATCGTTGTGATTTTTAAACCGAACTTGTTATTCGAAACGTAAATTAAAACACTAAGTTTTTTTTAGAAATTCAACACATCGTGATAAATCGTCTATTTTAGATATTTTAGTAGAATCAACGAGCAATTTTATTATTAACATGAATAAAACTCTATAAAACATCATAAATCGATTAACAAACAAGCACACTTGTATAATATTTTACTACGCGATTTTTATAAGACACATTTTTTGTTTTGAAATACAAATGATTGCCCTTTTTATAAGTCTTGTTTATAAAGGAACAAGACTTTAAAAATTTGAAGTTTCATTCAACTTATATCTCTGAATATCCCATTAACCGATTTAATATAAGAAAGTCTTTCGCAATTTAAAATAAAATATATTCAGATGCAAAATTTTTGTGCAATTCGCTTATTTACAAAATTTTAAAAATGTTTAGTAAAATCTGACACAAAACGTTCATTTATTTTATTTCCAGTTTATCTGATATGACTCAATGCACTTAAGTCGATCAATTTTTAAGATAAGATTGTTTTTAATTTGAACTTTTTTCTTACACCTTCAAAACGCAAGTATTTTTTTAATCAATCAACCTTTGTTTTATTCGCTCTAGGTATTTGACCGTTGTCATTCATTTATTTTATTTTGTTTGTCGTGAAATTGTACAAAGAAAAGTTTAATCTATGTTTTTTTTTGTTTCGACCAAAAGTCAATATATATCAAAAGGAGTGAAAATATGAAATGAAATCGGAATCGAGCCTTTTTCCCAAAAGACCTTGACCCATGTATAGAAAAAGAGAGAGAATTCTCAGTAACATATGGCTAAATAAATTTGATCAGATCGAAATAATACGAAAGAATCATTATAGAGCCCATGATGTCTAATAAAAAATACAATGACGTAGGCATTTATTTTGTCGCCGGGTATTTATGATATAACCAAGAGCTGTCATACTTTCGCTTTATTGCTTGGAAACATTTCACCCCCCATTCATCTACTGACCTCTTTCGGCTGTTTTTATATTCTGATACATAAAGGAACTAACAAATAACGCGAAAAAGATAGAAAATTCTGAGAAAAATATACAGATAAGTGACTTCGTATAGGATAGAGACTTCGTGTAGGAGTATAGAAGATTATATTTTATAAAAATATATTTTTTAGATCGAGTGCATATTGTTGAAAATTACAATCTATATAAGTAAATTTACAGAATATTATTCATTTTTGAAACATTAGCAACCTTAGGAAATTATTTTTATAAAGTAAATTACGATGTTAAAGATTTAATGCCTTTTATATAAATCCGTTCTGTAAGGTACATTAGTTTTAATTTTTCATAAACGGAAAAGAATATGATTTAAGAGATCACATTTTGTAGTTATACTTATTAACTCCATTAGTTGAAGACAATCTTTTATTGTATTGGCGTGTTTGGTTGACTTTAAAGATGCCCGACGTTACAAAGGCGCTGTAGTTTTCATTTTCACAGCAATTTTAAGAAAAAAATATCAATCTTTGAAAATATTTCATAACAAGTTACCACAGTTTAAATGAATTGTTTATCTTCGCAGCAAACGAAAAATCAACACATAAAAAAAACAACTCACGAGTATTTTATGATAATAGATAGCTACGATAATATTTGATACATTGACTAATTTATGCGGAGAATGATCATCAACACCAATAAACCTTCAGATCATTATATACTGTCACACTTCTTTCGCTTCTGCCACGTCCACACGCTTCGTTATTAATACTCTCCTATTACAAAGATTCGTCTATCTTCGCTCTTTCTAAATTTGATTAATTTTATCGTAACACGCGTTTCTAGATCTTCTCAAATACTTCATATCTACTATGCCACTTCTATAAATTATTTTTGTAAATATCTAATCATTCCTTATTTCTACATGCCCGAACCATATCAATGCTCTTTTTTCATCTTAAGTACTATATCTTCTTAAAATCTAGATATTTCCTCATATATTTATTCTGGTATATATTCGTGCTGTTTTCATCGCTTTTTTGCTTCATTTTAGTTTCGTTTGAATATCCTAATATTGGGACTAATATGCCATTATGAACAGCTAGCTCTGCTTCTCTTGAAATTGTCCGATCGGTAAACACATTGTCACATTGAGTAGCCCCTCCATTTTTTCTATTTTTCTTTCCATCCGATGTGAACATACTTTCAAGATACCAAATTTACTGAGATAATTAAGTTTTATACTTTGCACGACGATATGTAAAAAAAAATTTCGTATGGTGTCCTTGAACACATGTGAATCGGTAATTCGGACATATTGAAATAATTGTTCGTGAGATAATATTATCTTCGGCACCAGTAATCAAACCTTTGAGTTTAGAACCACTAAAGTAAGCAAGGAACTCGTAGTTTATCATTGCACGTTTTAGTAATACTACTTTATTTGAAGAGACAATACCACTCGGATACGTACTCGGTGCGTACCTGACGAATTCTTTTACTAAACTGGTACAATTTTTAAAATTTATTTTCGGGTGTCATCGAAGGTTGCCGATATATTTATGGTACTTTGATATTTTGTATGAAAATAACCAATTTATATATTAATATATCTTTTTGAAGCCTATACGAAAACTATCGAAATTATAAATTATTGACATTGCAATATTTCCCTTGTTATATTGCAAGAAGATAATGCAATCATTTACAGAGAAACTTGAAATATCCTGTGCTTTCGTGCGCTATATCTACAGAGTCGATTCATCGCAGATCCTTTCAAACTTCTGCACGAGAATTGCACAGGTAAAGACGGGCATGATCTGCCAAAGTTCCCAACTTTGTCTTCAGGCGGATCTCCGATGCACCGGGGAATCCTTCTGCATTGTTTGGAGATGAGAGGTATCCTGATAGCGGATTTATGTTATGGAAGGTGAACGTGATTGTGTTATTATTAGAAATAATTTTGCATAGTTTCAATATTATTGTTAGAAGATATTATTTTAAAATTTTAATAATTGAAATATAGCTAACATAATATTATAATATTTTTAATCAAATAGTCAACTAAAATAAAAAGGGTACTAAAAACATTTACTCGAACAAGATTGTAGCAAAATTTACTAAGATGCTTATTCGCAATAGTACATTAATACCATTTTTTATGTATGAATGTGAAACGTTGACGTGTAAAAAATGTTATAGAAATTTGTTTACTGAGAAAATTACGTAGGATGACAATTCATAATGACACAGTACGAAATGAAATGATTCGGGATGAATGTGATTTTATGACTGATGTGTTAAGTAAGATAAAGAAGAACCCTCTGGGATGGTTTGGGCATATAAAACGAATGAATGAAGAAATATAACAAAACTAATATATCGTGGGAATCTGAATGGAAGACGTGGTAGAGGAAGACCTAGGAAAGTATGATTGAATCTGAAGAATGATATTTGGCAATAAGGGAACGTAGAAAGTCAGAGTTATTATAGGAGTTATATGTGATGATGTATGGATGCGGAAGAGGTGTAGTATGTGTATTGAGAAAAGAAAGTCTGGTGCTATCTCCTGTATGTCGACTCCGACAGGGAAATGGCGTAATTGTATGTTTTCGATGTAACTAAATTAATTAATTTCAAACTTTTAACATTAATAGAGATACTGTGGTACAGGTGGATAAGCTACACGACAACCTCCGTTAAATGCCTGTCTGCCAATCCATGGGTAACGGATTCAATTTCCGTCTAAAACCCTGATTTAAAAAAATACCTAGTTTGGTTTTCACTAAAGGCTTTGTTAACATCTCCCTGGTGGGTTGAAATATATTGCAACATGGAAATTAGCCTGCCAGATTATAATGTATTCAACGAAAGTGCTGTCACATAGAATTAAATAAGTAGCTATTAATTTATTCACAAGCAAATATTTTTATCGTGTAAAATTTCTATACAAATTATTGACATCCAATTAATTTCCCTGACCTAAATATATATGTTAGTTGTTGAATTGAATTGGCAAGTGCAGCTTTTTTCAAGAAGAGATCAGTTTTTGGCAATGATAATTTGTATCTTAAAATTTTTTAGCAACGTACGATTTATTTTCATGTGTTGTATATTCTATTTTATGGTGTTAAAACATGAACCTTAAAAACTACAATGCTAAATAAGCTAGAAGCAGTTGAAATTTAGATTAATCGGAGAGTTCTCAAAATTTCCTGGTTTCATAATATCTCAAATATCGAGGTGCTATTTCGAACAGGTATAGACCTAGATCTCTCAAATATCATAAATTACCGAAAAATTGATTATGTGGGCCATAATATTGAGAGGAGTAAAATATCAGTTCCTAAAATGAATATGAATAAGCAAAATTGGGATTAATACGGAACTGACAGAAGAAGCCATCCATGGTTAGGAATTAACAAGTACACAGTTCAGACAGTTGAGGAGGTGTTCCGTGTCGCCAAAGACACAGATATTATCTCAAGAGTGATCACCAACGTCAAGATGACCAGACACGATACAGGTAGAAGAAGAATAATTTATTTTCCCTTCGAATTTGAAAGTAAATGTTACATATTAAGTAAAAAAATATCGGGTCTCAGTGGGAGCCGAATCTGGACCAATAGAAAGCGACGCACGTATGAGACTATTGGCAAAGACAACATATAATAAAGCGACGCACGTATGAGACTATTGGCAACGACAACATATAATAAAGCGACGCACGTATGAGACTATTGGCAACGACAACATATAATAAAACGACGCACGTATGAGACTATTGGCAACGACAACATATAATAAAGCGACGCACGTATGAGACTATTGGCAACGACAACATATAATAAAGCGACGCACGTATGAGACTATTGGCAACGACAACATATAATAAAGCGACGCACGTATGAAACTATTGGCAACGACAACATATAATAAAGCGACGCACGTATGAGACTATTGGCAACGACAACATATAATAAATCCATTTCTGGAAATTACATTCATATTCGTTATTATAGTTTCTAAAAACACTTTTCTCTTAACAAACCTATTTGGGAAACGCTGTCAAATATAATTTAATTAATTTTATCTAAGTAGAAAACAGAGGTCTTCATCAATTTATCGATGGACACATTATTATAAGGGTAAATTAAGCAACAACCTCTTGTTTATACCTAAATATTATATATAGGTAACTAAATTGCCATCAGTGCACCTGATATGAGTACATATTAAGATAGCGAAACAGCTGGCTTTCTCCCCTGCTGACCATCCTGAGAGATAGTGGTTAGATTACCTAAATGCTAAGTAAACAATACACCTTGCCAAAGAGATTACACAAATTACAACAGTGTTAATCTCGAATGTTATTGAAAATTGTTAGTTCAATCGTATTTATGTAATTTTTTTGTATGTATTTGCTTACTATCATTCGGTATAATGTTATTTTATTTTTTACATGTAGAATATGTTTAACAAACAAAAAAGGTAATTTTTTACGTAGTTTGATAAATTATTTAAAAAAAATATGATACATACTTTTTAAAAACATTTCATTTCAAGAAAAAAAAGAAGGTATATTTTTTGTGGCTAATTGCGTTATGATAAAAACATTTTTTTTTGTGAGCTTCCATTTGACTTTAATTCTAAAAAAAGACACATTGGAGACACAAAGCTATAAGCACAAAGAAAACAGTTATAAATAACCAAAATATGCAAAATAATCATTTCTCATTATAAAAATTGTTTAGATCAACACACAATTTCCATGAAACACGAGATCAGTTGGACCTAAGCATAGCTTTTATAAAAAAAACCGAGAGCTATCCGCTTGAAGATTTCCTCGTGATATGATGTAAAAAGACGTGTCACGGGGATCAATTTAATTAGTCATATAACAAAGTACTTTATTGTTCAATATTCTAATATGGAGTTTTATAAAACGAAATCTGAAACTTTTGATAAGTTCGGAAAAAAGCTTTAAATTAAATTATCGATATTTAAGTATAAACAATGTTAAATTGGTAATTATGAAGTACTTAGCACCAAATCACCACGATACAGTAAATAAGTCAACATTTTAATCATGTTTTCAAAGCTTTCTTGTCTTTGAGCTTGCTTTGTTGATCATTCTTGCAAATAATTAGACCAATCCGAATTTCAATGTCTGCGGACACAACCTTACATTGTCCAGGAATATGCCATTGCATGTTTGCATTAATTATTACTGCAGTTCAAATGCTCGGTATGCACCACATGTTGTCAACAAATGATCAACATAATTTAGCTTTGACTAGAGAAACCCTTGTTTCGTGTGTCTCTACATATTAGGATTGAGTTATGTCCGCTATTTCTCGAGAACAGCTTGAACTGACAACTTGATTTTCTTCTCAAATTGCGAAATAAACAGACCGATGATCAATATATCAATTTATTTTCTAAGTCAAGATTTTTCGACCAAGTAAATTGTTTGTTTTTTTTTATTGTGTAGATAGAAACTTTGCGTAGTGAGAACTTTTACTATACAAACACTGTAATGTGGTGTATTTTACGAGAAGTTTATTTTATTATTCAACTGATTTCATTTAGCATAGTTGTTACTACTGTTTAAACTACAAATTGTGAAGAATTCCAAAAGTAATCGCATAAATAATTAGTTTTCAATTGAATTTAACATTACTTTCTGATAATAATAAGAATTATAAAAAAACAATTTATAATGCACTGTTTAGATAGCAAACTCATCCTTAATAAACGAATTCAGGTAATTTTATCACAGTAAAAAGTTTTTTTTTTATATTTAGTATATTATATAAAATCAATAAGTTTCAATACCTTCGGGGTTCTTCATCAGGACAAAAGATATCACAATATTTATCTGAAAATATTCAAGGAAAATCAAATAACTCAAAAAAAAAATATTTTTTTATCTGAAACATACCAAAATGTATGCCTTTTATTATTTTTTTCCTTTCCAGCTATGGAAATATTAAAGTTTTGGTGTATATTCATATTTTTATTAATTAAAAAACTCAAATGTATTTAAATTAATCAAAGTTAACTAAACTGCAGCGATTTATGCTACAAACCAACATTTATTTAAAAAAGTAATGACATTTTTGACTCAATGATTTTCAACTTAATCGGGAAAAAATCTAAAATAAGCAAAAAAACAAGTGAGGGGTCTTTTGCGAAAAGAATTTTTTAATTATTTTTAATTTCATTTTAATTAAATCATTTTGGAAAGACATAATTAGGTCTTAACAATTTAACGTGTTTCAATTTCTACTTTGCAGAACAAATATGCATTTGAAAAGAGATTAAAATCTTCTCGACGTCTGGATGAATTTCAATTGCGTCTCAAAAAGCTAAAAGCGTTCAGAACGTTGACAATCGCGTAATTAAAATGATGAAATATATCAGAGGTATTGTTTTATTTGATTTGTTTAGAGCGACTGAGCTTTAACACCTCTGATGGGATCTTGAGTTTGCTCATCAAGTTTGCTCATCAAGTTTGCTCATCAAGTTTGCATTCACACGAAAACTACAGGTGTTAAGTCTCCGTATTACAGGGGTATTCAGAGTATATATATTTTTTAATGAAAATATTTCTTTATATTAAGCATCGAATCACACTCAAGTACACAAAATTAATTACTACAAGAAAAAATATTTTATTTTGAAACGCATTCCTGTTTTCCAGCCTCAAATTTTAAAGAAATATGTTAATAAGTATGTCTTTTAAGAATGTGACACAGTAACAAAATTCCTTATTTCATTGCACATATATAATATATAAAACCGATTATATTAGGAAATACATATATTTAAAGAAAAAAGAAACATTTTATTAATTATTAGATATGCGCCATATAACATATTACTCTCGTCATGAAAAATACTGAAAGTACGTTATTTATTTTGTAATATAAAATTTATTTTGCCACTGTAATACAAACATCTTTGTTTTGCTTCATTTAAAAAATGTGATTGAAAGTACAGTTCAAGTAAAACAAACATTTAAATAATTTTCAGAGATCCCATATTTGAAAAAAAAAAGTTTTTATTTTGTAATATAAAAGTTGTTTTCATGCTTTTATACAAAAAAAAAACTTTGTTTTAAAATACATGTGAAATATACAATTTTTTGTGATGAGTTAATTTTTTAAAAAGAGGCATTGCAATTGACAAACTTTTAGTTGAGATAACAGAACACGAAACGGTTAACATACTCGTACATATAACAATCAGGATATGGAAAATGATTTTTAATAGTTGATGAATTTCATCCAAAAGATGGAATCACTGTGTAATTATTATCTTCGACTTTTCAGTCATCCCTTAAATGTTATTTTTTCTCTAGTACGAATGAAATCCATTTATATTCTTCAAGAAAGTTTTTTCTTAAATTTTTTCAGTCAGTGCAAAAAGTTTTTTCACGAATATTTTGAAAATGGTTTAATCGTTTTATCATTGTTCGTCTACCCTGATCAGTCCTCAAGTAACGAGGCGCAAAGGCAACTAAGGTAAGTGGGACATGGAGGTAAATAGGGGCGCCCCAGAGCGTTGTCAGCCGCAGGCTTCAACCTGAAGTCGGGCCGGGGGCTCCCCGCTCGACACCGGGGCTTAGACATGCACAGGGCTAGAGGTGGTGATTATAGGAATAAATTAACCATTTAATTATATGATGTGGTTTAATCCATCGGTGGATTAAGTAAAAAAAACTCACACCATGCTCTTTTTTATGAGATGAAAAATAAAATAGTACGTTTACTTTAAATTAATATTTTTTATATTTGGTAAAAAAATATACAAATGATGACTTTATACGGCATTCTGTTTCAACCAATCAGACAAGAGTTTAGCAGATTTATGACAATTTTTGGGTGAAAGTTTACAAAGTCATTTTCAAAATGTAAAAAACAAACTTTAAAAATATTTCAGAAGCAATAAATCCAAATATTTGTAAATACCACCAGTGGCTGGGAAAGGACATGAAATAGGATCTACGGATAAATAAATCTCGTAATTGAGGAGAGGTGTAATTCTTTGTCGCTATTTGAAGCAAACAATTTTACGGCAAACGAAAACTGGTTCCTGAGTCTAACAGCATGGATAATAAAAGAAGACGTAAAGAAGGAGGAGAAACGAACCGGAAATGCCAAAAGGCAATGTCCGCTTGAGTGAAGTGTATGCCCTTGATCGGAGAGATTCTGAATTTTTTTGGTGAGATTGAAGGCAGGCGAAATAATTTAGGATGTGTTATAAAAGTAACAATACATAAACTTGTTAGAGATTCCTAATATCAAATTAATTTGACTTTTTCTGATTGAATACGATGTGATCAAATTTTCTACTACGACACAAATTCATTTATAAGCTTCATAATAAATTTATGAAAATTTTGACTGTCAGGGAATTGGATAAAAAAGATCCAAGAATTTTCTTAATCTTTACTGGCATTAGAAAGTTTCAGTAAAGATAGATGACGAGTGAACACCCGATAGAAAAATATGTTGCAGAGGTCGACAAGAATGCATTCTGTCCTCTATTATTTTGATTGTTTATTCTGAAGTTATTTTTAAGGAGACATAATATGGAGTAAATGATCAAATTGTCTAAAGCTGTCAGAGAAAGATGATAATGCCTTTCTTACAGAATCTAAAGTGTTACTGAGGAGAGTTAACACGGTTTGTGATGAGAGAGGCTTGAAAATATCATATCAAAAACAAAGTTTAATATGGTTAATAAAAAGAAAAAACAAACAAGGGTACTTCTTGATTTATTGATGAGTGTGTTTATTAAAATAAATATCAGAGATACTGGCTGAATGGTCAATGTGACCAGTCTAAATACATCAAAGTGGAGGCGGTACAAAGCTGCTTCCTCAAAATGCAGAATATCCTGTGCAAAAGGGACTTCAATCTTGACTTACATATGCGAATTTGCGTTGTTACATATTTTCCATCCTCTTTGTAGTGTTGAATCATGGACACTTACTCAGATCATCACAAAGAAACGAGAAGTTTTTGAAATGTGGTGTTATCAAAGAATATTGATATCTCATAGGTTGACAAAGTCTGTAATTATGATATTTTAAAATGGATGAATAAAGATATATACATTTTATCCACTACAAAGTAAGACTTTTTTGGACAAACAATGCGAGGACAAAATTATAAGATACTTCAACTGACACTACAGGGAAAAATTCAAGGTAGAAGAAGTGTCGAAAGAAGACGCATTTCCTGATTGAAGAAAGTATGCTGGAGGTTTTATTGTGGTATCATACCTTTGTTCAAAATATTTGTCTTGAAGGCCAAGAAACCTCCAAAAAGGAGAGGAAATTAAAAAAGAATACACATTTATAACAGCGTGATTTTTTGTGTCAATTTTTTTTTTTCTAACTATAACGATTTTGTGTCTGAATACTTCTAGCTCAATGATGTAAATTTTACATAAACCATTGATCTAAAAACTTCAGTCTAATTTTTTGTAGTTCATGGACATCTTCTTTAACTATCCAGCGCAAATGATATTTGTTTTTCTATTAAAATTTTAATGGATTATTAACTCGATGAGTTTTTCCGTTTTGATATCATTCACAGATAATTAATTTCAGATTGTTACGCAAAAAGAGAACATTTACCCTACAATAAACATGTATCACATCGATAAATTCAAGACATTAACTGTTTTGTTATATTGAATTCTCTTTCAATAGATATGTATCCCTTGTAAGATTTCCCGATTTCTATGATATTGTTATTTTTCGGATCGTTTTGTCTATTCGGATATCCTCCTCGATTGGCCGGATATCCTTTTTCGGGTTGGCAATTTGTTTCTTTGTTTTCTGGCAAAATTTCCAATTTTTCCCGTAGTTGTTTCAATATTTCTTACATAGTAACTATAATGTTTTTTCTTTGAAAACCTTTTTTGCCAATTATTTATAGGTGATTTTTCTTTAGAATACCAAACATTTTGATGAGAAAATTATAACTTATAATTTTCTTCCGTCCAATTTTTTATAACACAATGTTCCCAACACGTTTTTTGATATTGTTTGTTTTAAAAATTTTAAAATAGAGCAATTGTGATTAAATACTGTTTTCGAGTGTTTGAGCTAATATCAATTGTCACAATTTGTAACATCGATATAAAAAAATTATATTAATTGTATTTTTAAAACTAAAAAAATACATGCAAAACATTATGCCGTGTCACTTTTGGGGTAAGGAGAGAGAACGTATCTCTATACTTTTATATCCATGCACACAGTGTTTGTCAGTTCCATAATTACATCATTCATAATAACTATTTCTCATACGTGTCATTCTCTCGGTAAAAAAATATTTAATATTCCATTCTTTCTATATTCTACCTATTTCTTGGCCTCTATTTATTTCAAATCTATAAATTTGTTATTTTACGGCTTTAGCTACACACTTGGACAACACCGTTTTATATTTTCTGCAATAATCCCTTACTTCATTTTCTATTTTAAGGTCAGATATTCTTCGATAGGCACATATTTATCACTTTTTTCAATGCCCCGATTTTGTGGAATAGCATCCATAATAAGCACAATTATTTTAAAAGATATGCGATTAATTTATTGGCAAAATTATAACTCATTGTTAATCCATTGAACTAACTTCCCATAGCAATAGGCTTTTTTATATCATGTCTCATATCCTATTTACAGACCAAATAATAACAAAATTACTACATATGGTATATGCCACCGTCTAGAGAACAGACTCTCCTTAAGAACCCGCTAACTCGAGAGTAGACTCTCCTTAAGAACCCACTAACTCGAGAGTAGACTCTCCTTAAGGACGCACTGACTTGAGAATCAAACACACCATTATTGGCAGATTAAAAATATTACAATACAAATATGTACAAGTAAAGATAGGAAGGTGGTAGCTGCGGTCATTATATAATATAAGATACATCCACGCATCTGTTAACACGTTCACTGCGTATAAAATGTCATACAGAGATGCTGAAAATTCGCGAATTTTTTAAAACCCATAACTTTGTTAAAAATTAAATTCTTGTTTCTATTGAAACATCATATACAAGTGTATTCCTTCGTGTCTTCAAAACACATGAAACCGGTGTCGAATCCTTATCGGGAGACGTTTATGAGTGCACTCAACATTCAAGGTTATTTTGTATGGACACGGGAGCCGTGTTCGACGCAGTGAACGTGTTAATATTTTTAAAAAATCCGCAGAAAACTCACCAATGGAAGACGAACTACCAATAAATCTTTGTACATCTTCCAATATGTAAAAGAAATACATTAGGCTTCAGGTGTAGTGTATGTATGTAGTGTTCATATCACAAAAAATCTATACATTCTTTGTCTAACCAACCATACATTGTAAATATTCAAAGAATAGCCATTTTCGATAATCGCGACTATAAATCAAAGATAAGAATTAATTAATTCAGGTAATTCTAAAACATAATAAACGCATTGCAAAAATTTCAAGAAAGTTATTCTACCTTTTATATAAGTAACAAGAACGAGGCGTAATGTTTTATAAAGCAACCATCTTAACGCCAAGATGAAAATATGATAAATTGTAGGGGGTGTGAAAATATGTAAATGAATGTATGGTGCGGAGTTTTGCAACAAGGAACTTTTGATGCAGTTCCCTAGTAGTAACTTTTCAGTGTTATTATTGCTATAAGATTCAGCCAGCTTTTACCATACATCACGTTTAATGAGTATACATTGTGAGTGAGTGAGAACTTAGTAAGTGCAACCACTTAAGTTCTACTTTAGTGTAGGGAAGTGCTGAACTATTACGATTCTTTCCCGAAATGCATAATGTTATCAAGAAAACACCATTTTTTATTAACTTTCGCACAGTTCAATTTGTTTTGCAATAAATACGAGTACTACATACACACACGCGATCCCACCATTTCTCTGCTGGGGTAGGCAGAGAAGACTTGACTCACATCATTTTTATACATCTCTTACGATTTTCCTTAATTCATACATTTTCGTCTTTCAAAATATCATTTACTTGATCCAACCACAATTTCCATTCACATTTACACTACACGTCTATATGGTATTTGTAATAATTACATGTAAAATATTTTTATTTTTTGTGCTGTATGTGACTAATATTTTTATTTTGTTTTATGTTATTCATCTTGTACATACTCATACACACATGTACAATTTTAAACTATTTCCTTGTTAAGGTAGGCAGAGAGGATGTATCACAAAACTTTCCTGCTTCTTTTGCCTCCTCTGTATTCACACATCATCTCATAAAAATGTATAAATTAGATAATAAAAAATAATATAATTTACTTATAAAAGTAAAAGTATTAGCTGGGACGACCAAGGTCTGAGCGAATGTGATGGAATACAAGTAGCCTGAACGAGTGGACTTGTTCTTGCTAAATAATTAGTTGTAAGAATTGTTATCCAGTTATAAGTAGTATGTAGGTGTTAATTATTTCTAAGAAATCGTATATTAAGATTAGAAAAAAATAAAAATAAACTGTCATATAGGAAAATAAGATTAAGTAAGTTCATAAATTATAATATATAAATAAGATTAGTTAAGTAATACATTTTTATATAAATATAGCATTGACAAATATTTGTACAATACATTACTTTGTTTAATAAACATTTTGAAAAAAAATCACATGTTTTTGAACGTTTTATGTGAAAAACCAGTTTTATGTGAAAAACCATCATAAACACAATATATACTATATTTTGAAACTCTCTCAAATCTC
Source organism: Odontocerum albicorne (assembly GCA_949825065.1). NCBI lineage: Eukaryota > Metazoa > Arthropoda > Insecta > Trichoptera > Odontoceridae > Odontocerum > Odontocerum albicorne. The sequence continues at coordinate 9,343,247 of OX463841.1, forward strand.
CATTATATCAATCATTCTCGATCGTAATTGTCGGTAACTAATGCTACACCAAATTATATGAGAAAAAAACTACAAGTAGGAGGAAACACACAGATCACCCATTCTAAGATGGATGGATGGTTTCCGACAGAATGCAGCAAACCGAAAAATGGTATCTGACAGAATGGTTTTGATGACCGTAAAAGGACGATTCAAGACATACGTGCCTAAAACGCAGGAGTGAAGTCGGCTTTGGAACTCTATAGCATTTAACGTCATCTAAAAAAATAAGTAATATACAGTGAATTTTCGTATAGTACATACTTAACGACGACTGTCGTAGCCTGATTAGCAAGACATATATGGGTTCCCTCCCGAGGGTTGCTGGTTCATTTTTCTTTACCACCCAATGTCTTAAAACAGGGTTCTTGTCCGTGAAAATGTAACACAATACAATACTCTTTTCATTGGTTCACAAAGGCCTATTAGTGCTAACGTATAGGAGGGAAACGTGGACATGAAAAATTCACTGAAAATTCATGCACTGAGAAAATGATGTAATTTGTCGATATATGTCAGAATAAGAAATGTAATTATAAAGAATGAACGTGAGCAAAAATTGATTGTTAATGAAACGTGAGCTAAAAATGAATGTGTCAATAAGGAAGAAAAAAATACATTGAGGTGGTTTAACGAATGGAAGATGAAAGAATGACTGAACAAATTTACACTGTAAGCATAAGAAGAAGTCATGGAAGAGGACGACCGAGAAAAGTATGGACGGCCCAACTGAATGAAATTTTAAATGTGGGAAAGGTAAGGATCAAAAGAAATAGAAAGAGTAATATGGACGTTGAAAAGGCGAAGTAAAGATGTTTTGAATGGAAAGTTTGACCCTCTATCCTCTTTGCCAACCCTAGCAGGGAAATTTTGCGATGGGTTATATGTATGTATATATGTTTTTAGATATTCTGAATAACTTATACCTTTATTTGAGCCTTTGGCAGTTCTTCTTACTTCGACTTATGGTGTTCTTCTTTTGGCAGTTCTTCTTACTTCGAAAAAAAATCAGTTTTCATCAATAGGGCTTGATTGTACTAAATTTTGTCATAAGTTGGCAAAAAAACAAGTTCTGAAGTTGAAAACTGCAACTTTTTTAGAAATTTGGGCACCATAATCACACCACGAAATACCTTATAGATAGAACTAATAAATGTCTGATGTTTAATAATAAAATGAAGTTTTACTAATATTTTAATAATTCCACAGAGTATTCAAACAACTTAATGAATTCCCAAATAACCATGGTTGAAAAAAATTATATTGCTCTATTGTATGCACAAATAGAGTCATTAAATAAATTTCATCTGAAGGGGAAAAAAATAATTCTGCCGTTCCAGCATCGTGCGAAATAAATTTTCACTTGTGGAAAAAAACAAAGTTGCCAAAGTAAAGTTGAAAGTGTGCCAATGAATCTTCAGCAGTGGACAATGGATATTTAATGTGACCACCGAGTGCAAGGCCAACGTAGGCCATCCATGCGGTGCAAACTAACCCGGAAAGTTACTGTGAAAGTGGAGCGGAGGTTAAGTCATCATCCCATTAGTTAAATAAAAATATTTTTTCCTTCGTTATAAATGCTAAGAGAAGTGGGAACTAATCTTATTGTAACGTCATATCACTCAACACGTTAGCAATCTACAATAGTAGATTTTCCCCTTAATAATAAAATGTGATTAGTACATTAAACTTATTCAATAATTCTAATACTTTACCTAAGGATTATGTGATGAGTGGGAGGACAGGGAGTATCGTCGGAAATATTGAAAGAATTGCTGACTTGCATTGAAATATACATATATGACTATTGATATTTTTTCTTAAGATTATTCACTTTCTTGAATTTTTGATATTATAAAAAAAAACAAATAATTTTATTTAATTATTTATAAGACGTAATTGAAATAGCGGTTTTATAGAGAAAACAATGGTGATTTAATGAAAGGAAAGCTCAACTAAATAGTAAATAGAATTTATGTTTAAATTAATTAAAATATAAGATAATAATTACTTTTAGGTTTAGAACCCATTTGAAAACCACAACGTAAATACCAAATTAATGCTGAACTTTAAAAAAATATCATTTACGTGGCTAATGAACATTAAAAAAGAGAAAAGCTTATAAAGGAATATATACTCGTAATTTGTTCTCTGTCATTCATATTTGTGTTCCGTCGCGATTTGTCAGTCGTTACCGGATCAGACTGTTAGCGCATCGTGCGACAGAGACGACGCTCCAAAAACTATGTGTGTTAGTTACCGCTGGGTACTGTACATACATATCTCTAGTTGGGGTTTTACTCGGAGTGTCGGTCCGATTAATGGACACCTTACTCCTTCATCGAATGATTTATTGAACGGACTTGTTTGATTGATATTTGGGTGGTGGTGTGGAAAGTTTTTATTGAATAAAAGAGAGGAAGGATAGAAGTTGATACATATATTAAGGTTACAAATACATATATCGGGTACATATTAATATACTTATAATTTATGTGTCACGAGCGTTCATAAATAATTATACAGAAAAGAAAGGATAGAGATAAATACTTAGATATATATGTATAAAAATAAAATATATATATTACGAAGATAGGTGGGGGGAGAACGCTGTGACTTTAAAATAAATAATAAATAGATAAATATGGGAGTAAGATAAACTACGTGTTATATATGCGCTCTAGGCATAATTCGGCGCCTACCGTTGCGAATAGGTGGTCGGGGGGTTGTGCGAAGAATCTGCTTCGGCCTGGGGTGTATGATATTCGCGTTCGCGTCGTAGTCCGACAGTGAACTGATTAGGGGGTTCGGGTGGCTCGGGAGAGAACTGTAGAACCTCTCGGCCAGAGAGATCGCGTATTCTCGGATGGTGGGGAGATCTAAATCTTCATGAAGCCGTTTGTTGCTGACAAAGTAGGGCGCATCCATAATGATGCGCGTAGCCTTGTTTTGCAACACCTGGAGTTTGCGCATGTGGGTTTCGGCCGCGTGGCCCCACACCGGGATGGCGTAAGTCATCTGAGGACGTATGATGGCCTTGTACAAGTTTAACTTGATACGTGGGGACATCCTACTGTGTCTGCCCAGGAGTGGTGTTAGGGCTTTCAGAGTGCCGTACGCCCTCCCGGTTATGATGGTGGTGTGCCTTTTCCAGGACAGCTTCGCGTCGAGAGTGACGCCGAGGTATTTCACCTCGTCGCACCACGGAACGCTCTGGCCGAAAAGTTTGAGTGGGCGGATGAAGTCGAGACGTCTTCTGGAAAAACGGACTGCTGCGCTCTTGGAAGGGTTTATCTTGACCTTCCAGTTTCTACACCAGCGTTCTAAACTTGGGAGGAATTCTTGAATGCGAGAGTGGGAATCGCAAGAGTGTCTCGAACTCGAGAGAAAAGCCGTATCGTCCGCGTATTGAGCCGTGATAGATCGGCTGTTTTGGAGAGAGGGCATGTCGCTGGTGTATATATTGTAGAGGGTGGGAGAGAGGAGGGCTCCTTGCGGAACCCCCGCTTGTATGGGGCGGTGAGAGGAATTTATACCGCTCACCTTGACGGAAAAGGTACGGTCGCTTAAGAATGAAGCTATGATCTGCACGAGGCGGAGAGAGATTCCGGCCTTGTGCAGTTTGAAGAGCAGTCCGTTGTGCCAGACCGTGTCGAAGGCCTTCGCCACGTCCAGCGACAGGAGGGTTGTTTGTTGTTTCTTATTGTAACCAGTCACTATATGTTCTACGACGCGAAGAAGTTGATGAGAGGTCGAGTGTCGCGGTTGAAAACCGTGTTGCGTATCTGGAATTATGTTAAGCGAGGTAATCTCGCTTGTTAGGCGATCGAGGATAAGTCGTTTGAGCACTTTACCTAGGGTAGGCAGTAAGCTGATCGGGCGGTGATTTTCGGGGATCGTGAGTTTTTTACCCGGTTTCGGAATCATTATAACGTCTGCGCATTTGAGAGCTGTAGGGAAGAATCTATGCCTGTAGCAGGCATTGAAGATTGCTGAAATGGCGCAGACGGCTTTATTCGGCAGTTTTTTTAGGGTGAAGTTATTTATGGAATCTGGACCGGGAGCTCTCTTATTATGGAGGTTGTGAATAATTTTTTGGACTTCTTTCGGGGTGAAGAAATCCGAAGTTGGGGGAGGTCGTGAGGCGATAATTCGTTGGACCGTTCTGTCAACCGAGGCGGAGTGCGACGGGTTAACGAGGTCCGAGTTTGGGGTAAAAGTGAGGGCGAGCGAGCCCGCAAAGATTTCGGCGCGATCTCGCGCCGAGAAAACTGTGCCGTTAGGGCCCTGCAGAGGGGAGGGCCGTTGAGGGGTTTTACGGAGAGAACGAGTCAGCCTCCACTTTTTGTGTTCCTCGACTTCGAGTGAATCGATAAATTCGCCCCAGCGATCGTTACGATGGCGCTGAAGGTCGAATTTGATCTGTTTCACCAGACGATTGTACAACGTTTTGTACGTGGGGTTGGCGGTGTTTTGCCATAGCTTCCTGATCTTGTTCTTCTCCGCGATTTTCATTTTAATATCAACGGGGAGCGGGGGATCCGGTTTTTGAGGAGGTCTCAGTTTAGAAGCTGACTCGAGGGCCGATTTGATGTTTTCGGTGAGATAACTCACCGCCACATCAATGGCCTCGACGTCGGGAAGAGAGGTCGGCACTCTTATGTTAGATTCGAGAGTGGTCGCGAAATCATCCCAGGAGGTGATATGCCTCCTGAAGGGGAACGGATCCGGAAGGGGGTTGTTATCCGTGAGAGTTAATAAAACCGGGTAGTGATCGGACTGCAACTGCTCTAGCACTAGCAAGTCGCTGTTGAACGGGATGTCGTTTTTGATGATGATGTCTAAGACGTCTGCAGAGTCGTTATCTTTTTGGGAGTATCTGGTCGGAGTGGCGGGGGCGTCCACAAAGTAATTTTTGCGGGAGGAGATCTCGGCTAGCGTGCGGCCGTGAGTGTTTTTGACTCGGCTGTGCCAGAGCGGATGTTTGGCATTGAGATCTCCCGCTACTATAGTGGGAAGATTGTCCGCGAAAAGTGAGTCCAAATCTGACTCGAGAAATGGTAATGTCGGTCGGAGATACACGGACACGAGCTTGAGAGGACCGTGGTTGAGGGTTTGAACCACAACGCTGGTGCTCTCCATGTTGTCCGTGGGGGGAGATGCGGAAAGGCAGTGATCGAGACTCGCCTTTATTATACATACATATCATAACGCCGTGTAATTATATACATACATATCATAACGCCGTGTCCCTTGCGGAGAAGCAGATATAACACGTCTCCAAACTTTTCTATCCAAGAACACAAATTTTGTCTCCATCACATTTATATATGTTATCTTGTCATGCACAATGTTCTGGTATTCATACTTCTTACTTTACATTTTTCAAAATCTGATCAATTTGGTCCAGCCACGTTTTCCTCGATCTACCTCTTCCACGCATACTTAGCACTTCTGACGTATGTACTCGCTTACTCATTCCATCACCATTCATACTATCCATGTGTTCAAACAATATTAAAGTTTTTTCTTCATCTTACTTAAAATATCCTTTTTATCAATGAATTCCTTTTTGATGTCTTCTTTCTGCCTTTTTTCAAACTCGACAAGTTTTTCTTATTGCACGAATCTCCACAGAATTAATCTTACACTTACCCTTTTTTTTGCCAAGTCCAAGATTCACTCCATCCATCAAGGTTGGTACCAACACACTATTAAGTATTGTCATTTTTGCTACTGTTGATATTGCGCGATTGCTGTATGTAACATTAAGTGCTCCGTTTACCTTGTTGCCCGTGACTACTCTTCTTTCAATGCTGTCACTCCCGTAATGCAAATGGATGGAGAAACATTACCAAATTGTGACTCCTTTAAGTATCTTGGGTCACTCATCCATAGCGATGGAGGATGTGCAGCAGATGTAACACATAGAATTAGTGTGGGAGGGATGAAGTTTAGATCAAAAGTATACCAAACGATTGTCAGACCCGCACACCTCTATGGCTCCGAATGCTGGACGATGTATACCTCTTACTCTAGGCAACTAGAAACTGCTGAAATGTGCATGCTAAGATGGTCAGCAGGTGTGTCCCTAAGATACAAAATAAGAAGCTCACGCATTCGTGGAAGCCTGGGTGTTACAGACATCAACAGCAAGATAGAGGAGAGGCGATTGAGATGGTATGGGCACGTTGGACGCAGAACACCCGATCACATTGTGAACCAGGCAATCTCCATGGATCTTCCTCGAATAACAATCAGAGGAAGACCAAATAATTCATGGGTGGTGCAAAAAGATAACCTGATGCAGAGGCACGGCCTGGGGGACGTAGTCCGGGACAGAAGAGCATACAACCTGAGGACGAGGAGAGCTGACCCCAACAGTCTTCGCAGACAATGAGTTGGGATGGAGCCAGGGAGAGAGAGACTACTCTTCTTTCAATGTCCTTTTCAACTCGCCCATCACACGTAAACATACTACCCAGATTACAGAACTCCTCATCTAATCCATCAATTATACAATTACAGTTAACCTGAGGTGGTATATGTGGGTATACTTTTTATTTTGTTTTCTACCATACGTTTTTGTTTTTTTTTTCTATTTATTATTTAATATAAATATGCGGGGGTGTGGGATGGAAGCCCCCTGACGCCCTTGCGGTCGGGCTTGCCCTACATTGGTGGGGTGTTTCTCGGCCGGGGGAATGTTTGTGGGATGAGCCCGGACCTTTTAGTGTCTTCTCTCTTGAACGTATTTTTTTTTTTTGTCATCTATTTATTTTCTGTGTTTTTTTTTTATATTCTTGTTCTACGTGTTCAAGGGTGTGGGCTGAAAAACATCTGGTGTCCCCGTGGCTGGGTTCGCCCTTTATTGGTGGGGTGTATCTTGGCCGAGGGGAAGTTATTAGATGAGCCCAGACATTTTGATAGCTTCTGTATTTAATGTATTATCTGTTATTTATGTGTTTTAGAAGTGTTATTTAAATATATTTTGTACATACTATGTTGCTATCAATAAACCTATTATTTATTTATTTATTTATTTTATTTATAATTGTGTGTTTAAAATATTCCTGAATTTGTAAAAAAATATATCTGATTTCCGATATTGTGCACGATCCATTTCATTAGATTACGTTAATGTGGCGTTTTTGCCAAAGACCATTTTAATTATAATTGAAAAAAAATGGCCATTTTTATACCGCCGTTAATAGAACAGCCTATTTGAACAGTATTATTTTATACATATGGTATAATGAGCCCAAGGGCTCATTATACGTATAAAATAAGATAATGAATCTATTTATGAATATTTTGATTGTCATTACCTTCTGGAGATAACCTTAGATGATTGCTTTATTATTAGACTATTGGGTGATAGGCGTTTAATAAGACATGCACTTTAATATGTACCGACTACTTAAGTAACATTAATATTAAGTGCGTAAATAACGTAGTTTATAGAGTGGTACCAAAATATGTGTACCATAAATCACCTAGGAGCCTAAAACATAATTGTTACTTCCCAAATATAAATTCATTGCCTCTTGAATATTGTATCAAGAATTTTACCAGAACATCGGCAAGTTAGGGACTTTACCCCTAGCCAAGACACAAACCAAATAAATTATTAAGACTCACAAATGAATGGCTTTTAAGGCGCCTTAGAAGCAGTGTGAGGTGTTAGCACGGCACCTGAGTTTCTTTATCTGCTACGAACACACCACCTGACGGGAATGCAATGAAGCGACTTCTCCCATATATAATAGATATCGTGCTCTATTTGAACAAAATGTTTTCTTACAAGAGTGTCCTTTTAGAAAATTTTGTTGAAAGATTCCTTTATTTCATTTGTAAAAGATTTCTAACTTTCGAATATGTTTGAAAAAGGAATCTGAGATTTGAAATTTAATTGTGTCTTTTTTGGAAATTGAGTTTTTTAGCAAAAAAAAAGACGTTTAAACAATATTAATTGATCATCAAATTCAAAGTGCTACATATAAAAAAGGTTACATCTGACATATTTTTTTACAATCAGAAAATTAACTGACAATCAGAAAATTCATCATCATTTATTGAAGGAAACAATACCACTTGCCTCTACGATGGACAATGTATTCCTAAATTAGAGTGCCGTCATTGTCTAATAATTTCCTAATGATTGGTCATCTTGACAACTCAAATGTAAAATAAATATTGTATTATTTCATAATAAAGTAAAAGTCTCCAAAATCACACAAACACATGACGATATTTATGGTGGGGCTTGTACAAGTAAGCTGCTTAATTTTCGACCCGGGGTTTGTGTGATCGATTTTCATTTTTATTTAATTGATTCCAGTCCGGTTTAAATGAAGACTTTCTCTTACAGATTTCTCATTGATTAAAAAATATTGCGAAATGAATTATTTTTCAAAATATGTTTGCTTAAATTTTGATTTATTCACAATTAATTTCATCATTCGTGTAGTGCCGTTCAAAATATCCGAATTGGCAATGCGGACATATTGAATCGAACCCGAAATCAGTGAGTGGAAGTCAAGTATGCTACTAAGAAATAAAAAAATATTGATAATATATTTTCATAAAAAAAAGATGTATTGATTTGCACTTTCTATAAAGATATTTGAAGATATCAAAATTTCGTTTAACGGGATGACCCCAGTCAAAACTTTCTTCGAGAAATTTTATTCCCTTTAATTACTTTCACCACCATTTGCCGATATCTCGACCGCGAGTTCACAGGCAGTGAAAGTATTTAAGATTAAGGAAGAGGGCTATTTTTGCAAAGTGTATGAAACAATACAACAAGCTCTTGGAGGGAAGCATTGAAAAAAACTTTGATCGCTCGTTCTTCAAGTATTTTCCAAAGTGTTGCCGAGAGGGGGTTAAAAGTATTGTAACGAAACTTTTTTGTTTTTGTAAAAAAAACCTCCCTATAGAGGAAGTTCTCACTAAAATATTAATTGAATTTTGATGTTTTTTTTTAATTGACGCAAATTAATATTGGGAATTTCAATTGTTCTTATTTATATAAAATAAAAATGAGTGAATTTTAATTTGAAATGTTAATGGTGAAATGAAATTAAAAAAATGTGAATTAAAGGTATCATTTTTAAATTTGCATCTAAAAACTCTTAAAAAATCAATGAAAACTCTAAATGACGCTTATAAAATAGTAATTGTACACATATCATATAAGCGCACGCAATCAATGTTAAGTCCGAGCCAAGTTATCGGTCCAATAAATGATATATTTTCTAACATTCATCAGATAGAGCTGAGCGCTAGACTCTCCTATCTCGACACACATCCTTCGCCTCTTCTGTATCTATAGATCTTCTCATACAATTCACTGGATTATTCTGTCTTTTTACGAATCCTCCTTTTAAAATATCGTTCACTTGATCCAACCATAATCGGTTTGGTCATCCTCTACAACGCCTTCCGCTTATATTTGTACTATATATTTGTTTTGTTAGTCTTTCTTCATAAATTCGTTCTACATATCTAGTTATCTTTTTCATCTTTCCCAACACATCAACTTTCAGTTCACATTCATACCTAATCACTTAATTCCATATATATTACTTTCCTATATTGTCCCCTCATGTATTTTTCTCAGTGCACGTATTTGTAAAGCATTTAGTCAAATTTATGGTTGTGTATGAACACTAAACACATACACTATACTCCACCTTAAGCTGATTATATTAATATCACATATCGGAATATAAAAAAAGGTTTTGTATTTCATCTTTACTTGGTAAATTTTTTACAGTTTTCATATCAAATATGTTTTTCTTAACATATGCAGATATGCTGAAATACCTAATATAATAGCAGGCAGCAGCCACAACCTTTTAACCTTAACTTTTAAATTATACATTAATAATCTTAATTTTGTCATATTTTTAATTTGTCAATAAAAGTGGATTAGTAATCTGAGTTGGAGTGCTTTTAAGGAGAGTCCGCTTTCTAAACGGCGCTCTATGAATTTTATTTTTTTAAAGTATTATTTGCTTTGCGTCAGTAACGTAACTCATAATTCTCACATATGTTCATCAATTTTGAACTAACCTCTTTAAGGCCTCTTTAACGTCTTTTTGGTTATTTGGAAGTGATTTTCACATAGCAATACTCCCATTGGATTGTTTTTTTTTTACGAGGAATGTATGAAAAATTCTAGGCAAATTGAATTGTTCTGATGGTAAATGAAGCTGGCGATAAAGGGATGAACCCCATAGTCTACTTGTTATGTCACTTATTTTCCTATCTCACAGGGTATGAGTTCGATTTATGTTGCTACCCAATTTCGTAAAAGAGGTTTCCCGACTAGTTTTTACTTCAGGCCTCTTTTAACATTTTGGGAAGGTCCAATGTCACGAGAGTGGCCCGTTGACATCGTGCGGGCTTTTTTGGGAAGGTCCAATGTCACGAGAGTGGCCCGTTGACATCGTACGGGCTTAATCGATGTATTCTTGATTTAAGCTTATGTGCGTCAAACAAAACTTTTTACATACTTAGTATGTAACGTCTTTCTGGTTGGTTAGAAGAGATTACCACATAACAATAAATACACCATATTATAACGTATGCAAAAAAAATTGAGAATGATATAATATGTAATTTCAAGTTTGTCTGTCTAAAATTAGGAACCTCTTGTAGGCTGGAAGATATTACAATACAGTAATAAATCCGCCAGGTTACACTGTATATAACACCAGTGCAATGCTTGTTTTTAAATAAGATGCACTTTTAGAGGTCTTATTTGGATTCTGCAAGAATTGTTTCATCATTTAATATAATATTTTTACCTTATCTGTTGCTTACCAAAATGAAACGATATCAATGATCTTTCCATAATCCTGTAAATCTGGAGAAATTATAAAAAACGTCATCAAGCACAATGTAACAATTAGAGGTTCTCTTTCATCTCCTTCTAAATTGCGCTTCATTCAAATTCTTAAAATAAATTAGAAAATAAAATATCACGTAACATCCCTTGATCAATTAGTATACGGAATTTATATTATAGTTGAGTGAATTATTCCACTCTGCACGTTAACTAGCTTAGTTTAATTATAAACAAGGTGTATTCAAATATTTATTTTGTCAAATAATTAAATGAAGGGATTGATCAAACATCGTTATTCTAAATATTACAGGAACAGTTATAGAGCTCAAAACATGCTTTCTTTTCTGTAATAAGACAAAATAATAAACTCAGCTGTTCAGTCAGGAGCGCTTCCAACTTTGTTAATGAAACATGCAAATAAAACTTCCACGATGCTCCATCACGGCTCATAATTATTTATCAAAGAAGACTAGTGATTATATGAATTATTATCAGTACTGTTGGCAATGCAAACACAAATCGAGGTGGCTGAATATTCAAATGCGCTAATCAAATAAGCTGCCGTTTGAGCTCAGACGAGTCGGAATAAATTAGGTTATGCCGAAGACAAATGCTTGCAATGCCTCGGATTAACGTGGATTAATGGAAAATTCATGACGTTATTTCAAAGCTTGCGAGAGTCAATGTGATTGGTTTTGTTGTTGAATAATAAATTGTTTATTAATCACTTTGTGGACACTTGACATGCAATCCATGATCCAATTTGATATAAAAATATATTTTTATTTATTTATTTTAAATACCTTGGAGTGGATAAAGAGCTTCATGGACTAGACAATAAGACATTTGTCTTCAAATCGGATTGTTGGTTCGATTCGCCTTTGCACTCATATTTAAAAAAATATTACAGTCAGGTTTTCACAAAATGTTTATTTAACACCTTGCTGGTTGGTTTGAAGAGATTTACATGGTATATAAACCCACCAGCTTCTATTGCTTACAAGAAAACTTCAACACAATATAATTATATACACAGTAACTTACCTGTGTATAGTGAAATTGTAAGAAAGTTAACAAAGCCTTTGCATTGTCTAAATGCCTCAAAGACAGCGAGAAACAGAAAGGAAAGTGAGGATATACGAGGCATATCCAGAAATTAAGTGTACTGAATTTTTGTAGGTTACAATTTTTTTTATTTAAACAAAAAAATTACGTGGTTACCGTAGTAAATATGTAAGCTATTTTTCGACATAGTCGCCTTTCTTCTCAATGCAGGTGGTGAAGCGGGGTATCAACTTTTTGATGCCTTCCTCGAAGTAGTTTCCCGCCAACCCCTCCGTCCACTTCTCCACCTCCTCCTTTACCTCCTCGCCGATTGAAAACCTTTTTCCACCCATGTGCAGCTTTAGGGAGGTAAAGATATAGTAATCTGAAGGTGCTAGATCAGGGGAATGCGCGGGATGGTTCAGGACATCCCATTTAAACGAGGCGAGCAGTTCCTTCGTGGCGTTGGCCTTGTGTGGTCTGGCATTGTCGTGCAGCAGGCAGACTCCCTTTGTCAGCATGCCTCTCCTCTTGTTCTGAATCGCCCTCCGCAATTTTTTTAGGGTCTCACAGTATCTTGCAGAGTGGATGGTCTCCCCTTGAGGCATATATTCAATTAAAATTATGCCTTGACAGTCCCAAAACACGGATGCCATGATTTTCTTGGCTGAAATTGTGGTTTTGAACTTTTTGGCGGAGGGTCAAGAGGTATGACGCCACTGTTGAGACTGCCTTTTGGTTTCAGGCGTGTAGTGTGTAACCCAAGTTTCATCTCCAATAACGATGGAGCGGAGATATTCATCTCCATGGAGTTTGCAGCGCCTCAAAAACTCTTGCCCGGCATTATTTATTTCGCACTTGGCGGGAGATTGGATTGACATGTCGCGTCGATACTTCTCAATGTACTGACCTCGAACCGGTCTCGTTGCGGAGGGGAAGGGTCAGGCTACACGGAAGTGTAGCCAACATGTCGAAAATAAAATCCATCCGGTCGTGAGAGCCTCAGTACACTTACTTTCTGGATACGCCTAGTATAATATAAAACGTATATTTCACCTCAAATAGCTTATTGAAACTAAAGCGGATACATATGAACGAAATCACTCTTTAGAGCAACAAAAATGAAGATTTTGTGATATTTCAAACACTTAGGAACAGTATAAGAAATACAGAAATAAGAAAAAGGCGTTAAACCAAAGGCTTTGTAATATGGAAAAGACAAAAATCATCTTGTTGTCGAGATTAAGTTCCAAGAATGTATTAAAGCCAAATACTTATATACGAGTAGCTTTAATCATCTGGCGATCCCCTCTAGAAATATAAATATAACTGACAGGATTTTTTTCAGGAGAAATACAGAAAAGAAATGATCAAGGATCTTTAGCAAGATAAAATATTTGTTGAGAAGATAAATAATTATAATCGTGAATTTGAAGACATATTTCTTCGATAACCTCAAACCTGTTATTTATTATTATTTTACCTCAAAAAATGTGTTTATCTATTATTTAATTTTCCTAATGATGTGAAGGGGTGTGAAGTCGAAGATGAAACAAAACATACCGTGACCGTAAAGTGAAAATGAAACAAAACATTTATGCAGAAGCTACTACGTAAGTAAGTATTTCAATTCTGAAACGCACTCTATCAAAGTAAAACAAGTAAGCAATTAGAAAGCAGGTGCTTACAATATCAAATTAAGTCTTTTTTTCTAAACATTTGTTATATACTCTTTAACAAAACAAACGAAAATATATTTATTGTAATAAGTTAATTATTAAGTTAAATATCACACTATTTATTTCATGATGATGTTTTGATGTCATAAAATGCGAAAAAACTTCATTTTTCTTGACGTATTGAATGTATAAAGTAAATAACATTTGGTGCTGCCATTAACTTTTAAACTTTGTAACAACAAAGTTTTTAAATGCCTGGCAGACCCAGATTGACATAAGAAGAGTATGATGATGCAAAGTGAAGAAATACAGAACAATAACCGCTAAGGCAATAAACTATAAACGCTGAACAAAGGGAATCTGTTAGAATCCAAGATCACGGAAGATCGGCAAAGCCAAAAGGAGAGACGATGGCAATCTAAGGCAAATAATAAGTGGATTGGTAATATGCAGCAACGCCAGAGCTGAATACATGTGGAATGGAGATTTTGAAGAATCGTCTATCACATAAATCACGTGTGAGGATATGAGTGTGTATTGCAAATCGTGAAAATACTTCTCACAGGACAAATTGTTTACTCACTGTCAAAAAGTAAAAGTTGTTTTATGCCCCATTATACAAGTAAGATGAGACTCATAAAAAATAGGAGTTACATGAGATGACCTATGGATATGGTAGCGATTATGAATGTCTGTAAATACCGGAATGTGTGTGCTCGGTCCTCTCTGCCTACCCCGTAAGGCATGGTACGACATAATGTAAGTAGGTGTAACAATTAACACGTGTTTTGTCATCATTTTCGAACATCCTTAGTTGGGATTTTCAGCTAGTAATTTATAAAATGGTAAACGATAAGCGTCACTTCAGATAAAGAAATATTTAAAATCAGAACGAAAAATAAATGTTTTGGATATTTTGCTGTAAAATTATCATAAAGGACAGAATTTCTATTTTGGATTATCCGGAAAATTATTATTATTTTTTTACATCAAATTCAAACGGTTTTTCAAATCTAGATGTAACTTGAATTTGTAACGTATGCAACGTTTTGTTCAACTACTTTACTCCATCTTTCGATCATTTTTTTTATTCTGCCAGAACTTTGCATCTTTCTTGACGAATAACTGCTCCAGACGATTTTTGTTTACCTCCAGATAAGTGAAACTCTTTCTGTTCAGGAAATATTATAGAGACCAGAATACCAGTAGTAATCGAAGGGTGCTAGAGGTCCGGTGAATACAGCGAGTAAGTTTAGACAGACATTTCAGGTATATCAATTTGTTCTGGGTCTGGAAAGATACGGCACAAATTGGTTTCTGGATCATATATTCCATTCGTTTAAAGGTTTTTTTTTTTTGGTAAAAGAAAACAACTGAGTTGAAATATTTATAAACATAAGGGGATGAAAAATACATATTCAAACATATCTTATCCCTACGGACATTGACCGACGAAGCAAACCACTTCCGTAATGTATTCTCAAATATGTACTCGTACATTATCATATGTCAGAAATTCAAGGACGATATTACCCAACATTTTTGCTCTTCTCTAAAGAAAAGTTTTCAATGTGCAACTTTTACTGAAAATTTTAATAAGGAAACAAGTATCTAAATAACAGTGGGAAATCCTAAGTTAAATTTAAACTAAGTATTAAAGACCTACACCGTGACAACAGAATTATGAACACAGGACAAATAATTCATGGTGGTATCAAACCAAATACTAAGTCTAACTTTAACTGAGATATCTCTTAGTAGACTAATTTGTTCTCAAGTAATAGAGCTTCACGCGAAATCTCCAGACACCATGTATTGGCGATACGAGTTATGTTAATTCTCACGTTTGCATCTGTACTTAATGCATATTTAAATACAACTCTACATCACCGAGTGTATAATATCTGGGAAGCTGGAACAAGTTAAGTTAATTACCTGCCTACACAAGGAACTAGTCCAAGGCGGGAGTTAGCGAAACTATAACTGAATTCCTTGAAAACTCGGGGAAATTTTTGAAACTCCAAGACGTAACCTAATATTTGTTCTTTGCTGCATTTTAATAGTTTGACGTTTCTGAAATTAGACTGAAGTATGGTATATCTTAGAATGCATATGTTTGTGTTTTACAACATTAATAAAATCTGCTTCAGTCTTCCTTCATATTCTTTAAAGTAGGTTTAAATGGTTTTATTAAATATATGCTTTTATACTATCAATTAGTGATATTAAAAGGAGTGTCGTGAATGTAGGGCTATGTGCAGTCCTGTATGTAAGTGTTTTGTATCACACTTATGTTCCTGACTGAATCAAAATGCGTTATGTAATTAATTTAATAATTTCATCATAGGTAAATTCATATCATCACGCTATTCCCTGTCAGGGTAGGTGGTGAGAATCAGTAAGTAACAGGCAGTGAGAACGTAGGTTATATCCAATTCATGTTAACATATCATACACCTATGACTTTTTATATTTTTTTCAAAATATGTTTTATTTGGTCAAACCATACTTTCATTTGTTTACCACTGTCATTTTCACTGTACATTTATTTTTTTCTTCAATATTTCTTGTAATAGTTGAGGAAAATATTTCTTTAAAGTGAATTTAAAAAAAGTAAAAAAACTACAATCATATCGATAAATAAATAAATTGATAAATACTGATTAGTGCGATTTAACCAATCAATTTACTAAATGATGCTTTAAACTCCACTTAATTGTATTTATTTTGATAAAATATAAGTCTTTACAGACACGTATTAGTCTTTAAAAGTTTTAGAAAAAAAAAATTCTAGTTAATATTTACTATTCAATTAAAATTTTGAAAATGTTGGTTGTTATTTGGTCCGACTATAATTACTATAAATAATTTGTGATTTTGTATATGCTCATATGAATTTTATTTGCTTACTTGCATGTTCATAAATTTATGGAATGATTTTTTTAATAATTACTAAATTATTTAATAAAGGAATAAATCTTTTTTTTTTGCTCTCAACTTTAATATTTAAATATATACGAGTAATATAGAAGATACGAGATATTTGAAAATACCTAGAAAAAACATGATACGATTGAATTAATCAAATTTTGAAGATAGGGGAGTGAAAAGCCTTTTAAATAGAAGAGTATGTATGAGGTGTATGGACGTGGCAAAAGTGAAAGATGCGTGTCAAGATTGAATGGAGTGGAGAACTATTATTACTGTCTATACCAATAGGGACATATTTACTTACATATATACACTATTACAGCATCTCCCTATCGGAGTACGCAGAGAGGATAGAGCGTAAAATTATCCAATCTTGACATACATCCTTCATCTATTTTATATCCATACACCATACAACACACTCATATTTGCACTTCATATTTGCTTTGTTAATCTTTCTTTACTCATTCGTCCTTTACTGCCAAACCATCTCTCAGTGCTCTTTTTCATGTTAGTCAACACATCAGACTTAAGTTAACATTCATCCTTAACCCTTGGGTGGGCGCATCTAATCTGTGAGATGAGGTACCTAGTTTTTTTTGTGCCAATGGGCGAGGTTTACCGACAAAGAAGTGAGGCTTAAAGTAGCTTCCTGACTCCCTAACCCTCACAGAAGGGTATCTTTGCTAGTTCTCCAGGGCACCGTTGATCTCCGTGAGGGACGTTATAATCTGCTGGATGAGTTGCGCCTGATTACGTTACTATTTTTTATTTCCAAAATTTCAATTTTTTTCTCAATATTTCTTATTGTTTACCTGCAATAGTTCGTATATCTATGTTGAAGCCCCTAATTCAATTATATTGATCGTTATTTACTATATGAATACGCATGGTGTGTGAAAATGGTTTAAATAAAGTTTTCGAAAATGTTCAGCGTGAGCCTGATCAGGAATAACTTTCTAATCATATTTTTATTACTCCCTTTGGTTTTTGTGAAGACGTTTTATGATTATTAGTGAATTTGAATTTTACATTCTAAATTATGTTTGAAAAAGTGCTAGCATAGTGCTCTCTAATGTTAAGTTCTTGCTTTTATTTTCGTCACATGAACCTTATGAACATACCTTATGAAGATGTGACGGATAATTCCACATACTTTTTATTGTGCTAAATCTTTTTTACAAAACTATTTTGGGTATTAAATGACTGAAAAAAATTGTGATGTTACTGAATTGCATTAGTTGTGTTGATAAGCTGCCAAAAAAAGACTGAGAATGTTGTAAACTAGTTTACTATTTTAAGAAAAACAATATGAAAAAAAAAAATTTTGTAATTGAAAAGTTCAAAGAAATATACAAATGTTATACAATCATGTTTGAGTGAAAAGTTCAGTTAGATGAGTTTTCCCTTAAGCGTAAGCAGAAATTAAATTTTTAATCTCACAGATGAGTTGCGCCCGAACGTGTTAGGATTTGTATTGCGTCCGACGGAGGGTTAATCGTTTCATTCCGTATTCTGTTATTTATTGTCATCACATGTAAATGCTTGAATTTATAATTTAAAATGAGTATGATAGAGGTATTTAACTTTATATTAGAAGGGGTGCGACGCAGGGACAATCACGTTGATATTTTTATAACAATCGAGAGATAAGGTTTAATTTTAATATTTTGCCACTTTTGGGTGTTGCAATGATATAATGTCAATATATGTTTTTACTCGAATTTGTTAAATCCTACGAGCATGTACAACTCGGACTGGTTGAATTGTTTATGTGAGAATTTAATGGGTGTAATAAGCTGTTCCAGACCAAGAAATACACCGTCCATTCAGAGACAGCTGATGAAGTTCTTCTGCAGCAGAGTTAATATATAAATAAATAAATATAAAAAAAATCAACATTTAATATTTATTGAATCATGTTCTGTCTAGAAATAAGTTACAACTATTTTATATTATTGTTGAATATATTTCATGATATTTGCTGAAAACTATAATAGGGAAAGGCCATTGAATTCAGTAATTGGCACCGATAACTACCGAACAACTTTGCACAACACAAAAGGATCATTTTGTGGAATTGCAAGCGGCTGTATGGCAAGCCCGCAGGCGACTCCTTGTGGAACTAAAGTTTATACGTTACCATCACATCAGATGGTTTGTTACGAAATTGTTTTTCATTTGATCAATGTTCGGAAACATTGAAATTTAATGTTAATATTGGAGGTGTAGCTTAATGATTCATGTATTATTATATATCAATGCACATTAATGTTTCTGATCTCCTTAGACGTGCCTTACACCCTGAAAACTTTTCTGAAATGAAGGACAACGATTTGTTGAGATGAATGTGAATTCACCAGATTGCTAGCACTAGCAGTGTAATCGGTTCTCGCTCAGAATTCTCCACTTTTTTAATAATCCTTAACATTCTGTAGCTGGACCTCGTAGTCCAGGATCCTCTCGCTATCCCAACGTCAATTCAGTTGGAAAACGATGCTATGTCGTGGAGATTTTTTTATAATTTTTAAGTGAGTGGGCCTTTGCACATCAGCAAACTCAACGGCCACACCGTTATACTGTATCCGATGGCACACTGAAGCGAGATGATCGGAGCACACCAGCATGTTTTTCGTTTATTTTTTTTGGGATAATGGATATGACCGAATTCATAGGTATCCTTACCGTCGTCGTCATTACTGGCCTTCGTAATCGAGGATTCCCTCGTCATTCCAACGTCAATGTTGGAAAGCAAAGCTATACCGTGGAATTTTCATCTTTTTTTTCCCCTCGTTAAGGGAGTAAGGAAACTCTCTATAAACAGGCCAAATCGCTGTACTTGATCCGATAGCTCATCTGAAGGGAGACGATTGGAGCCCACCAGCATGTTGTTTCCCCCGTTTTTTTTTTAATAATATATATGACCGAAGTCATAGGTAACCTTATATCCCCGAATACTATGCGGAAAAAATCCCTGTGTCACAGCGTACCACAGCGTGGGGTTTAATCGAACAACTTTCCGCACGGAAGTCCAGTGCGTTACCGCGCGGCCATGCATATCAATCCTAAAGTAGTTCTCTAAGGATGTAATTTGCCACAAAGATAATGGTGTACCCAGAATCATCTTAAGTGTAGCTACGGTTGCAGTGCACACGTTTTGTATTTGCGGGGTTTCATTGATTCCCCGTTCTGCTCACGTGAAATGCTTCAGACTGTCGGTAACACCGTTAAAGAGTGTCCTATATATTTATTCCCATACCAACTGGAAAAGATCCATTGGCCAACTCCTAAGACTGTATAATGAATGAGAAACCTGAACATACGACTGCGAGAGAGAATCCATACTAAATATGAATTCGCTATTCGATACACTTACAATCAAATATGTGATATTTATAAAAAAACAAAGAATGCAATGTAAACAAACAGTGAACTAGAGAGACCGGAACGAAATTCAATTGGAAAATTTTCAACTACTACATTAAAAAAAACACGATATGAAATTTTTTTTTTACAATTTTGTATTTCACTCAAGTGCATACATAATTATAAATTTTGTAAAAAAATCGTTATAAATTTATTTTCTTTTATTTCACTCATTTATTTATCACTGAGTTTCAATAAACGACGATCTTTAGAAAAGTGGAATTCAATTTAGAAATAAGTTTATTCCATTTGATTACATAATTCTTCCAAAAGTTGCCAGAAGAAAAGTTAACAATTATTAATGGTACAAGCATAGTGGGTATGTGAAAAATTACGTCAAATGTTTTTTTACTAAAACTTAGAAAAGATGTAAGCTTCACTTTGTGTATATTAATATTTTTTTAATAAAATAAATAAAACGCTTATTTTTTATTTTGTATTCATAACTGTTTTATTTGAACGTATTATACGGCCAATAAGTTAAGAAATAAGTTCATTAACAATAAAGATACAGGAAGTAAATTGGCCCAATCTGGAGTTTATGTA
The DNA here is from genome assembly GCA_949825065.1 of Odontocerum albicorne. NCBI lineage: Eukaryota > Metazoa > Arthropoda > Insecta > Trichoptera > Odontoceridae > Odontocerum > Odontocerum albicorne. Next base: position 9,363,770 of record OX463841.1, read on the forward strand.
TTAAAATGTAATGCCTGTTCATATATTCATATTGGCAAGACAAAAAGAAACATTGAAAAAAGAGTTAACGAACATTTGAGATGTCTAAATAACAATATTTTTTCAGAGTTCGCTAACCGCTTAGTCGAAATAAAAACATTAGTTTGATATCGATTGTGGTTTGCGGATTTGGAACACGAGCATTGCAGGTTTGGGGATTGCAGCTGGATAATTTCTGGAGATGGAAAAAAGCGTCAAATTAAGTCTCAATATTATAAACAACCAAGTTAATTTCAATAAGAACCCTCTGCTAAATATGTCTCCTGTTCAAATGCCCTAATAATGTTGATGCCTACCTACTCCCCTGTCCTTATTATTAGCCACTACTACCCTCTTATCTGCCTGTTACAATTAGAGAAAAAATATTAGAGATACAATTTAGTCGATCTTCACCAGACGAGGAAGATGAAGGTCTTTGAAACCGGTAGTGAACTAAAGTAAAGCGGTAGTGAATAAAAAAAAATGGTGTTTCATTTATTTAACAAAGAAATTATGACAAATCATATTTATTTTTTCGTTTATTACACATTTACATGCACGTCTTATTTACACAAACTTTTTTTAATACATTTTTAATATTGTAATTTGTTTTAATCAAACACCGTTCATCCCACTTTTTATAACGGTATAACCCTACCGGTTTCAAGGCGTTCACCTCATCATCGGGGAAGCACAAACAAGACTTGTTTGTGTTCCCCTAATGATGAGGCAAAATCGTTAAAACCGGTAGGGTTATACCGTTTTAAAAAGTGGAATAAACAGTGTTTCATAAAACAAATTACAATGTCTTTAAACCTCCACAATGTTAATGCCTTAACTATAAATAATACATTTTTAATAGTTTATGTAAATATCTGTTTTAGCCATATATAGCAAATAACTCCTTTCTCAGTCTTTAATCACCAATTTTCGCATTGTTTTTTTTAATTAACGTTTCCAATAATTAATATACCAACTGTATATTTACCCATCAAATTCTCGTATCAAAAAAGCCATATTTATTTCACTTGAACCGAAGAATATACTTAGTAACTTAAAACAATGAAAACGAAAAGAAAAGCATATAACTACAATATTTTCTTATACTCGTATGCCTTGAAATAAAAATATAAATATCAACAATAAAATATTTGAATTACTAATGATGAACAAAATAGGCATGTTATATTTAAAATTTGTGTTTTCTTTTCATTTTCATATGTCAAACTGTTTATTTAAATATAGTGAATTCCACATGTACACTCATCTATAAATCATCATATATACACACACATACATACACACACACATAAATGCATTCATATAGCAAGGTGACTAAAGATGTGCAATAATCATGATCAATTTCATACATAATACCTTTTTAAAATTATTCATGTGTTTAATTTATTTTTTTTAAAGAAGGATATGAAAAAAATCTTAACAATATTATATTTCAAGTTCCTCAAAAACCATTTTGTTTCGTGAAATACCATACTGATCATGTTCTGAGATTCACTTGCACCTGTCTGAAAACATGTACTGTTGAGAATGGTGCAAATTTCTGTTGTCATGAAAGATGCATAGTCTCGTGGGTCTCTCTATGGTTTCAAGCGAAACTTATATTGGCTGATTGAAAATGCACTTCAAGTTAAATTGAAAGCGATCGATGGAATTCATCTGTCGGAATTGCACCCATAGAAAATGTTCATAACTTGTCTGCCCCTTATGTTCCTGAATCATGCACCATTCTCAATGTATGCAAATACATGTAAATGTAATGGAATTCATTTGAATTAATATCAATCAATTTGGTAATACGGCTAAGGGAATCGTGACGTTTATAGAAACACAATATACGATTATATATTTGCTTTTGAGGATTTGTTATTACATGAATAATCCGATTTGTGAAATAAATTTGTGTTCGGTTACTGTTCAATATTCATAATGGTTGCATACAACGAATTATGATCGTTTAATTTCTTAAAGTTATATGACGACTAGGAATTATTTGATCAGTCAACTCTCCATCAGGTTATAAGAACAAGAAACTAGTAATACTGTAAGTTTGTTTTGAAATCTAAACTAAGTTTTATACATGATAATAGCCAGGAAGCGATTTGTAACATCAATATAGTTCCACTCATATTTGACTAACTATTTATTTTGTTAGTCTTTTCCCATCCATTGGTTCTACATGCCCGAACCATATTTGAGTGCACTTCTTCATCTTACTCAATGCATCAGCCTTAAGTTATAATTCATCCATAATCCCTTTATTCCGTATTCTGTCATGCATTGTCATCTCATATATTCTTCTCAGTGCAAGCATTTGTACAACATTTATTCGTTCTGCGCTTACTCCATCATGTCATCAGCATACTCGTACAGTTGCCCACATACAGTGCCCGGCGGTAAGTAATACACATCGGGCTTAAGAAAGAGACTGTCGGCCATAATCGGCTAACTTCGGCTTTCTAGAGCGTCATCTCTGTCCCTAAAACGCTTGACAACGACTGACAAATCTTGACCGGAACACGCGTATGAATGACGGAGATGAAGCTCTACAAAGCCGAAGCTAGCCGTTTACGGCCGACAGTCTCTTTCTTAAGCTCGATGTGTATTACTTACCGCCGGTTACTGTTCATTCCCATTCGATATTTGTATGCCACCCATGGACCTCTGTAGTTTCTTCTTACATGAATCTAGTATGTGTTAATATTAAATGACCAGGGTGACAACGCATCTTAGTTTTACCCCTTAAGAAAGTCGAGGTTTAAAAAAGTCATATTTTCGAAAAAAGAGTGTGACGAATTATACACAATACATAAACGATACAAATTCGAAAAACATCCAAACGTATTCAGATTTATGAAGTTTCAAAGCCTCCAATGTTTGGGTCGAATAGAAACGTTGCACCACACAAAATGTCTCTCAACAGCTAGCCTGGAAGAATGGTGACGAGCAAGCATGCCAAGAATAAGTTAAAAATTATAATAGCACTTTGAACGTTTGTACGTTTGGAATAGGAAAACGTACGTTTGGAACAGTAAAAAACACACTGTAGTATTTTTCACATCCAAAACGTTCGAGATAATAGTTATAAAAAAACACATTGAATCTTCAATTTTGCGATTAACTATGAAGATTAAAATTATTTGTTCCAAACCTTCATATTCTCAAGGCTTGGAATAGTTTAATAATTCATGCCTTTGGGATGTGGTGCAAGAGGCAGTTCTTGCGCGTTCTATGACTTACCAGAAGAACCAATCGATCAATTATTGAAGACCTCGGAGGTGAACCGCGTCTCTTTGTAATGTGTGCAAGAAGAATACTACTATACTTTATAAAGTGCGGTAACGCACTAGTCTTCTGTGTGAAAGGACGCTGGTTCAAACCCAGCGCTGTACTACTCCCCTCGAATGGCACTGGCATTTTTTCCGCCTAATACTCGGGGATATAAGGATATCTATGACTTCAGTCATACCTATTCTTAAAAAAAAATAAAAAATAATAAAAACATATTCCGGTGTGTCCCAATCGTCTCAATTCGGCGTGCCATCGGATCTAATACAGCGGTGTGACCTGTGAGTTTATTAGTGTGCAACGGCTCGCTCCACGGCAAAGTTTCCCTTTCCAACTGAATTGATTACGGAATGGCAAAGGAATCCAGTAATGACTTTATTTTAGTAAAATATCTCGGAGAAGAAATACGCCTTGATCAGTCAATTCTGGTGGGATATGTGAAAAACCAAAAGAGAAGAGTAGCCTTTCGATGGAGTGATCACGTGAATAAATTAACGGGGGGCTCATTTCAAGAGGCTGAACAGAGACAAAATATCGTATATTCTAGAGAGGGATGGTTAATGACCATGGTGATCAAGACCGTGAGACCTTGAGGAATGGCCAAGGACGAAAATGAAAACAATAATAATATAATTAAGATCAAAACTTTGTTATATTTCAGTACTTAATTGTATTTTATACAGTGAAATTGTAAACGCTGGTTACTTGTTAAATGGGTAATCAAGAATTTTGAATGAGATCGGTGTCTTTGATGTTATATAATTTATCATCGAATATTAAATTGCTAATTGTTTTAATTGACGGTATTGTTAAACAAAGCTTAGACACTACTGTGAAATGAGAATTCATGAAACGTTACCGGACAAAATTAACTAAATGTTTCGTAAAATTTAATATCTATCATAATTATTTTGTAAAATAAAGGTGAGTTTCTTACGAATAAAGCGCGCGTCCGAAGCTTTGAACATTGTGAAATTGAATGTACTCGAAAAAGATAATTTATTTAAATATTCTACCGACTATATTTAGACGTTTAAAATGAATTCGAATATAAATATTTATGTTCGAATTCATTTTAAACGTCTAAAATTTCTTCCGATTCAAGGGGTTTCGATTCTCGCTAGAAACTAGATTTTTTTAAAAAGGATTCTAATCTGGTTTTCACTTAAGACCTCTTTAATCTTTTCTAATTATTAAAAATAATTGCCATATGGAAATAATTTCTCCAAGTTTTAATGTTCACAACTAAAGTATGAGATAATACAGTAGGTATAATTAATTATATATTTTTTTAAATTTTAGTTCAGTAAATTTTTATAACTTTAATTCAGTGTTTGGGATAAAACTAGATATAGCTGACATTTTCATTTAATTATGAGAAACATGTTATGTTATTATGATCAAAATTAATTGAAAGATTTCATACCTATTTTTTTAATAAAATTATATTTATTTTGTATATCTCATCCTTAAAAACGCGTTTGCTTGTAATATATTTCGTCAAAAGCTTTATAAAATTAATTATTATCATTGTTACAAGTTTAATTTATAGATATATTGTTTTAAATACATTTTCTTAAGGCAAACCTGCTTTAATTTTGATTATTTTCAAATCTTAGTTTCAAGCTTTTTATTAGCATCACTTCAAGTTCAAGTATTGAAATAAAATATTGGTCTCCCCATCCCTATTTTATATTCCTTTTACTTTTCGACCCGACATAACCGAAGAGTTGTAAAACTAGTACTGTTTTATGCACGAAAATATCCCTCGGTACAAAGAACTGTTTGATCAACTTTCAGTTGCCCGCATATTTAGTGCTATAAAATAATAAAATCTCCCACACGTTTCACTGTTCTTCCATAAAAACTCAACCATAAATACGATAGTCCAGTTGGATTTCATGACCTATGTATAAAGTAAATATTAGAAACCAACCGGCCACTCTCCCTCTCACCCATAACACCCATATCACGTCCATTGAGTAAGCGTGTGACAAGGTTTTCCTTTCAGAAATAGACTTTCTTAGTGTAAAGTCCGCACAAATCAATATGTTTTCACGGGGTACTAGCATTGTGCTCGGATCGTATACTGTGGAACAAATTGACGGTAGTGCTTGTATTTCGCAAAATGAGCTAACATTTTTTTAACAAAATTATGAAAGAATTATTTTCCCTCCGAATATTGTCAAGGTAAACATTTACCTAATCAATACACTTGATATATGGAAGCGAAATCTGGATATTGAAAACCACTGATAAGACCAGAATAAATTAGATAGTATTACAATGTTTGATGGAGTAAAAATTATCGGATAAAGGATAGTGTGTTAGAAACTGGAGTAGTAGTTAGAATTAAGAAAGGAATCCTAAAAATATTTTGTCTCATTGAGAGAATGAGTTGTGAAAGACTTACGAAGCAACAATATGTCTGAAATTACTAGTTGGAGATTTTTTTCTGAAGGAAAGCTAAACGTGTTATAAATAGAAAATAATTTATATACACGTATGTTATCGAGGTAAAAGCTGTGTGCATGAATAGAAAGACGTGGAGATATGTATTTCCTTCCTACCCCAAAAAGTTTATAGCATGATGGTGTATACGAGTATACGAGTATGTGTATATAATAATAAACTGGTGATATTACAACATTTATTAAACGACAGTAGCTTATTTATCATTTTTATGAAATCTAGAATTGCTTTGCATTTCTTATGGTGATTCCTTAAATTTCGCAGATTTTTTTATACAATATTTTTATTTTTGGTGCGACGGACTTTTAATGAAACTTATTTTTTAAACATTTTTTGCATGAGCCCTCCCTCCATTCACAGTTTTAAAAATCAATTGAAAGATATCTTCTATTATCTTTCAAATTTGAAAATACCTTATTTTCACATAAATATCCCAAATTGAGGGAAGATTTTAATTTGAAATTGAAATAAGGAAACTAGAGAGAAAACCAAATAGGGTTTCCTTCCAGTTAATTCTTATGGAATGTATCACAATGATTACATACCATCAGACTTTACCTGTTAGAGTAGGTTAAAAGGACAGAGTGATAGACTTTTCGATGACGACATTAAATTTCGCTTCCTTCGCATTTATAAACTTTCTAAATATCTCAAATTTCTTTGACATTTACCATTTCCATCTTTCAAAATAATATTTATTCGATTCAACGAGATCCTTTTTTCTTTCCTTTATCATACATTCTTTTTTTTTTTTTTTAAAGAATAGATATGACCAAAGTCATAGGTATCCTTATACTCTGGTCCTGATTGTTTTTTTAATTCGTTCTTTAAACATGCTAAAACCATTATAAAAAAACTTTTCTTAATGATTCTTAATAGAAAAGTTTTAAGCCTATATTCTTTATTAACGTCTGCTGAAATGCGCATGATAAGATGGTCATCTGGTGTGTCCCTAAGAGACAAAATAAAAAGCTCACGCATTCGTGGAAGTCTAGTTACAGACATCAACAGCAAGATGGAGGAGAGGCGATTGAGATGGCATGGGCACGTTGGACGCAGAGCACCAGATCACATTGTGAACCAGGCAATCTCTATGGATCTTCCTCGAATAACAACCAGAGAAAGATCAAAGAATTCATGGGTGGACTAAAAGATAACTTGATGCAGAGGCACAGCCTGGGGGACGTAGTCCGGGACAGAAGAGCATACAACCTGAGGACGAGGAGAGCTGACCCCAACAGTCTTCGCAGACAGTGAGTTGGGATGGAGCCAGGGAGAAGAAGATTCTTTATTAACAACAACAAAAAATATTCTACAATACATCGTCACGTGTTTTTTACATCGTCACCTATTTTTTTACATTTTTGTTTTATACGTACAAGTACATTACAAACTGACAGGCATAATTCCACGTGGCGATCTCTTCCAAAAAACAGAAAGATTTCAATGATACCTTAAGTATTTTTTCAAAATAAGCCTAGTTCCTACGGGAATCGAACCAGTTACCCAGGACTAGAAGACAGATGTTTTAAACACTAAGTTACTCAGGACATATTTTTTTCTTCATAGTGCTCATACTATAGATCTATAAAAGGGGTGGCAAACTTGTTTATTGTCGCGATCGACTTTTTACCTAAAAAAATGTCGCGATCTACCTATCAAATTCGCGAGATTTAACACGTTGACACATAACACACATGTGTAAAAGAATAACTAAATGTTAGTTCATAAGTCTCTGTGAGATACAGGCAAAAGCCTAGTTTACTGGGGACACGACAAATGAAAGGCAACAAACCCAGATCCATTAAAATTGTGTGTCCGAATTAAATTACCTGTTGTTTTTTTCGGAAATTATGTATATTTCTTGCCATGTGTAAAATAAATAAATAAAAAAATAAAAAAAGTATGAGTGGAATTAACTTCACTAAAAAAATATTATGAAAAAGAAAACTTATACATACGAGTATGTTACATGTTAAATAACATACATTTATTTGTAGTAGACACATCAACATATTAAAAAAGGATAACTAATTGATTGTGTTAACAAGTGCATGCGCTTAATGAGATTGGGTGACATTGCACACCATACGAGGGTGGTCCGATAAGTACTTAGCCTACAAAAGAATAACAAAAATTTTGGAAAAGTGGCGATTTATTTCTAAACATAATCTCTTTTGAGTTCGATACACTTGACCCAGCGATGCTCCAACTTCTTTAACCCGTCTGAAAAATACGTTTTCTGGAGGTCTGCAAAGTAGGCCTCCGTGGCGGCGATAACCTCCTCATTCGACTCAAATTTCTGCCCGGCGAGTGACTTTTTCAAATTTGGAAACAAAAAGAAGTCGCACGGGGCCAAATCCGGAGAATACGGTAGATGGGGCAGCAGTTCGTAGCCTAATTCTACCAATTTGGCCGTGGCGACGACGGAGGTGTGAACCGGTGCGTTGTCATGATGGAAGAGCACTTTTTTCTTCGCCAAATGGGGCCGTTTTTTCTGCAATTCGGCGTCGAATTGGCCCAATAATTCGGCATAGTAGAGCCCTGTGACCGTTTTGCCCTTCTCCAGGAAGTCGATGTAGATCACACCTTTTGAATCCCAGAAAACGGTGGCCATCACCTTTCCAGCCGATAGGACAGTTTTCGCCTTCTTCGGAGCACGTTCGCCGGGTGAAGTCCACTGTTTCGACTGTTCCTTGGTCTCGGGTGTATACCAGTGTATCCATGTTTTGTCGACGGTTACGAAACGACGCACAAACTCCTTCGGATTGCGCTTAAACATCGTCAAACACTGCTCTGAAGTGGTCTCACGGTTGTGCTTGTTGTCCGGAGTGAGCAAACGCGGCACCCATCGCGCCGACAGCTTTCTCATGCCCAATATTTCATGCAGGATATGACCCACGCAGTCTTTTGAGATGCCTACTGTCTCAGCTATCTCGCGCACCTTCAATCGGCGGTCTGCCAATACGAAATCGTGGATTTTTGTCACGTTATCCTCCGTGGTAGCCGTTTTCGGGGCACCTGGGCGTGGCTCATCAAAAACCGACGTGCGACCACGTTGAAACTCGTTAAACCAATTTTTGACGGTCGCCATCGAAGGAGAAGAGTCACCGTACACAGCATCCAAGCGCATCCGATTCGGCTGAAATTTTGACAGTAGCTGTCAACGAGTACTACGCGATAAAAAAATTGCTCTTGCGATAGTGGTGCCATCGGGCGGTGAGGCTAAGTACTTATCGGACCGCCCTCGTAAGTTACGAAGACCAAAAATTGCTTAGTGATCGACCGTTCGATCGGTTTGTTAGTCATCCCTGAACTGTAGCATTTACAGTACGATTTGATGATGATTAGATTATAGAAAAAAAACATTATAATATTCAATTATATAAATTGGTTCATTAATCAAGTCTCAAAAATATTAAGATCACAAATGCATATTTATTTTTAATATTCAAAATTGACTTACTTTGATGAAGAGAGAAACATATTCCTTATACTCGTAGATAGAATGCATCTTTTAAGAAATTAGTTTGCTGAGATTGCCGATATATTTTACTATACTCGTAGTCTGTTGAGTTGAATAGTAAGCTGCTTTTAGAGTAGAGAAAGTGTTGAATTTATACTGTCCTATTAATTCTATTCGTATTAATGACAAATTGGAGTGGTAATGAACGGGTGACCAACTGGAGACGGTCCCTTATCGTGTGATCAACAATATACAGTGATAAAGAAGTAACAATATACAATGCATGTGTATATTGTTAATTTTTTAAATTTTTGCAATTATTTTGACTTTAGTACTTGCTTGCTTATGTATTAGTTTAATTATTTTGCTGTCTTTTTATTTGGTTTTGTTGAATTGTCTGTAAAAAGTTTTTTTTAAGATTATTTTATTTATTTTGTTAATGAAGCATTAACAAATGTTTATGAAATAGTTTTGTAAAGTACATTATACCGTTGATGAAAAATAAGATAAAAAATAAAAATAATAACTTAGCGCGTTGTTTTTAACAGTTAGCATTCACACACCATATTATTATAAAGCTTTCACGCATTTTTCATAGTTGCAGTAACATAACATATATATAGTATGCCGATTATAATCGGTTCTTCTAACAAAAGATACGCTAGTGCCGAGGAGGCTCTTGCTAGCTTTTAAGTAACGGATATTGTATTTTCACGAGTGTGCTTTTCGATCTGAATCAAACTGGGTTTTTCCTTTATAATTGCTTTCTGAAATGCGAGTTCACTCTAACATTTCATAAGTGTAGAGCGTTTTGCTCAAGTTAAAAGCTCTTTCAATTTCCAAAGATGGAAACGCCAGAAAATATAAAAATTATATGAAGTATTTCCGTTAAAAATATTTCAATTTAACATCATGATTTTATTATACTAGTTTCGATTCGATGATTTTATTTACTGGATACATCAAAATTCTTTTTTAAAAATGTTATGAAGGAATTTATGAAAATAAAAAATATTCATCACTGATTTTTTAAATTTCATTTCAACGTTTCGGTTGGCGGGTATTAATAAAAATGGAGCAATATTTTTGACTTATTAATTAATTAATGAACATACAGTTATACTTAAATTCCAAATATAAGAATATTATATTGTTTAAGGATATAATATAATCACATACATGCATACCATCACGTCATCTTCTTGTCGGAGTTGGCAGAGAGGATAGAGCGCCAGACTTACCTATCGTGACACACATCTTTAGTTTATTTTACATCCGTACACTTTTTCATACAGTTCTTACAATTTATATTACTTAACATATCCTTGTTTCATGATGCAACATTAAATGCAAGCTATGGAAAATGTTGAATGAGTATGGTGCTGAACGTAAATGAATATGTAGTAGTGAGTGTACTACGAGTATACGTCAGAAGCAGAACCTGTATTAGAGTGAACTTTAGTTTATAATTTCAAAGAGGATTGGATAAGAATACGTTATGTCACGCTGGTTGCTTAATATTTACATAGAACAATGTGTGAAGGAACTACAGAGGATATGGGTGGCAAATAAATGTTGAATGGCAATGTATGTTGATAACTTTATGCTGAAGATATGACTTTGATCAGTAAATTGTATTGTATGACAGATGCAAAGTGAAATATCTGAAAGTAAATCTTGCGAAATCAAAAGGCATGGTGAAAGAAAAGTTTGACAAGAAAAGTGAATACGATATATTTGTGAACAATGAAATATTGGAGTATGTTGAAGAATTATGTTCTTGTACTCAATGTACAAGAACATAATTCTTCAACATACTCCAATATGTATCATGTACTCATGATGTGTATCATGTACTCAAACCGGACAGAATTGAAATCTACTAAGATGACAGTCCACAACAGTATTTTAGTATCAATTTTGATGTATGGGAGTGAAACGTGGATGTGAAAAAATAATAAAAAGATACGAATAAATGCTGTTTGCCTTGAAAATAATACATGAGATGACAATACATATGACAGAATACGGAAAGAACTGATAAGGGATGAATGTGAACTTAAGGCTGATGTGTTGAGTTAGCTGAAGAAGATCACTCTGATATGGATTGGGTATGTAGAACGAATATATCGTTCAAAATTGATTGAAAGGTGTGGTAGATCAAGTGAATGATTTTTAGAAAGAACAAAAATGTAGAAAGTTAGAGAATTGTAGGAAATGTATCAGAAGATGTTTAAATATATAAAAGGCACAGGGTGTGTATTAAGATATGAAAGTCTGGCGTTCTGTCGTCTCTGTCTAAGCTGATAGGGAAATGAGTAATGTTATGTATTTATTTGATATAATATACTAAATTAGTCACCGCTATGCTTGTACAGTACCCGGCGGTAAGTAATACACATTTGGCTTAAGAAAGATACTGTCAGCCATAATCGGCTAACTTCGGTTTTGTAGAGCGTCGTCTCTGTCATTCATACACGTGTTCCGTCGCGATTCGTCAGTCGTTGTTACGCGTTCTAGGGTGTGGTCGCTCGGTGAGACGACGCTCTATAAATTCGAAGCTAGCTGATTATGGCTGTGTCTCTTTCTTAAGCCCGATGTACATTACTTACCACCGGGTACTTGTACTCGTATTGGTCCCTTACTTACTTGTCAATCTGTATATGGTATATATATATATATATATATATATATATATATATATATATATATATATATATATATATATATATATATAATATATGTATATATACTTTTACTTCATGGCTTTTTTACCTTTTCCTACTGATTAAATTGAAGTTTTATCTCTATGGAACTTAAAAAATTAAAGAAATTGTAGGAGACCAAAGTTAACTTGGAGCTTGTTTGGCTTATATACCTTGTAAATGAATCTTCGTTGAAACCATAAAATAGTCAAATGGGTTTAAGCAGGACATACAAGGCTTAGTTGTTGCCTTCTGCTAAGGGATTTCGAATTTGACTCCCGATGATGTTGCAAAATAAAAATGGATCCACAATTGTTTCACAGAGTCCGTTTTATACATTTCCAGTTGCAAAAAATGTATCCATGTAATAAGCCCGCCAGGGATGTATACAATGGAAATGTAATGCACTACTCAGACCTAGTGGTAGCCGAGGGGAATTAAGGTAACCTGAATCTCAAAGAAATTGTATAGTTATATGAAAAGCATTACGTCTAAGAAGACGACAAACAAAAGGCATACAATTTCAGAGGAGTCGCGGAGACGGCCTTTGTTCAGCAATGAACGAAGAAAAGAAAATGATGATGTTGATGAATCGAAAAATATATACACACACATTTCCACTTAATTCAAATGTTCGGTATTGGATTCGAAAAACGCTTTGAAATGAAATACATTTCGCAGAAAGAAAAAACAATTTTCCATTATTGGCAAAAATATTATCTTTATGTAACTGAATGGAATAATAATAAGAAATGATATTTTTATATTAAACGTTCAGCAACAAAAATATCAAAATAACATGAGAAGGAAGGATTTATTGATAAATAATAACATTCAAACGCAACACCGTTATTTATGGTGACATTTATTATTTTTCCAATAATTCAGTAGTTTAATGATAAAAACACGTGTGGAATGGAAAAGGGACAATATAATTTGGTATACACGTATGCGCATTTATAACACATATGGATATTTTAGTTGAAAAATATTTAAAAGGAATTGTTAAAAAATGGACATAGTTTACTTTATAGCATTGGATATTTACTACACGTGTTTAAATTTATTACAGTTTTTTTATGTGTATTCAATGGAAATAAATTGTTTTATACCGTTTGCTGTACAAGAAAAGCTATTAGAGTTTATTCAAAAATACACTTTGTCTTTGTTATGAGGGAATGCTAATATACATTTTTTAACCATTTATCTCGTTTTTTTATACTCATACCTGTCACACTGGAAGCGGATGGTCCCTGGACTTAAACCATTATTAGTGAATATACACTTCACTTAAGTAAACAGTGAGTTTACTACAGATTTAACTTTTACACTAACCAGTAAACGTGTACTTCCTCTGCTCATTCTAAATAAACGTTCTAAATATGAACATCTATGCGCAGTTGCAGTTCTCGCTGAGTATTGACGTAAGTAGAATGACACTTTATGCATTTCAAAAATGTCATAACTATTTGAATAACAGCAATAATAAAAACGTTAATTTAGAGGGTTTTCTATCATTTAATATGAAACAGGCCACCGAAGTTATTAAAACTTCAAATTATCAAAAAGAAAACAAAAATTGCGTTAAAATTTACATGTTTTTAGCTAATAAAAACGTTTTCTATAATTCATTTTTATAACCGTCAAATGAATGTTTTGGTTTCTTATTTTCTTTTGTGAAAATATTTGAGAATAATGACGGCGTATTTCATAAGCTTGTATGAAATAAAACAATTGGAACGCTGAATGTTAATGACAAAATGATAGTTTATATCGAGCCGTTTAGAGAACAGAATTTCCTCACAATTATCTGTACAAACGAATAAGAGGCAAATTAAAAAAAGACAATGCTATCTCCTAATACCTAAAACATGTGGTTGGAAATAATAAAAATAGACAATAAGGTCAAAGCTTATAAAGCATGTGTGAGATCTATCATAACTTATGAATAGGGTTTAGAACAGATACAACAAAAACCAAAAGAATGCTCAGAACTAATGAAATAAAAATCCTCACTATTGCAGGCAAAACAGAAATAGTATTAGACATTTCCGAATCCGAGAAATTTGTGAAGTACAGGATACTGTGAGATGGGATGGAAAACACTGGCGAGTCCACGTGTAAAGGATGGATGACATAAGGGTCCCCTACGTGTTAATGTATGAAATATCCACTATCAGTCGTCCCCTTAAAAGACTTCCAAAAGGATTAACGAAGAGATGAGAGTTAACCTCTTAAGTAAGGCAGTGTTGTTGGTGATAAACTAAAGATCTAACTTAAGACAGATAAAAAAACAGTTTGGAAGGCAATCCACCAGGAATCGAATTTGAACTGAATTGTATCATATTCCGTTTTACATGTAAATTAATGTTTTTATATAGCTTATAAATAATTTCATTTTATTTATTTTACGCATGACAAGGAATATACATTATTTGCGAAAAAACAAGAGGTAATTTATTTATTTCTTTATTTAACATTTTTCTTGCAAATACAATCTGGCGGGCTTGTTGCCAGGCGGCAATCTCTTCCAACCAACCAGACAAAAGTAAATGATACAAATTACATGATTATTACAAATTAACACGTTACTTTACTGACCAGAAATTAAAGTTTTTTCAGTCGCTTCTTAAAGCATGCCAAGGACGGAGCGAGTCTTATATTGGTTTGTAACTAATTCCAGAGTCTAACTGCATGGATAGTAAAGAACGACGTAAAAAGAGGAGCGGTGAACTGGAAAGACCAATAAACAATCTCTGTTTGAGCAATTTGGATACACAATTTTAATGGATCTGGGTTTGTTGCCCTTTATTTGTCGTGTCCCCAGTAACTTAGGTTTTTACCTGTATCTCACTGAGGGCATATAGCTTGACAAAAGAAATAGATACTTCTTTTCAATTTTTGATTATATAAAACCCCGTTGCACATTCTCATCAATCTGACAAACAGTGTATGTGTGATTAACATACTTTTATGTAAAATAACACTAAAATAATGCCGATCGTCTTACAATTTTGATAATTTTGCCATCGGAACTTAGGATGTGATCTATCAATATTGTGTACTTGTTGAAGTGCAACAGTTTGCACACTTTAAATCAACACAAGCATAGACATATTCTATCCACAAGACAGGAATCCATATCATGTGCCATATCTATCAAACTTAAGATGATGAAGAAGAATTTTACTATGAAATAAACACCTTCCATTATTTATATAATATATACATTCATAAAGGATTCAGCTATGTCATTCAATATATTAAATAAACCTAATTTATATATTTTGTGGGTTAGAGATAATTTTTACACGTCAACGTCCATGTTATAAAAGTTTCCTTACACTCTTTACAGTTAGTAAAGCAGCGATACTTCTCTCATAGTGAAACTAGTCAGTTTCGTCAACAGTTCTCTTTCTTCATGGTAATCTGTATGACCCATCAGAGATGGTGAATCTCAATAAATCTGATAACGTCAGTTTCACCAAAGAGATCCTAAAGTTCATGATTTCTACGACACCCTGAAAGATTTAATATAATTCCTCAAAAGATTTCAATCATGTAAAATTTATTGCACTACTCAATTTTAATTAATATGTATCACTCAAATTATTTTATCTCGAAACGCTTTATTGTAAGCAAATTTATTTATTAAAAAATGTCCTCTAAAGAATCATCACACAGATTATTAATTAAGATTTATTTATATTTTTAATCAGAAAAGATCATTTTTCATATGACCGTGTTTTTATTAAAATGAGTGTGTTTCTTTAATTAGCTCCATTTAAACTTAAGATAGAATTAACGAAATGAATTCAAACTGAATATACAATATATAATGCTCCCAAGAATTACTCAATTATACGTTTTAACTTAATCTAACTAAAACTGGTTTTAAATATTATTTTAGTAGCGACGAATCTTTTTGGTGCCTGTAACACTTCAGTAGGCATATAAAGAAATTAATTCAATACTTAGGTTGCTGAACGTAACATATTCAGCTTCCTAAATATTAAAAAAAAATCTATGTCGATTGAAGTTTAACAGGCATAAAAATAATTCGATTTGAATACAATAATATTTAAAACCAGGTTTAGTTCGATTAGGTTATAACCCAGGTTAATAAATATATTTTATTTGGGTTGCACTGCACTGTTTAGAACCAGATTTACTTATTAATGTGGTTTGAGGTGGTAAATCGCAAAGTCGCACTGCATTGAGGTGGTAAATATCTGTTTAATTGATTTAAATTTCCTCTCGGAAACATTTCTATCAATTAATACCTGAACTTGTAGAGCTTTCATTTTCTCAAATATGCTATAAACAGTTTGAATGTGATTTGTTTTTTTTTACGTATGGGCATTAATATGCATTTACTGTTTTACCATGACTATAAAAATTAAACTTAGTGAGAAAATATTTTTTTAAATCTATAATTTATAGTGGCAATTAGATTATAGTGATAAAAACAGTATGAAAAAAAGTTTTCCTCATTATCAATAAAAACTAAAACATTAGAAATAATTTATAAGATTTTCAATCTGAGATAAATATTTGACATATACGTATGTGTAAAATTAAACCAACTCACATTCTTTTTATTTTGAGATATTCGACAAATCATAACGTTGAGTTACATTCACTGAATTGAAGCACAATAAACATACTTTATTGGTTAACATTTCTTATGTCATATTATAAAATTTGAATGAATAATGTGTGTCCATTCGTTATTTGAAATATTCATATAGCAAAAAAATATGTCAGCATATATAGACATTTTTTAAGGATATATAATATATCCTCTAAAAATACTTACGGCCTTAATGTGTTCAATCGACTATACTTCTCACAAGTGACCAGATAATCACAAGCTTAGAACCATTTTTTGCCAGTCTTTTATTATAAAAAGTAAAATGGGGCAAATATGTATAATTCCAGTCACGAAATATGTAGAAAATAAAAAGCTTTCGATTCCCCATCAATTATTGCTGTTTAAGTTCGATTTTAACATGTATTAGATGATAATTTATTTTTCCATGATAATACGTAACCATGCTAACATCCTGCATTTTAGTAGAAACAAAGGGGGGTTGCAATATTAAAAGGTAATTTCCCTAATAGATGGTATGGTTTGATAATGATGGTAATAAATTGTCCATTTTTAACCAAATATCTCCTAGACCCCACCGGTACGTTTGAAATATATATCATTACCAAAATAAGAGACGCCAATAAGATGTCGACAACCTTTATGTAAGAAGTTTTCGTATTAAAGAAATCAAACTTTGCAAACCATATTGAACTAATAACAACATGTAATTATAGATACGTCATAACAAGAAGGCAAGAGTTCATCACTTGATTCTTACTAAAGAAGTGCAATCTCCTTTGAACTGTCCTGAAATATTAGAGGCACTTCGTTTTTATGTAACATTTAATTACAACCGCGTTCATTATTTATTCTATGTACTAATTTGCGGAATCAATGACGTGGCTGAACATTGAGTGACATTTGGTTTCGAGATGGAGTGACACATTGGATATATTCTCAGCACCACCTAGCTGTATGAGAAAAATCATCGTTAGTATTCTTCGTATAAAAAAGATCCACATCATGTAAAAGGAGAAATCCACAAAGTGTAGATTATACAAACAATATCATTTATCAGATTTTTTTTGCTTTGAAAGTTGAACTTCATAGTTAAATGGATAAAAATACTAAATACATTATATGGAAGACATCGAAATGCTAAATCTCACCTCGACATTTATTTCTATCTTGAAAAGCGGAACATTTATCAGGCTGACCGCTTATGATTTGTTGCTATAAATAAGCTAAGGTCTCATCGGTATCAATCATATGTAATGCCTCAGAAAATCTTTACTAATTATGTGTTTTTCATTCATTGTTTATTTTTACTGTTTTCATAGTACAAAAAGCCTTTATTAACAGGTATTCTAAATATATAATTTAAATATTTTTGTAATGAGTTTTCAGTTCAATTAAGTACCATTTAAATCATAAATGTAATGTGTTTTATATTTAAAGTAAAAACTAAGAATATTTGAATTGATAAACTATCAATAACACACAAAAATATACAAAACAAACATTATGACTGACAACAATATTTGCACTTGTTTTTTTAGTATTGTTATCAGACAAACTCTTAAAGCAGACTAGAATATTTTTTACAATTATTTTTATGGGTACCATAGGATATCAAACCCGATATCACAGGATGGAAGAAAATCATTTTAGCAACTAGGTCAAGGAGTTCGTCAATTCATTAATAAACGAGGGACGTGTTTGCTACACAATATATTGTGCCACGATCGATTCCCTTCGAACTAAATCATCTTTAAACCATTTTTTCAATTGAAACCTTGGAAATTTCTTAACATAAAATCTAAAAGTACGTACTATAGGTATGAAATAAATTAAATTTATAAAACGCGTTATATATTCTTTCAAATCTTTTGACTTGTTTTTTAACATCATTTCTCGTTAAAATTTTAAACATTTGTTTATTTCATTGGAAAAGTTTTTTTAAATCATCTATCAAACCATATGAGGGAATGATTTCGTTTTGTGATCCCTGGTTCCCAATCAAGGATCAAGAAACGGTCCATTTAAAAAGGTTTTGTTTGACTACCTGCAAAGGATGCGAAGGTCAGCAATGAACCTGCTCCGTGTATTTTTAATTCTCACGTTTATTTTTTTGTCCAGATAAAATATTTAAATATTCACCGAATTCCCAGTAACGGTAATGCTTTTAAAGATATTTATAAAAGCGCCTTTTTTATTATTAACCCTATTATGTTAAACATGTTTTCTTGAAATATATGTTTTTGTCGCCTACTTTAATATTTAATATGCGTTTATTATATTGTATTACTCAGTGTTCTAGTTTCAATAGTTTTCTATGAATAGTTAAATTATTCTGTTTCAAAAACAAATTATGCGAGAAATTGCGAACTAACAGGTCAAATCAATTTGCTCTATAAAATGTTTACTTAAGCTTTTAAAGTATTTGATTTCTAAGGAAAGAATATCCGTAGATAACAAAGCTTTAATGTTTCTTATTATTTAAAGTTTTATCAAAGGTTTCGCCTTTAGCTCTGTGGTACTCCATGCTAGAAAAATACCTCCAGAGGCTATGGCTACGATTCCAGTTGGAACCTTTTTTTTAAATTAGAATTCTAGTCTGATTTCACTCAAGGTTTCTTTAACACCTTTCTGGTTGACTGGTAGAGATTACCAGATATCAATAAATCAACCAGGTGGCAATGTATATAACGAAAGTGTAATGCATACAGGTGGCCCTCGACTTTCGCACACAATTGGTTCTTGCGAATGTTGCATGTTCGAAAGTAGAGGGATGTAAAAACACATCGAAAATAATATTTTCAAATATTTATTTATCAATAATAATATTTATTTATCAAAAATATATTAAAAAAATTTATTTAAACACGACTCGTTAACTTAATTATACATAATTAAGTTAACGAGTCGTGTTTAAGTGCTTTCAGGTGTTTTCTTTATAAACTTAGCTAGCTTGTTGGTGGAAACTTAGCACCAGCTATGTCAATCGGTTTTAGAAGGTATTATCGACAAAAATCTTAAAAATTTTTTTTTTTTTTTAAATGTGCGAAATAGCGAATTGAGCGAAAGTAGAATGCTCAAAAGTCGAGGGCCGCCTGTATTTTACGAGAAATTAGTTTGTTATTCCATTAATTATATTTATCATTCTTACATGTGTCTACCTCCTACTTCTTTCAGGTGGAATGTCTAAAGACAACCTTGAAACTGGATGAAGAAAGACGTGTCTGGTAAAATATTGAATTTATAGTTTTCCACCTTGAATTTTATTATGTATTGTCAATATGTAAGCAAATAATCATGTAATTTTTTTCCATTTTATTAATACTCGTATAATTCAATAAAGCGATTCATATTTCTCATGATAATACTCGTACATTGATTTGATAGATGAAAAATTATATACAAGGAATTACAATCCAAATCAGTACTATGTTTTTATTATCATTTGATTGTTAACAAATGATTATCGCCAAATCACAGTAATCATCGTTTCGGCCACTTTTTATCAATATTTTCAATCGATTCAGATTTTTTATTTTAAAATTTGACGGTATTTTTCCATACAAGTATTTAAAATTAATTGCGCTGAATTATTCATTTTGACATAATTAATTTTGCTGGATATTCATAGTTTTTTTTTCTTTTGTGGAAGTTCTATTATTAAATATATCTTGAATAATTAATAACAATTATATATAAAAAAATATCCAACCCAAATTTTTCCTTTTTTGATATATTTAAAGAATCTCGGAATTAAGAAGAATTCATACATTAAATAAATATTTTGGATGTTGCATATTTTATCATAATATATGATTGAGTACTGCCCAAATACATGAGTATTCTCATGTATATGGGTAGGATTTTCTCAGGTGTTGAAAAAGTTACGATATATATCGAACGATGTGCTGCAATAGCAATGGGACAATTAAACATGTATGTTCAAATCGGACACTATTAAAATCTTTTTAGATGATGATATACTACAACAGTGTTTTAGTTGATAACTTTGATGTATGAAAGTGAAACGGAGACGTGAAAAAATACTGAAAGGTGCCGAATAAATG
The DNA here is from genome assembly GCA_949825065.1 of Odontocerum albicorne. Taxonomy (NCBI): domain Eukaryota; kingdom Metazoa; phylum Arthropoda; class Insecta; order Trichoptera; family Odontoceridae; genus Odontocerum; species Odontocerum albicorne. Next base: position 9,384,416 of record OX463841.1, read on the forward strand.
CAATAGTAATACATGCTCTAAGAATAATACATATATTGTTTGACAGAACACAGAACTTAGTGGTTTATACACGTAAAATGAATGAAAGTAGAAAGACTGACAAAACAAATACACACTGTAAATGTGAGAGGAAGGCGTGGTGGTAGTGGAAGTTGAAAGAAAGGGAGGTTGAATCAAGTGAATGATATTTAGAAAGAAGGAAATGTAAAAAGTTTGAGAAATAGTAGGAGTTGTTAGGAAATGTTTATATGTTAGATGTAAAGAAGGCGAAATATGTACGAGTATGTTGAGATACGAAAAATATGTCGCTATATCCTTTCTGCTTACCCCGAAAAGGAAACGGTGTGTTGATATGCATGCATACGATATGTATAACAAACAAGAAAAAATATCGGATTCTTTATATTTTTTATATGCATATATTTGTCTAATTTGTTTTAAAAGGAAAATAATTCATTGCATATTTTTTTTATCATACATAAGTATCTGAAAATGTAAAACGTAAAAAATAATTACAAAATATTAAATATCACGTTTAAAAAATAATGTTGTCAATCTCTGGATAAAGAGACAAAATGTCTCTATCTTCCTACAACTTATGTTATTGCATTTTAACACGAGAATACCCCGATCGATAGATAAATATTGTTTATATTACACTGGTATTGTTTATATTACATCTACATTTAATCAATTAAAAAAAACCTTTTTCGAATAATTTTAGCCATAATTTTATCGAATAAAATTTTTCAATTACCTTAAATAATTCTTACTTGCTTTTGAAATAAATAAAAATACTTTTATAACATCTTTATTAACCCTTCCTTCCCTGTGATGTGTAACTAACACACATTGCTTCTAAAAACTGTAATATCTCTATAAGTATAATAAATACAGGGTTCAGATTTTAGGTATTCCTCCGTAATAAAAAAGTGGAATAAACAGTGTTTGATAAAAATAAATTACAATTTACGCATTGAATGAAAAAATAATCTTAATATTGGGTCCTTACATGTGAAATTGGCGTTTTGTTTGGGAGGAACATAAAGTTGATTTTTTTTTAATATAATATATTTATTTAATCAAAGTATGTACCATTGCTATCTATGCACTTTTGCCATCTCATAGGTAGTTCATCGATCCCTTTACTAAAAAAACCATTCGGACGGGAATCAATAAAATCTTTGAAGTCGGTTTGGACTGCCCCATCGGAGTTGAATTTTTTCCCTTGCAAGAAGTTATCCAAATTTCGAAAAAAATAGTTATCTGTTGGGGCAAGGTCCGGAGAGTACGGTGGATGTCTTAGACATTCCAATTGAAGCTCTTCTAATTTGGTAGCCGTCTGTTGTGCAGTGTGTGGTCTAGCGTTATCATGAAGCAGCAGTGACCTAGAGCGATTAACCAACCTCGGTTGTTTAGCAGCTAGCTTTTCCATCATGGTTTGCAGTTGCTGACAATAGACATCTGCCGTAATCGTCTGGCCAGATTTAAGAAAGCTGTAGTGAACGACACCAGCACTAGTCCACCAAACGCTCACAAGTAACTTTTTTGGAGTCAATTTTCGCTTGGGGCATGGTTTGGCTGGTTCGGCAGGGTTCAGCCATTGCGATGAGCGCTTCCGATTATCATACAGGATCCACTTTTCATCACAGGTAATGATTCGATTCAAAATCCCTTCATTATTGTGCCGGTTGAGTAATGCAACGCAGCAGTCAACGCGCGTTTGTTGATTTGCTTCACTCAATTCGTGAGGTACCCACCTTTCAAGCTTTTTCACCTTCCCAATTTGCTTCAAGTGGATTAAAACAGTTTTATCACTAACACCGCAGCCTGCAGCTAACTCGGACGTGGTTTGCGATGGATCCGCTTCCACAATAGCCTTCAATTCTTCATTATCAACTTTGGTCTCCGGCCGTCCACGGGGCTTTTTCTGCAGGTCGAAATTTCCAGAACGAAAACGTTGGAACCAAAAACGCACTGTGTTTTCTTTTGCGGCACCGTCGCCATACACATCATTAATCCTTCGAGCCGTTTCTGCAGCACTGGTGCCACGGTGGAACTCGTACTCGTAAATAACGCGATATTTCAAGTTTTCCATTTTGTAAACTGAGTGACGCAAAGAAAAAAAACAATTGAGGAAAAACAAATGAATTATAATTTTCGAAACACAAATACTTGAGTAAATAGCTGTATAAATTTTAATTTGGAATTCCTAACCAAAGAGAAGATATTTGAGATCAAAGTTGCCAGTACGGCAAAACGCCGGTTTCGTATGTGGGGACCTAATAATAATTAGCACTTATCGGCCACATCAGATATTTTGTGAAAATCAGGAATAAATTCACCAATACAATCAAAGGTGTGCCAGTGTGTGACGTACGTATATTCACTCTAAAAAACCGCTATGGGTGAGGAAGCGACGCTATTCACGTCTCACTTTCACTCTACATCGTATATGGGAACGCAAGAAATAGAATCTCAGTTTGCTCGCTTCTCTCGCTGCAGTAGTTTTCGGGCATCCATTTGAGGTGGGCGCTTCGTCCGTTTTGTGAACGTCGGCCGATGTTTTTTTCATGTTTTCAGCAATAAAATTTCAATTATTATCACTTTTGACTTCAAATTTAATTAATTTAAGCTATTGGTTATGAATATTCTTATTTTTCCGATTTTAAATCGTTTATTTTTACATGTGTATTGATGTGTATTGGATACACAGCACCGAAACGCGCCGATTTTTTTAGCACAGGAAGGGAAAGTTTAACAAACAGTGCAGAGCTCTGTGACTGATAAATATAGTCAATCTAGGAAACTGAAAAGTGGTTGCAGTGCGTCAATTAATAAGCTTTGTTCCAGTGATTCAGGTATTAGTATATTGTTTCAAAGTTTATGGATTTTAGAACACTATAGTTTAAAAAAAACTGATGTAATTCATTTTCTACATACACGTTTCACTCTCGTACATCAATATTGGTACTTATAAGGTGTTGTATACCACCATTTAAAACATATGACTTATTTTTTTGGGCATTTGGATTTATGAACATTCTGCCCGTTTTTCTACACATTCATTGCTCTATTGCGTTGATAACCAACAAATGTATTTATAAAGTAATACACGTACACAGAAGCTAACTAAAGCTTCATTAAGAAAATAGAAATGGTTGAAAATATGTACAGTAAATATACCGAATATAGGTATAAACAAATAATGATACTAATAAAATGACAATTTAAAAAGCATTGCTTCTAGGGCAGACTTTAATCAAGGGTGTTCTAACTTGGGATTCAAACACACTGTAATTAAAAATATAAGAAGAAAAAAAAACAAGTCAAGTGCAAGGATAAGAAAGTAGTGTCTGAAGCCATAAGAATAGGAACTTCCTCGCTTCTACATACTCGTATATACTCGTATAGGAACACATATTAAGAAAACCGCTGAAAATTTTCCAAGGAAAGGTGAACTAGAAAAAAAACTTTGTAGGCTTTCCAAATGTGATAGTAGCAAATTTGGATTTAGTTAGACTTTGGTGTAAATGTATAGTATTCATATATATTTGATAAGATTTCCAAAAAGGGTTATCTGCAAGTGGTTCATAAAACTGTACCCGAAAACCTATATATCCAACACTTGGAGACAAATAAAAATCTATCGATCATCAACCAAAAATAACGATCCTTAATTAATGAAATATTACGCAAGAAAAATATGCATTTATAAAATAAACAGGCCAAAATGATAAAAAAAAATACAGCTTTATCGATTAAAACCTATCAAAAACTAGATTATAAATTTAATGGAATATTGCTTCAAAAATACCAAAATAGACGGAGAAAAATTCAAACGGAGATGAATAAATAACTTCTGTCAGCTATAGTAGCACTCGAGCGTGATGGTCAAATAAACTTATTTAGGACAGTATATTTACAGATATAAGAGTTCAGTGGGAGATACTAGATTCAAATACTAAGTCCAGTCGGATTATTGACGTAATTCGCATCCGAAAGCCATCAGCCGGTAAAGGGAAGGATTAGCGGACCTCGTATTCTGTTCTCCAAACGCGATCAAATACTAAGCTTGATGGAAATAAAAAGGATTGGACACAATTCGATATCCTAGACTCAAATCTTCCATTTGAATTCTTTTAAAATTTCCCTTTTTCCGATAAAAAAGGTATATTAAAATACTTACTCGACGAAAAGGATTTAAGGTTATTTGAAATTTATGATTCCAAACAAAAGCGGATCACTCATTTTTAATGAATTTGTTTTCTTTTTAGACGCATTATTACCTTTTAAGCGAATACATTTAAAATATACATTAATCAATTTGCTAAGCGGAAAGTCCTCGACAGAATTTTAGTAGCCACTTTGATGTATGGACGTGGAAAATACTGAAAGTGACAAAGAAGAATGCATGGAGTGACAATGCATGACAAAATATGGAATGAAGTGATAAGGGATAAAATTAGGTAAGATCAAAAAGAACACTGAGATGGTTTGGGCATGTAAAACGAATGAAGAAAAATTAACAAAATTAATATGCAGTGGAAATGTAAGTTGAAGGTGTGTTAAAGGAAGACAAACGAAAGTATATTTGGATCAAGTGAATTATTTATTGAAAAAATGAAATGTAAAAGTTCTAAAAAAGGGTACGAGTTGTATGAATGTAGAAGAGGCGAAATATGTGTGTCGCGATAGGTCAGTCTAGTGTTTTGTCCCTTATGCCTATCCAGATAGGGAAATAACTTTATGATTTGTATGTATATATAGTCGTATTTGCTTATCAGTCAAATGCATGTTTTTCAAAACCACAAGTATAACATTATTTATATTATAATTAATAAAAAAATCGTGTAAAGCAACGTGGTTTCGAATGCAAAAGAATTAACATCATTTAGAGTATATTTAATTACTTTTTTTCCCTCAGAAATATTGTATTCTATTATATAATACTTGAAACGAACTTCAAACAAGATTGGGAGAACCAAACCCAACATGTCAAAATGGAGAATGCTGCTTGATGGATCGATCTCTAGATCTGCGGTGAGGAACAGTCCATGCGAGATTTGCTGCGGTATTCGAGAAGCCCGGTGTTTTACTACGAAGAGGACTTGATTAGTGGAACGTCGTGTGCTGTCCAGGTAAGAGCATTCTGGGAGGAAATAATCAAGTAAATTTAATACTATCAGAAGAATTGACTTAAGAAGTTTTACAAGGAAAAAAAAATGTTTTTTAAAAGGTTTATTTAAGTGTTAATAGATTTGGAATGATTTTTACTACTATAAATTAACCTCTTTAGATCTGGCGCCCATTATAATAGACACAGAGTTCATATACACTTTGTATCATAAACCACTTTGTGGTATATTTTTGTTCCTAATGATAACAAATAAAGCGTAAGATACTGTATTATCAAGGTCTTGTTTGTGCTCCTCTGAAGATGAGGTGAAAGCCTTGAAACCGGTAGGGTTATACCGTTACAAAAAGTGGAATAAACAGTGTTTGATAAAACAAATTACAATGTCTTTAAACCTCCACAACGTCAATGCCTTAACTAGAAACAAAATAGTAGGACTTATATATTCACACTTATCCTTTGAAAAACAGCTGTTTCCAAATAATATACAGAATCGAGTTTTTGTTTAAGAAAATTTGTACACGAAACATTAATACTATTCTTTTGAAGTTTATTGGCTAAGAAGCATTATTTCTAATTCTTTAAAATACGCTAAAATATCAGGTAGATGTTTTTTTCTAGCAGGTGTTGTTTTTTATTAACGAAATGACGACTTGTCAAATTTCGTGTTGTATTTACGATCCCTTCAGACACAATTTATGAACAACTTAAACACGCAAGAATCTTCAGGTCGTTTGAAAAAAATCTTTTTGGTTAAAAACGTATTTTAGCGATTTTTATCTACAAAGGAACACGCGCTCTTTGTTCGTGATTTTTTGCAAATAGAAAAGGGAGTAATTTTGACGTTAATATTATATCTTGTTAAATGTTTCATAAAATATAAGTTTTCGCTACCTTTGTATGTTTTCGGTTATACATTTTGAGGTTACCTCAACAATATTGGAATTTAAGTTTATTTTTTAAGATCTTCAATTTTTAGGATGACGACTTCTGCGGCTTGGTTCGATTCATTAGTAAGATGTTTGTCTTCGATTACCGTTGGAACCAAGATTTTTTTAAAGAAAGTTTAAATTCGGGTTTTTACTAAAGGCATCTTTTAGATTTTTCTTGTCAATGTGTATACATATAACAAAATGTAATGCAATATAACATATCCATATTAATAAGTTTGGTTATAAAACATATTTTACTATCACAACCACGCCATACCTATATTAGGGTAGGTAGAAGAAACAGATCTCCACTACACCATATTCTGACACACATATTTATGTAAACAATACAATAGATATAATATATTAAGAATAATTTTAGCAACCACGGACTAAGTAAGCAATTGAATACTATTTTTTAAATTAATACTGCAAGGAAATTTTGATTTTTTTTTTCTTCTACTGATCTAAATACATACATACATATTATTCCACCTGGTCCCTTACAGGGTAGGCAGAGAGTACAGATATCCAATATTTTCTATCTTAGTTTAGAGTCAAAGTGAAGAACAGATATATAATATTTCACATCCTCCACATTCATATATTTCATCATATACAATCTTCCATTATCTATGTTGTGCTTCTCACATCAACTTCTTTCAAAAAGTGATTTACTTGGTCCAGTAACGTTTTCCTCGCTCTACCTCTTCCATGCATATCTTGCAATTATGACTTTTAATCTCGTTTTTTCATTCATTCTCTACACATGTCCAAAACATTGTATTGCTCCTTTCTTCATCTTACTTAAAACACCCATTTTCATTCATTCATTCTCTACACATGTCCAAAACATTGTATTGCATTTCATTCATTCTCTACACATGTCCAAAACATTGTATTGCTCCTTTGTATTGCATTTCAAACATTGTATTGCATTTCATTCATTCTCTACACATGTCCAAAACATTGTATTGCTCCATTTCATTCATTCTCTACACATGTCCAAAACATTGTATTGCTCCTTTCTTCATCTTACTTAAAACACCCATTTTATCCGTACATTCATTTATGATGCTTTCATTCCGCATTCTTTCATCATATACATTTTTTTCTTAGTGCACGCATTTCCGTAGGATTAATCTTACTTTTATACTTTTGCCAAGTCCATGTTTCAGATCCATACATCAAGGCATATTTAATTTCTTTTAAGTTCATTAATAAATTTAAATAAAGGATATTAAATATTATTACATTACGAAAGAGAAAATATATATATTTTGTCTATTTTTCATACTTTAACACCACTTTTCATAGATTGATAAACAACATTTTTTTAACTGAATAAGTGTTTATTAGAAGAATACCAGTTTTTTTTATATTTTGGACGCAGATCAGGAAAAATATTTAAGACCCACCCAATATATTCAATTATTGTTGATCATGAGAACATAAAAAATAGTAACGCCGTAGTAAGGCTAATTATATGGTGTTTTGTTAAAGAGGTAAAAGTCATCAATTACTTATTTGTCAGTTTGAAGTTTTGCAGCACTTGTTTGTATTACTGAAATACAGACCTCAGGTAAATTTTGAAGGTTAACTTTGAATACATAAATAATTTATGTATTCAAAGTTTACCTTTAAAATTTACCTGAGGTCTGTATTTCAGGAATATGTGCTGCAAAACTTCAAACTGACAAATAAGTAATTGATAACTTGTACCTCTTTACCAAAACGCCATTCAATTTTTTCCTCGTTCTTAGCCTTAAAATCTTGTAAAAAGGTTATTTAGAAAATAATTGATGTTTACATAGAATCCCAGTTGACATTTTAGAGGTGTTAATCTAAGTAATATCTTCAATTCACAGATTTATAACGACTTTTTCATTTATTTCTATGGTAACCCTACAAAACATCTGATTCGGTGAGTCAGCTGAAAAACGTTTGAGTTCCTCGCAGCCGGGCTGAAATTTTGATTCCTATTATAATTGTATTTATGAATACTTAAAATTCGTGGCGTACACATGAATATAAAATATTAGTTATTGATATCTAAAAACAATTATGCATAAGTAATAATTGTATACCTTAGCTCACATTTATATTCAAGCATAATTTGTTTATTACTCCTTGCATTTGGGCTGGTACAAAAAATCAGAAATCATTCTTGAAGATTATCAGTAGCCAAATAGTACATCGCTAAACTTCACCCTGGACTTTTTTAGTTTGATTCCTGCTGAAGATCTTGAAAAATATTTAATTTTGTTTTACTAACATATATTCATCTTTATGGTTAGATGAAATAAATTTCAAAGAAAGCAATAATTCTGCCAAGGTGTATGTTATTTTATACGCTGAAAATGCTATAATTTACAATCAATAGATTCAAGCCAATTATTTGTCAAATAGATTCTTCATAGATTAACCATATTTAAATTCAGTTTAATATATTTGTATTACACTTTTGTCATTTTGCACAGTGCCACCTGGTGGGCTTATTACAATGTGGCAATTTATTTTATACACTCAGATAAATGTTTAAGATGCCTTAAGTAAAAACTGTAATATATTGAAACAATTGTTAAGATTTTTTTTATTTCAACAGGAGTTCAACCTGTTAACCCCAGATCGGCAGATTTCCTTACAAACTAGGCCACAGTGGTCATTATTATTTGGCGTAAAATCATAAAAAAACACTAAGTTTAGTTCCAAACACAATTCCAATTCATCAAAACATGGCCCAAAAAAATGTTACATTCAAAAAATAAATTAAACATCCGTTTTCTTCCTGATACGAATGTTTATTTTCGATTAAAGCGAATAGTTTTTTATTATATTTTATATATTTTTTGCTTTATATTTTATCATCCCGAAATACCGTCAGGCCAGAAGCGTCCCTCGATATCGTGATTGTATTTATATTAAAACATTCCCTACGTTCAACCCCAGGGACAGGTGTTCTACTTTATCTAATAATGAAGGGATTGGGTCTGGGCGCCAAAATTGTACCGCAAATATTTTTTGAAGTGTGGTAACATTCGTTTTAAATGAACACCATAACATAAGAACAATCGAATTATTTTTTTTAAATGAAAAAATATTTTCATTTGAGTTGAACAAATTAAAGACAATTTTATTAGCTAAGTGAAAATTTGTATGCAGGAAGGGTCTAACACAAAACACTTTTTTTTAAGTTTTATTTGATTTATCATTTTTTAAGAATGCAATCCGTCCTTGCAAAATGGTTTCAAGTATTGTTTGTGCAGAAATATAAATCTTGTTTGTGCAGAAAGTCTCTTTAAGACATAGATGATATTACATCTTTCGAAACTCTGTGAACTTGAAAATATGCATATTATTTTTAAATTAATATGCCCCATGAATGAATAGCCGGGTTCGTGAATTTAAATTAACAGTTTATGGGTTACGATAATGTATTTCATATTTTTTTTCATTTTGCATTTTCGGGAATAAAATAAAAGTTCCTTGTAATTTTTCTCCAAATGTCTAATTAAACCAATGTTTATAATCGCTAGGAAATTGTTTTATTTTAAAACAATGATTACTTTTTTTCTATTTAAGATGTCACTATTTATATAAATGGTTAAATTATATTGACTCTATTTCCAAGTTAAATCTTAATGAAATATTGGTCATCATAGTTCATTAAAAGAAAGGAAGGTTTTTGATATTTTTCCAGTTATTCATGTAGTTTTCAATGTTCATTTTCTGGAAGGTGAAAATATTAAACCGGATATTTTTTCACTCACATACAATTTTTTGTCTAAGTAACATAGGAGTACTCGATATATAGGTTGATGAATTTCATGATAGTCACCTAATTAGTAGGCTCCCTCACGATACCGGATCCCTATATTTTGAAAACTTGTTATTCATTTAAACTTTTTATTTGTATAGTTAGTGTTTACCTATTGGAATTAATTATTTTGAAGCTTAATAATAAAATTATAATTATATTTGCTGGATAAATCACTTGCTAAAGGAACTAATAACTTCAGAAAGGATTACTGCTGAACACATTTAAGGACGGAGAAGAGTCGGTATTCTACGATTCATTAGGAAGGACAATGTTAACCCTTCCTTCCCTGTGATGTGTAACTAGTACACATTGCTTCTAAACACTTTAATATCTCTATAAATATAATAAATACTGGCTTCAGATTTTAGGTTTTCCTCCGTAATGCATTTACGCATTGAATTAAAAAATATAATATAAATAATAATTAGCACTTATCGGCCACATCAGAGATATTTTGTGAAAATCGGGAATAAATTCACCGATACAATCATACGTGTGCCAGTGTGTGACGTAGGTATATTCATTCTAAAAAACCGCTATGGGTGAGGAAGCGACGCTACTTACGGCTCACTCTTACTCTGCTTCGGTATATGGGAACGCAAGAAATATCATAGAATATCAGTTCGCTCGCTTCAGTAGCTCGCGGGCTTTTGTTTGAGGGGGTCGCTTCGCCCGTTTTGTGAACGTCGGCCAATGTTTTTTTTCATGTTTTCAGCAATTAAATTTCAATTTTTATCACTTTTGACTTCAAATTTAATTAATTAAAACAATTGGCTATGAATATTCTTATTTTTCCGATTTTAAAACGCTCATTTTTACACGTGTATTGATGTGTGTTGAATACACAGCACCGGAACGCGCGGATTTTTTTAGCACAGGAAGGGAAAGGTTAAAAAAACCAAGTGCTTTCGAGATAATTGTATTACGCTTCCATTGTATACAGTACAACCTGTCAGGTTAGATTAGGTTGGCTATGAATATTCTTATTTTTCCGATTTTAAATCGCTCGTTTTTACATGTGTATTGAATACACAGCACCGGAACGCGCGGATTTTTTTAACACAGGAAGGGAAAGGTTAAAAGCAATGTCTTTGAACTGTACCGGATCCCAAATCGGGCAAAGATTGCTGACGACAGATATACGTTGAGACAAAAACTTCACGAGACCATGGCTGGATATGGACTGTATGTTAGTGCTATTGCAGAAGAATATAATTGACAATCTTCGTGGCCTGGTTGATAAGACGTCTGCCTTCCGACCCGAAGGTTGCGACTTCGATTTCCACAACTAACCAGATTTTTTTAACAATGGATTCTAATTGGAATTTCACTTAATGCTTGATAAATACTTTTCTGGTTTGTAGGACTGGATTGACACATGGAAATAATTTCGCCAGGTTATACTGCGTACAATGAAAGTCGTTGCTTGGACTTGTAGTTAAAGATCCCCTCACCACCTCAATGGCAATTCAGTTGGAAAGCGAAGCTGTATCGTGGAGTTTTTTTTTTATGTCAGTGACTGTTGTACACCAGCAAATTCACTGGTCACACCGTTGTACTGGTTTCGATGGCACACTGAAATGAGTCGATCGGAGAACACTGGCATGTTTTTTTCCCTTTTTTTTAAAGAATAGATATAACCAAAGTCATATGTATACTTATATCCCGGAATAGTAGGCGAAACAATGTCTGTGTCATTCGAGGGGAGTATGTAGCACAGCGCGGGACTTGAACCGATAACCTTCCGCACGGAAGTCCAGTGCATCGCCGTGCGGCCATGAAAGCATAATAAAATACAATAAGATAAAACTGTTTGTTGAATCACAATTAAATAAGCAAATGACAAGGTGGCATTTTCATCTAAAATTCATTGTTTTAAGCAATATAACAAGATAAATTAAACATAGAGATGTTCAAAAATGGCATTCACACTTTGAATATTTACAATTTCAATTATGATATAACAAATAATGTAATTCAAATTAAAGATAATTGAATAGTAATTATTTTAGCTATCGCATGTGTTCAAACTGGTAACCGTTTTGATGCAGACCCTGATGACAATGTAGTTGTATAGAGTTGCAAATATGAAACAATTTATTCGGGATATGGTCGATTTCATTTCATTGATTATTGCCGGTTTTGCGCGATATACGAGTATATTATCTTTTATTGGTAAATGAGGAGGATATGGAGTGCTTCCTTTTCGCGCTATCAATCTGGTCTATGTATTTTATTTTTTTTTTATCAAAATAGGTCCTTACATTACGACGACAGTCAGGATTTCTTCATCGAGGGTTTGGACCAATGTTGGAATATAACGTTTCTATTATCTGTGCTTTAAAATACGATGTACGCTTTTTTTTGACACGCCTATTTCACGAGCCACTTACCATACGGATTACTTTGAAGAACGTTGATTTGTTTTCACTACCGCTTATTCTTTTGTTAAGCTTGTGGATGTATACAGATTTTTTTAAACAATGCTTGTAGACTTCAAAAAAATTCCTTTTGATTCAAACTTATCTCTAATCCGAGTAATAGTGATCCGCATTTGAATGGTTGAAGTAAAATAAAACTAAGTAAGCAGTTTCAAACTGCATACTTAGTTTTTTTTTTTTTTTTTGGTACTTAGTGCCTATTTTACTTCAACCATTCATTTATAGATTTCTTTAAAACTCCCTTGTAAAACATCATTGCAATTTCATTACGTTGTCAAACGTCTAGAATTAATTATTTTTAGAATGAATTTTCTTTTCTTAAAGCTTAGTCTCATTCCGACCATATTTTTTAATAAAAAATGTTTGATTACATGTTGGCTACAAATGTGTGTACACGTTTTTTTAGACACCGTGTATTTACAGCAATACGAAATATATGTTGGATAAAAAGAAAATAAGTATACTGAAACCATTAAGTTAAGTCATTTTAAGCCAAGTAGTAATAATAATAATTAAAGGAAAATTTGAATAACGTCTTTAAGAGAGCACACTCCTTAAGGACGATTTAATCAGTAGATGGCTTTAAATGATGGAATAATTTTCATCATCGGAAGAACTCACTATACAGTAAAGAAGATGAAAAAAATAAATTCATCTAAATCATCACATAACGTATTTTTTTTCATAACAAATTTCAGAGAAATAAGAATGAAAACTGATAGGAGAAGTTGGAACAAAAATCCTTCAGATGCGAAACTTATTTCCCTCCAAAATAACTCCAGCTTATGTTTATGATGAGCCACGGTTTCGTATGACGATTAGCATATTTATTAGAAAGGCGTTTCATATTCTCAGAACAGGGCTGTTTTGTTTTTATGTTAATAATATGTGATGAACTAAGGTAGCGAAATTCACGAACAACGATTGGTTGAAATTTTAGGGGAACAAATATATACAATGAGATAACCTAGTTGGTAAAACGTTGAACTTTCGCCCAAGGATTTCGTTTTCGATTCTCGATAGAATCGAAATAAAAAGAAAAGCAAAAAAAATGGTTCCAATCTAATTAAAGAGATCTGTTCACTTGTAATGGTATTTCCAAAACATACGATGGTGAATTATGAGTTATATAATAACTCTTTAAAGACTGTTTCGACGAAATGCTTTCGGAAGGAAAGGAAACGAAATATCATATGTCTGAAAAAAGGTAAAAACTAATTACAGCAACATATCGTTATTATTGTTTAAGTGTTTTTTTAGCAGTAAAATTCAACTTAGAAAACTTCATACAGTACAGAATAAAGTGATGTAAATTATTTTAAAATTAAATAAGTATCTTTGAAGAATATTTTTTCTGTACAAGAAATGTGGATGGTAAAAAATGTATATTTTTTTATATATTTTTTAATGTCTGTATTTTTCAGTTACATAATACTTTGTTACTTAAATGTACCTGAAAACGTGAAATGTATAAAATAAGGAGATCTATTTCACGAAACAACACGATAACTTTCAGATTCCACAAACCAAAATAACAACAAGAAAAATTTATTTAAACTATGAGTTTTACAATTTTTTAACGATATTCCAGATAGTATGAAACAACCCGAGAACATCGGGACTTATCTATATATTTATATAAAATGTGTTAAGAATTTAAGTATTATTGAAGGGACATTTCGCAATGACTTTCGGTTTAAAAACATTAATTACTTTCAACTGAAATGTCAAAAAATATTTAAAACACTGATAGCGTTTGTTGTCAATGTGTTTTATATGTTAAAGATATTTTTCAGTATTGTTGAAGTGAACAAAAATAATTACTCTCGGAAATAAAATGAAATCAATAAGATAAAAATATGTTATAATTTTAAAAGCATGTACTTCGCTTCAAGTCAGTTTGGGTAATCAGTTTGGGTGGGATGCACCTAAATACAAAAATCACATACTGCAGGTTTCCCAAAAAATGATCATAAAAATAATTAATGAACTTCCTGCCCGGTATCCCACAGTCGAGCTTTTCAGAGAGAATCGGGCCCTAGACGTAGCTAACTTACAATCCCATTCTCTGGCACTATCATCAAGATGAGGGAAAGATGCAGACGCAGCAGAGGCACATGACACGCATGGCACCTGATCAAATGTTCACCATCCCTTGAGTTAAAATATATTTGCCCAAAGGCAATATGCCTATTTGGCTCCCGTGACATACAATGGGGTGCCGAATTCAATAAAAGCAAAAGGGGGAAAACAATTTCGGAAGTCGATCAGAGCGTGGTTGTTGTTGCGACAGGAGTTTGAGTACTTGGGCTTGCAGGAGGAATGACTTGTAGCAAGGGCTTATGTGAACTCTTGAGTGTGGTGTATTTTTTTTTGATGATTGTGTTCGGTATATTTTGAGATGAACGTTTTGGTATGTCTGGAGTGATGAAGTTTAAGGGGTTTGATTCTCGTGATATATACATATGTAATTGAGTGTCACTATTTGTCAGGTTTATGTCACTGTTTATCAGGTTGATGTCACTGTTTGTCAGGTTGATGATGAGAATATGCAACGGGGTTTTATATAATCAAAAATCAGAAAAAAATATCGATACACTTTTTCATGATATATGTCCTTAGTGAGATACAGGCAAAAACCTAGTTTAGCGGGGACACGACAAATGAAAGGCATAAAACCCAGATCCATTAAAATAGTGTGTCCTAATTAAATTGCCTCTTGTTTTTTTTTCACAAATTGTGTATAATTTCTTGTCATGTATAAAGAAAACAAAACAAAATAAATAAATAATTTTTTAACATAATGTATAAACAAACAAACAAAAAAGAAATGGTTGAAACCACTGTAACCAACGCATCAAAACATTAATGTTATTTGTTTCTAATAACTAATGACAAAAGTCGTAGCTTTCGTAGAAGTGTCATAGTATTGGTTTGACATATGTTAAGATATGTAGAACTTTACCTTTTTTGGATGTAAAAAAAATGCATTTCTTTTAAATTAGGAAGTAATGGATATAAATTGATTTGAAAACCAATGTCGTTAAAGTAATTTAAAAAAATGTATTTTTAATTCCTTGGTTTGATAAAACTACTTTCCTCACAATGGGGGCAATTTATCTTCGACTATTCATTGTTCCCAACTATACTTAAGGTTGTTAGACACAATCCTCAAATTGCATTTAATTTGAAAATTTCGATAATATTGCACAAAATTTAAGAACACGATCTTATATCACATGAATTATGATTACAATAAAAATAAACTTAAGCTGACAAATAAATATGACTTTCGGTTCGTTTGTAATTCAAACTTCTCAGCCTGTTAAATAAAACGTTTAATTAATTCTGCAACTTATTTTCAAATAAGCGTAGTTCCTCTAAATGTGTCAGGTCTTTTATTTTCGACCTTAAATTATAGAATGGAAATGTCACATACGTGTATTACAGCGGTAAAAAAACGGTTTCTGTAAAAAAAATTGTGTTCAAATTATTTGTTGTCTAAAAGGCGTATTGGTTTAATATCATGTTTGCTCAGTTGATAAATAGATAAAATAATATTTCAGTTAAATTGTGTAATGTCTAGCAAGCTTTAGCAGTATACAACATATAAATCGTAAACCGTTTTATTTACCAACAGCCCGCCGCGATACATATCGCGTTATTATAGTTTTAAGCGAAGTTTACGAATATAAACGGAAACGGCTAGAATGGAACGGAAATGAACACTACTGCAATAATAAACCGTTCAACGACAGCGAAATCTGATTTCATATTTATTTTCATGCAGAGTTTTATTAATATAATCAGGAGCGTTAAAAGGCGATTTACCGCCAGCGTGAACCAAAACTGTTTTTTTTTAATTAATTGAACAATTTTTATATTATTTATAACGAACAGCCTGGATAGATTATTTTCACATCGCGGTAAAAAGCGTAAATAACTTTATCATCTTCTGCTTCATCGCGTGATCAATTTTGAGCGTCGTGGTTCTTTGCTATGTATCGAACTCAGCGCACACCTATCTCTATCCCTCCATTTCCTAGGCCATGCAAAATGCAGCGCAATAAGACGATTCTGTTAATACCTTAATTTGAACCGCCCATCTTATATGACACCTTCTTCATGCTCGCCTTCCCTCAACTGTTCCCGTGATCACCTGCTCCTTCAGACTTTCTCTTTTATTTATAGCACCATGCTCTAAGTAAAGAAGGATTTTTTTTCTGCATGTTGTCAAGTCTTTCGGTAATTTCCAATTCTTGGATGATAAAGACGTTGGTTCACCCTGCGGTCCATGAAATACGAAGCCAGCGCCTCTAACACCACATCTCGAAGGCATCTACGAGTATCATGTTTCTAATTTAATAATGTTATATTATTGGTTATAAATGTTTTTTTCGGAGTTTTTGCCGTGTTGAGTTGACTTAAATAATTGTCGACGTTTCGAAGGCATTATAAAAACACTCAAAGAACATCAAAATAGTTGATAGAATATACCTTAAACATGCATGTCTTCCAATTTTGAAAGATACATATGTCAATATAAATTAATTTTAAATTTCCGTGTAGAATGCAAACGCAATACACTCGCTCAGGTCTGCGCTGGCCGCCGTAAGCATGCTAAGCAGTTACTTCTCGCGTGTCTATTATATTGGCTATGTGTCTTTTGACATTGTCCTGAAGATAAAGCTGCAATGCCTTTGGAATATCAGCTATCATTAACATCGCGGCAACAACTTCTAAAAAAAATAAACTAGTGTGAAATAGTCGTTAAAATCTTTGAAAAATATCTTAGTTTTAAGATTTGATGTTAATTTTAAAAGATTTTTTTGGGTCTTAATATTCTACTATGCAAGGTATTTTTTCTATATATAATGGAATTACAAAAGTTTAACTCTGTTTATATCAATCCCTTCAGCTGAGGTACAGTAGTTTTTACTTTCAATAAAAAGAAAAGTAACGTAAAATGACAAATTTATTTTTGTTAATAACATATATCAATTCGAGTACACAGAATTAAAAAAAACGTCAAACCTTTTATTGACTTGAAAAATATAGACAAGTTAGCACAATAATATTTACTAAAAATCCAATAATTTAGAAATTTCTCAAAAAACTTAAATCTGATGTGTATGGCCTGGATTTCTGTGCGAAAGGTCGCCAGTTCGAACCTTGCACTGCGCTACTCCCCTCGATTGACAAAGGTATTTTTTCGTGTTGTATTCGGGGGTATAAGAATACCTATGACTTTAGTCATATCTATAAAAAAATACTTAAGTACATACAAGTTTGTTAAAACCGCGGGATTGGAAAAAATATACCAACAAAAGATAAAAATGATTGTAATCTTAATTTGAAATGTGCGATGTTGAGTGAAAACATAATTTGTTAAAAATATAACATAACTCTTAAAGCGCAAATCGATAATTCTAATAATTGCATGGGCATTTTTTTTATACCACTGCCTCTCAATTGAAAAAGTTTCTTAAAGGTTTCAGCGTTGTCAAAAGAAAAAGTCAACTCAGTGTGACAGGTCGATTAATACAATCGGGTAAATTTGCTCTATCCATTTCAACATTTATAATCTTAGATAAGCCTTGTACAATACAGGCCCCATACAATGGTTTGTGACGGTAGAACATTTAAAACTTTGAGAATAATTAATGCGACAAAGATGTTTTTAAATGTTATTAATATGAAATTATTACATTTAATAATACATATAGTATAACATTGTAGTCGCATAAAACATTCAAACCATACTGCTATACATTACATTGTAGTCGCATAAAACATTCAAAACATACTGCTATACATTTGAATAACTTCAATTTCCAAATATATGGAAATAGGAACAATAAAATCAAGGTACGTTTGAAATATTTTTTGTTATATTTATACTTGCTTATCAGTAGCAGAGACTCTCGAAAATCACTTCCAGGTTCACTTAACTAATTCTATAATAATTAACTAATTCTATGATAATGAGTTTTTGATTGTACCTCTCTTGATATTAAAAAGGTTGTGTTTTAATACTTGCTTCATTATTATTATTATTATTGGATAAACTATACACATTATTGTCAATTTTTAAGGTAAAAAATTAAAAAAAAACATTACTTATCTCAAAATATACATTGTCCCTATTTCCTATACCACAACCCTTATCTTATATCCTTCAGATTTATATTTTGGAACTTTTACTCTAATATTTATGGGGTATGAATTTTACAAGTTTAAGAATGGTGTTATAGACACCAATACTATTTTTGAATTGATTTGAAAAACAAATGTTTTAAAGCAATCAGATGTACTCGTGTTGTAATGAAAGTAATAAAACAAATTAATATGTACCTTGAAAATACAAGCAGAATAAATAAAACACGAGGTTATAAAATTTACTCCAATTCGAGAGAAGACTTATCTAGTAACCAAATAAACGGAAATATTTTTTTAACTTATTTTGCGTACATGGTTAAATAAAGTACACCTGGCGGGTTTATTGCTATGCAGCAACTTATTCCAACCAATCAGCAAATACATGGAAATGTACCTTGCACCAAAGTCTAGGTTTTCTGTACATAAAAATGGTTTACCTTCTATAAATTTGTTTTATTTTTAAATGGAAATTATAAAAACTGATATTAATTTCGAACAAACGATTTATGATATCAAAACAATTTCGTTCATGATTTAATAATTTTTACTTTCATGAAATAACATCACATATAAGTTAAAACTAAATAAATTTTGACAACATGCGTTTTTTTTTTATATTTATTGTTTACTACTAAAAACATTCCAACCCTCTGAAATCAAAGCTTATGCTTAACAAAAGGCTTAGGAATAACATCAAAACACACCTTTTTATAATTTAATCAAAAATATATGTCTTTAACCTGTTTTTTTAATCTTGATTTTCAAATAAATTTCATCCCTTTTCGACCATAAGTGACATGAAACTTTTTCATAAGTTTCTATTCTTTAAAGGAGTTAAATATTCATGTCACATTAAGTGAGTATTATAAAAAATCGTAAATTATAAAAAAGTTCACTCTTCTCTGTGATGTTAATTTTATAGCTTTGATGCCTGAAATATAACAACGTTTTGAAGAATACTAAAATCTTGGAACGTCTCATTTTAACCCGACACGTAACACAAACTTGTTGGACTATTTATAATACGTGTCGATAACATAATTTTTGGAATAAAATTCTTCAAAGATTTTACAAATAATAATTCCTTTACATAATTTTTTTTGCGAATAAAATGGAAATGGTCTAAAAAAACTTGATGAAAAAAGTAAGTAACATAGTAAACAATTTAGTTATTTGTACTTTTGTTTTAATTTTTTTAAATTAAATATTAATTAAAAAACAAAAAAAAAACATCAATACTGAAACTAGAAGCCATAGTAAATATTTAATTCAATCAAATAACTTTTATAAAACTATGATATTTCATAAAAATCTCTGAAAGTTACATTTCATGCCTTACGATGCGAATGGCCGCGAAGTTACGCACTGGACTTCCGTGCGGAACGTTACCGGTTCGAACCCTGCGCTGTGCTACTCCCCTCGAATGATACAGGCATTTTGTCCCACAAGTATAAATCGTTTTGGCACTTAAGATTTGTAAAATCAGCTTTTCGTGACTTTTTTGTTCTACATAATCAAAAAGCCTAAAAAGGTTGTTTTTTATCCTCCATCGCATAATTTCTCATTCAGTCTACATCGTCAAACCACATTTTTTTCTTAGTGCAAGCTTTTAAATACAATTTAATTAGCCCTTTTAATTGTTTTCCCACATTATCATCAACTCTTAAACTTAAAATAAATAAATATTTGCCAGGCTTTAAATCACATTATGACTAAAAAAAAACACTTTAATTAGTCAAATGATTCCAGTTTGATATTTTCATTATTAACAAATACATAATTAAAAAATAAATAAAATTGTAAATTTTGAGCAAAAGGTGTTAAATTTAATTGGTTCCCGCCTTCTCATTTCAAACTTACATGTTTTAAAAAATCCTTTGAATGAATCATTTTCACAAAATTTGCAGTTTTGAATGAATGTTCTAAAACAATTGTTGGGCGGTTCACACCCAGTAATTTTTCATTCTGCCATTCCAGGGTTATGCTCCGGTTGGACACGCCCAAGGTATAAGTTATCTTGGCACATCCAAAATGAAATTGTATATAAAATATAAAGACCGAACCGCTTCAGCAAAATATCCTTATAATTCAGGGAGATTTAGACGAGCAGTCGCAAACTCTTATTTCTTCTACCATACCTATGTTATAAGTGAATATCAACATAATTTCCTCAACAAAATTACTATCGATACAAAGTTTTACTAAATTAATTTATTAAATTTGTAAGAAAATAATTGTATACATAGATACGCCATATCCCTATCGAATTAGAAGAGAGGACTGACTCTTAAACATTCATACAACTTCTCATACAACCTATATGATTTCTCTGACTTTCTATTTTTTCTTCTTTTAGAATATCATTCACTTGATGCGACCATACTTTCCTTGGTCTTTCTCTCATGCGCCTTCCACTAACGTCTGCACTGTATATCTGTTTTGTAAGTTTTTCTTTATTCGTTCGTTCTACATGCCCAAACCATCTCAACGTACTATTATTCATCTTACTTAAGTTTGCATTAATCCCTTATCACTTAATTCAGTATTCTGTCATACATTGTTACTCCATGTATTCTTATCAATGCTCGCATCTCTACAGTATCGGAATCCTCTAAGTCTTTTTCCTCAAAAAATATCTATACATATATAATTAAACAGAACATTTTTGTGAGTTCAAACTCTCATTTTATCCTTTTTCCCATATGGTGCAGACACTCGAAACTGGAAATTTAAGGCGTGAAAAAGAGAAATAATTGATGTCGTCATCCATCTGAAGTAGTAACTAGGTGAAACAGGCAACGGAATGCTTATTTCTGAAGGCACTACATGGGATAATGCGTTGATTGTGTTGAATAAATGTGATGATAGACCATGATGATCACGAAACATGGAATTTAGAGAACGATCAACAATCTTTTTAGTGTAACACGAGTCAACCAATCTAAGTTTTTAGTGTAACACGAGTCAACCAATCTAAGTTTTTAGTGTAACACGAGTCAACCAATCTAAGTTTTTACGACACAAATTTCTTTGTCACTTAGCCAGTCGAAAGAAATAGCATTCTTATACAGTTGAGTTTAAATGAGAACGTAATTGCACCCAAAACAAAATTAACATAAATCAGCATAATCATTATGATAAATAATAATATAATTTAGAAATTATAGATCAGCAAATAGAATATACTCGTAGTTTTACAAAAATCCACTTATTTTATTAGAAAATTGGAGTTTTCTAATAAAATAAAGTGGATATTGGACTTATTATAATTTTTTTTCTTTAATGATTCCAAGTTGACATATTTTTATGAAGATAATAATTATCATATATGTTAGCAGAATATCTTAAAAATAAAGATGCAAATTTTTATCATAATATTATTCACTTATAGATGTTGTATTTTGTTCAAAGGAATGGTATTAAGACTTCCCAACTCCATTGATATGAACAATAAAAGAACAAACTCTTAATTTATTTACTTATCTCCATTGCACCAAATACATCATCACCCAATCAACGACAAAACAGTTTGAGAAATTAAAATTTAATGCATAACATTAACCAATTTTACACACATGTAGTTATCACAAATTGATACAAATAAAATTAACAATTGATACAAATAAAATTATAAAATGGAAAGAGCATACGATTAAGGAATCAGGAAACACATTTTAATCCATTGATGAGAAATTTATTAATATTTTTGAATTGCTGTTTAAAGCAAGACAATATGTATATTTGTCTAACGTTAGATGATAACTTCTTCCAGATTTAACATCAACCCATTAAAGCAAAAAAAAATAAAAATTAAGCGACCCCGTCCACGCTGAGTGAATCGCACCTGCTAGGGTTGGGTAAAAAATCTCGGCGTGCTAGAATTATGCACCTGCCGCAACGTTTCCTGCAGCTTCGGGGATTTATTCCTTCTTTCTCGCCCTCTTCTAGTGCAGCGGTCATTTTTCTAATCCCACCTTCGTATCCTTGGATATATTTTTTTTTACAAAAAACGTGCAGAGTGAGTGACATTGTGTTATGGTGCCATTTGAAGTTAAAACGAAATTCATCTGAAAAAGGCGTTGCAGTCGTAAAAAAACAATATATTTATACATACGAGTTGGCGTTCCACTATATTTATTATACCTATTTTTGAACGTAAGTGTACAAAAAGGATACATACCACATTTTATTTAATGTAACGTCCAGCTGCTAACTTGAGGCTTTATGATTTTTTTTTATACATAATCAAACCATGATATTATCATTACCGTGGCTTGACATTTTTGTAAAATCAGGATTGGTTTATGTTTTTTCCGATATTTCAAATGCAAAAAATTGTGTTGTTTGTGAGTTGGGTACATTTTTTTTTTCAAATATACGCCCAATTCTGTTATCTGTTTTCCCCTTGTTTTAAGTTTTAGCGATTTCGAGCTATATTCGTGCGAGTATATAGCCTAACTGAAAATTCATTTAGTCTGCCTCAAACATTTCTTCTTCTTAGACTTATAATATGAACGCATGCATGTTAAAATTACCCAACACATGAAACAAACTTTTGTTTTCATTTAAATCGACTTCAATGTTGTACTCGTATGCGCAGTTATCGTATTTTATAGAATTGTATGGTTAAAAAAACCTACGTATAGCTACGAAAATTGAAAGTAGATTTTTTTAGCAAACACGAGGGTGGATCAAATATACACGAGACTTTTTGGTTTTAATTCAAACGCGAACCCACGGTATACGCTTCGGTTGCTACCTCAAACACATCCTGGAAATTCTCAGATACATCAGACTAAAAAAAGGATAATATATTGGAAAGGTTCGAGGTAACTAGAAACATAAGATGGGAGAGAAAAGGGGCAAATTCACGGCCAAGCAAGTAAAAAATGTGACTGGCCTTCCCATTTCTGGTACAATTGGGTTTGCGGATTTAGTAACTTATGAAACAGAATTGTCAGGATCGCCTGTACTATTTCACTGCTTTGAAGTAATTTAAAGTCATTGGAAAGGCGATTGGACAAGATAAATAAAGTATAACTTGTCCGAAACGTTTGATTCTCAAGGGGAAAAAATACATGCAAACCAAGAGTATTTTATCATCAATCAACATATGACCACCTATTGCTGAGAAAAGCTTCTCTCGTCACAAACCATTATTAGGGATTGCTGGTCCTCCGTATCCTATTCCATATTTTACATGATATTTGGTATTATCGTGCATCATATTTATTTCAAATATTTTGGGATTTTGTTTACTCTAAACTTTGTTGTTTTTTTTAGATACTGACTTTCTGAGATATGTAAATGACATAAATGTCGCTTATTTTTTCAATAAATGAATAATACGAAAAAAAAAATTATTCTAGAAAAATAATTGAATAAGCTTAAAAATCCGCCTCTTCAACTATGTCCTTACAATTGGGGTTCATGTTAAAGGAGTTTCAGCATTTATTAGTCAGAATGTAGGAAACGGTGTAACCCTCATAACCCAATTTAGGATATGTGGCTCAAATATTTCTTGTTCTCTCAGAAAACGTGTTAAGAAATTTAATTAAATGATCTCATCTGAAGTCTTGCTAGACTAAATCAAGCTCACATAAAATATCTTCAGATAGGAACGTTTTACAAAAGATTTCTTTGTATGAAAAGATTTATAATTGAAAATGTTTTATTGTGTTAGAGTTTACACTTGGAAAATAATTGCTAGGTGAAATGTTCCTTGGAAAAAACAACGTTTTAAAAGATTGAAGTTTATTAATTTCAATATACTCGTATTTTGAAATCCTCGCCAAAAAATCAATTATCTATGATTTTTTTTTATTTGGGGAAACATAACAACTAATTAAAAGATTCATTGGTTTTGTTAGACATTTAACATTTGCCATGCAAATATTTATGTATTTAATTGATTTAACACTTCATTGTAAAAATAAACTGGTGGGCTTATTGCCAGGTGGAAATCTCTTCCATCCAACAAAACGAAATGAAATATAGAAAGTTACATAGTCGCAAAAGTATACAAATAATTATTCACCAGTACAAAATTCATGAACAATACACATATTAAGAAAAAAAAAATGAGATATCATCGATTAAAGGGGAAAATAGGGGATGGGGGAGAGGAATGAAACATTATATTACTAAGTTGATATAAATGAAGCAACCTGAAGAAAACGACTTGAAAGTCCAGAAAAGTGAACCGTAAAATGTGATGAGTGTATACTAATCATTCTGCCATCACCGGATCGAAGGAACAGTACATGCTTAAGAAGAATATTGAACCGAGTATATGATATTTGCGTAGAAACCAAATTGATTTTACCGATGTCATACATACTTATACATTCAATAAAACAGGTGAGGTGCATGGCCGCGCGGTAATGCGCTGGACTTCTATGCGGAAGGTCACCAGTTCGAACCCCGCGCTGTTCTAATCCCCTCGAATGACACCGCCTAGTATTTGGAGGTATAAGGATACCTATGACTTTAGTCATATCAATCCTTTTTAACAAAAAAAAACTACGTGGTAAAAATGCTCGTGTCATTCCAGGGGAGTTTTTCTGAATATACGAGTATGCAGATGCGGAGAAGTTCCTAATCGAATGACCGCTGTCACTATCTTCTTATTCTTACACTCAATTTATGTGAGTTTTATTTTGTAATATTTTAATCTGTCTATAATAGTGAGTCTCAAGAAGTCCTCAGTTTGAGCACCCTAAAGGAAAGTTTACTCTCTGAACGGCGCTATATAAATTGTAATTTTATTATTATTAAAAAACGTCAATGACTAACGAATACTCTGTCTGTATATATATTTTATTATCTTTATGAAATATGAAAATGTCTGGAGATATTTTGAAATCAAGGAAACGACATTCGTGACCTTTTGGTACAAAAGTACCCGATTGTGTAATAAATGAGGGTATCTCCACCCCCAAGAAAACGTAATGTAATAATAAAAACGTGTTTATTCAATAAATTTCACATTTTACTTTTTATCAATTATTAGCAATATTTTTTTCTTAACAGAGCGGGAAAGAGTACGACTTTTTATATTATGTTATAATTTTATATCATATTATAATCATAAATAAATACGAATATATCTTTAAATAAAAATTGATAATTATTATCAGTATTAAAACTCAAGATGGGTCATTTTGTGGTTCTCTGTCATATATTTTAGCCATATCAAAGGTGTCCATATTCTCCTACACTCTATTCATATTATTATATCGCTGAACAGAACTTTCCATGCTGGGTCAGTGTCCTACAAGTTATAACATTGTTTTAACACGTCATATATTCGACCATACATTCTACATATAATCTTTCGCTCAAATATATCCAGAGCTTTTTCGTCTTGCTTTCTAAGTCTTTAGATCTTCAAAGCGTAAATAAGCAAAGGTTTAACAATGTTTTATAAAGTTGTTTTTTCATGTTCCTGGAGCGTCGAGTGTAGGCGTGACTTAAGGGGATAAGGCATAAATAGATAATGTTACATTTTTTACGAAGTATATTTCATACTTATCATAAAATATACCTCAGAAATTTTTTTTTCTTCAATATTTTCGATTTTTTTCTATAAATCGTTAAAAAACCATTTTATCCACAAATACATACATACCATCACGTTATTTTCCACTCGGGGTAGGCAAAGAGGTCAAATCACCAGAAATTCCTATCTCGACGCACACCTTTCACCTATTCTTTATCAATACACATCCTCATACAACTCATACAATTTCCCTGACTACATTTCCTTCTTTCAAAATATCATTGACTTGATCTAGCCGAGCTTTTTGAGAAAGTATAAAGATATAGGAGTCTTTAGTAATTTTCCAATACATGGCATTTAAAATTTGAGACGACATTTCTTTATGAATTGAAAAAATGCCTCCAAGATACGAGTTTATATAAATAAATAAATATAGGTTTATTGATAGCAACATAGTATGTACATTATGTATTTAAATACACTTCAAAAACACATTCATGGCAGAAAATATCACACATTTAAAGAAAAGCTATCAAAAGGTCTGGCCTCATCTAATAACCATCCCTCCGGCCAAGATACACCCCACCAATATAGAGCGAGCCCAGCTACGGGGACACCAGATGTCTTTCAGCCCGCACCCTTGTATATGTAGAATAAAAAGAAAAAAAAAACAGAAAAAAAACAAATCCTCAAATACCACATCAGATTAATTCAAACAGATAAAGTTTCCCTGACAGCAACAAAATGTGTACATATGTACCTACTCGTATATATAATAAACACATATCTCAGTAACATAAATAAAAAATACATACTATTACGTTGTTTCCTTATCGGGGTAGATAAAGAGGACAACGCGTCAGACTTTTCTATCACGATACGCATTTTTTGTCTCTTATACATCCATATATCTTCTTATGAAACTCATACGATTTCTCAGACTTTTGACTTCTCCTTCTTTCAAAATATCATTCACTTAATCCCACCATACTTTACTTGGACTTTCTCTACCACATATTTCACTCATATTTACATTGTACATTTGTTTTGTTAGTAGTTTTTCAATCATTCGTTCTACGTGCCCAAACCATCTGAGAGTACGCTTCTTCATCTCACTCAATACACCAGCCTTAAGTTCAAATGAATCCCTCATACATTCATCCCGAATTTCGTCATATGTTGTGACCTCACATTATCTTTCCAGTGCATGCATTTCTACAACATTTATTCGGCTCCTTTCAATCTTATACATCGTAGTTGGATTTTGTGAAGGTGGTTTATCATCTTAGCTCATATTGATAATGTCTGGTCTGAGTTTAAGTACTAAGTACGAAATCTCAAATACTAAGAACGGAACACATGTATCAAGGTTAGTCTCAAATAGACACATAAATGACAAGGACACACCACTACAAGCCCTGAATAGTATGTTGGGTAATCATTGCTTGGACTGGAGGTTGATGGAAGAAGACGAGGAGGTAATACAAGGAAAATATGAATAGTTGGTGTAGGGGAGGACATCCGAACGCTGAGAGTAGAGAGGTATATTTTCAACAACAGGCAACTTTGAAAAGAGATTACTCGAAAAATCAAACCCACGTAGTGAGATGATGCTAGGAGGAAGAAATACTGAAAGTAAAAGAAACATTTTTACTAAGACGACGGATCACGCCCTAAGCTTTGTCGAGCTGACTTAATTTATTTAAAAATATTTTTTCCAGGATGTGATGTACGAGTAAATACACAAGCATTCAGTCAATCTAATGTACAAATTAACTAAACCACTTAAGTACAAAGTTAGACAATTACTCAACGTACAGTGTTTATAACGAGCGTGTGGTTTTTTTTTATGAATGATACACATTTGCAGCACTAACTTTACATAATTTAATCATTCATTTACATATTTTATGATTCGCTTTACTTCTTTAATTGGCTTTAAAATTTTCCTCGTGTAACTGAAAAATAAAAAGAAAATCTATATCCTCTGATATTGTCTAAATGTAAAACCTCCGTGGCCTTATTGGTAAGACTCCTGTCTTACACCTCGAGAATTGCGGGTTCAATTCTCGTTGGTACTCATTTTTTTTATTTTCCTTTCCGCCTTCTTAAACATATTTCAAGTTGGCTATAAGAGATTGCCATATGACATTAAAATTGTTAGGTTATCCAGTATATAACAAAAACGTTATACAATCTATAAAATGCTTTTAATACAATATATTAGGGGCGTGTTTTTTTTAGGAAATTTTATTTGAAGGGTATAATATTAAATGACAATTATTGGGCATAGTTGGTCCCTTGTCCTAGTAACATGACCAGCTACTTAATAACCTATTTCATTTCATTATTTTCTTATTCCATAATTAGAGGTTTTTAATTAGAGGCCTCAGTGGGTTTGATATTTACGTCCGTAAGAAATTATAGTATATTTACCTGTGTCCATTTCAAGCTATTTTCAAGTTAAGTTGGCCAACATATTTAACTTAAAAACACTTAAATACCCATATTTAACATAGCCAATATGCTATTTGAATATATAAATAATTAAGATTACCTCCATGGTCTAGATATGAAGACACCCGTTTTCTAGCCCGAGAGTTGCGGGCTCACTGGTACACATATTTTTAAAAGGGATTCAGTCCATTTCGGAGTTCGGTATCAATCGGATTGCATTTAAAGTCTCTTTAGCATATTTTTGTTGGTTGGAAGAGATTAGCATATGGCATAATAGACTATACCGAAATAAGTTCTTTGCTGTAAACATCTCGCCACAAAAATACGATAAAATATTATTTTGTGGATCCGTTTTCCTGTAAGATGAAAGTAGTAGATTTGTTTCACGCTTACAAAATTATTCTTTCATTTTTAACATTTTTAAAATCATATATTTTGTCGCAACCTTTCCGCGATAAATACAGGGTCTTTCAAATTGAGCGATTTTTTTAATTCTTGAATAAAACACACAATTCGCTTTGATTTCAAAAAACTGTTTATTGGTCATTGAAGTATAATGTATGAAATTTAAACACAAAAAAACAATATCCGCCAAATGTCCACATCTTGCAGCTCCACAGACGTCCACTCTTTTGCCAACATATTCGATGACATTTTAACATAGTTGCGGTTCTAGTTCACCAATAACGGGAATAATTTCGTCCTTCAGCTCAGGAATTGATTGGAAGTCATTCTTATAGACCTGGCTTTTCACGCAACCCCAGAGAAAATAGTCCAACGGTGTCAGACCATATAATCTTGGTTGACAATTAACATCACCATTTCCGGAGATTACAATACATAAAATAATTCAACAAGTTGAACGAATTGTTGTATTGTATACGACTCCATTTTTATAAATGTTATACATTACACTTCTCAAATGTCACAAGGACCAGGCAAGTTCGCGACGCCATCTGTGTTTTATCCAAGAATTAAAAAACCGCTCAATTGGAAAAACCCTTTACAATCGTGACAATCAATCAAAAGCCTACCTATGAGGCTGAACTTGTAAAATGCTTGTTTTTAGGACCTCAATCAATAGGACCGAAGATGATGTATCCTTGTCGTGCTCTTCAATGTGCCTATATGACTACTACTGATTTGGTGAGAATAACTTTCAAATAAAATAAAAATATTTAAAAAAAGTAAATTCAAATATTTAGTTACTGCGAAGTATTCCATTTAAAAAGTAATAATAAAAGACTATCTATAAAAATACAATACGTTAAAAATATCCTGAAAACGCTCTGTATGTGTTATTTCAAGGTACATATTTACATACTATGCTGCTATCGTTAAGGCAGTAGAAAGGAAAATACATTTGAGAGAGAAACTATCAAATGATCTGCGCTCAGCTCATATATCCTAATTTCAACACCCTCCACCACCAAGATGCTTTTCAGCCTACACCCTTGTACACGGAAATTATAATACTAAAAAAAGTTAAAGGATAATAAATAAGCAATTGACTATCAACGCAGCTTCCTCTAACCCAAAAATAAGTTCCTTCTCTCTTATTCAACCTAGAACAAACCTCTCTCGACTTCACAGTGAACAGCATAATGAAAGCCTCCAATATCACATCCTTGATTTGACCATGAAGTTCTATAAAAGCCAAAAGAACCACAGCGGTTCTCTAATCGCTGCTTGGAGAGCTACGTGAATAAGTCCTATATATCTTTCCGTTATAAACACAGGCTCCCGAAGCAAAATCTGTTGCCTGATTACTTCACCTACAGTATTAACTAGGAGGACGAAGGTCTGAGTGAATGTAATGAAATGCAAGTAGACTGAAAGAGTGGACATGCACTTGCTAAATAATTAGTTGTTGGAATTGTTATCTAGTTATAAATGGTATGTAGGTATTAACTACGTGGGACGTCCAGAAAGTAAAAAACGTTTTGGCATAACTAAATAAAACCGAAAGATGTCAACACAAAACTTTATTTACAAAGTCACAGTACCTTATTCTATTTTTCAATGTAGTCACAATTTCTAGCTGTCAAGGCACTAATTATAACGTGGAACCAATTTTTCAATTCCAATGTAATTTTTTTTAATTATTTTTTTTTATCCACTTGGCACGGATTTCTCCTGTTACACAAAGAGGGTCTGCTTCTAGCGTTAGCTTATTCGTTAGGAATAATATAAGCCAGGATTCTTCTCATACTGCTAGACGGTACCGAGAATATATCAACAGTGTCATTCAGTTGGTTCAATATCTCTATACCACGCGTGACTGAGTGTTTAGCCATGATATTCGTCCTGTAAGTTGGTATGTAGAACAGAGGGCGATTCCTTGCACGGCTATATTTATTGGGTACATATAAACTTAGTGCTTCTAGAATCGCGGGACAGTTAAAGCAACCTTGGAAAACCTTTATTAGGAATATCGCAATGGATTCACTTTTCTACCGCGAAAGATTTGAGCCAGGATGTCATTTCTTGTTTGCGAACTGTTTTCCACCCGAAAATTTCTTTAGTTTCGGGAATAAGTGAAAATCACTTGGTGCCAAGTCAGGGCTCTAAGGATGATGTCCAAAAATTTCGCACTTAAAACTTTAAAGTTCTCGCTGTGTTCGTGATAATGCATGTGGCCGCGCATTGTTATGAATCAAAACCACATTTTCCGACAACATTCCACGTCTCTTGTTTTGGATGGCGCATCATAGTCGTTGAAGAATTTCACAATAGGCCTCTGAGTTTATTATGTGTCCTCTTGGCATAAACTCCACGTGAATCAAACCCTTTCGGTCCCAAAAAACTGTTGCCATCCCTTTTCTGGTGTTGAGATTCGGTTTTTCTTTTCCAAGCACACATTTTTTTGAGGCCAAGGTGCTCTGTCACTATTTCATGTAGGAGTGATCGTGAAATTTGTGGGAAAGATTCATGTACCGTGCTTAAAGTTGCCTATAAATTTCGATAAGCTGAACATTTTGTGCATTCAGAAAACAAATGACACTACGCACTTCATATTTGGCGGGATTTTCGATGAGCGCAGTCATTTTGAAAGGTTACAGAACAAAGCCGCACGACCGTTTAGCTACAAAACTCGGTTCGCACTGAAGCGAGGGAAGGAGCTAATTAACGTGCATACGATCGCGGTGGTGGGGGATTGGCGCAGGGCGTGGTGCGCAATCGTTCTTTACTTTCTGGACGCGCCTAGTATTTCTAAGAAATTTATATTATATATTAAAATTTTAAAAATAAAATTACATGTCGGTAATTAAAATGAAGTTATTTCATAGTAAAAATATAAACTCGTAAATTTGATTACTTCTAAAGATATCCATTTGTACATACGTATAGCCTTAGATAAATGTTTGTACTATATATTATTTAATAAAATAAAAAATATAAAAAATAAACAATTTGATAACATGTACTCAATAAATACGTACAAAAATCATAAACGCTCATACTCACACATACACACACAACTCTAGATTTAGTGACAGCTTAATGAGATCAATTAAAATAAATGTTCAAATTTTAAGTCCGAAAATGTTAAAAATCAATATCACTGAAGTTTTTTTTTTAAATGGTATAGTATTACTCCATATTGAATACCATAGGATATTGACCATGTTAAAAATGCTTTGTTCAGCGATACGATATAACGTAAAATAATGGAGAGACCAAATCTAAGATAATTGAATGGTGTGATAGATAACAGTCGCATACTGGGCATAAATAATTGAACAAGGATTTCTGCCAAGAGATAAAGGTGGCAGAGAATCCTACAGGTAGCCAAGACCCATCCTTGGTTCAAGGGTTAATGATGATGATAACACTCCTTATAAGTTATTTATCATCATATTGTATTGATTATGATAATAGTATTCTGTATTGTTTTGTATTTTATTACACTTTTGTTATATGACCATAGGGAAAACCGGACAGGAATCCTGTTATTCAAAATCTTGGTTCAAACAGAAATCAAACCGCAATCCCCGAGCAAGAATACAACCTTATCGACTTTGTCACGAAGGAGTCTATTATCACCCGGTCTAAGAGAACGTTTGTAAACTTTAAATATAAGAGGAAAAGTTTATGAACTTTAAACACCTGTTTTGTTTTTATGCCATATTGATTAAGGACTTTCAGCTCTGCTTAGATGCACCTTACCGGAGTCACGCCATACCAAATGATTATTTACGAGTTTCTTTCTCAGTTTCATGCGGGCATAATAAAATTATTCATGTCCCCAGGCCCCAGGCAGGACGTGTTGCATTTTTAAGCTCTGCAAGAGATAACAAGAATCAGGATACCGAAGTACTGGCAAAAGATAAGAAAATCGAGCTATGTTGCAAAGAATAATAAAATTCATCGCGTTTTTCCCTCAAGACACGCGATCAAATTTCGGAATCGGTAATCAGGTCATGTAAAAATATATACTCGAATGTTTACCGTTAGAAGCGTGTATGTCGGTACCAGTTCGAAAATAATTCAGTCTTGTTTGTGTTCCCTGATGATGAGATCAAAGTCTTGAAACCGGTAGGGTTATACCGTTACAAAAAGTTGAATAAATAGTGTTTGATAAAACAAATTACAGTGTCTTTAAACCTTTACAATGCCTTAACTATAAATAATATATAATATAAAAATTAAAAATATATACTCATTAATACAATAGAGAGAAATTACATAGAATGCAAGATGTACTGCAGGTGAAAGTTAAAACGTTGGTTCCAAATTATTTTCAGTCTTCCATTTTCAAATTCATTTTGTCCAGAAATACATCGACTTTTTTACTAATTGATTTGGTATTTATACTGTAGAACTCTATTTTTAAACAGAATGATTAACGCTTCAATGTGAAAAATGCATTGTCAAGCAGTCTCTCAGATAACTTAAATGCTCGTATAAGTGACATGCCTATTTCGCTTCACAAAAGCATTATGAGACTGCTTGACAATGCTTTATTAAGCGAAACTGACTTTTCAGTTGAATTAAATTATAATGCGAATATTTTTTTACATTTAAGTGTTAAAATGTTATTTTAAACGAAGGCTATTGCAAAAGAATACTCATATACTTGATATTAGGGCATGTAATAAAAAACTTATAAGTAGAATAAGTAACAATTAAATCTTCGAATATGAAAATCCACAACAGTATTTTAGTACCAAATTTGAAGTTTGAGAGTAAAACAGAGATATAGGAAAATATTGAAAGGATGTAAATAAATGTTGTAGAAATGCGTACACTGAAAATCTATATGGGGTGACAATGTATGACAGAATACGCAATAAGGTGATTAGGGATGAACGTGAACTTAAGGCATATTAAGTAAGATGAAAAATAGCACCTTAGATGATCAGGGCTCGTAAACGGATTAATGAAAAAAGACTAAAAAAACAAATACACAGTACAAATGTGGATGAAATGGGTAAAAGTGGAAGATTATGGAAAATAAGGTTGGATGAAATGATTAATATTTTAAAAGAAGTCAGATAAATCGTAAGAGTTGTATGAGAGTAGCCAGAGAAAGTTAGCAAAGGCAGTTGTATGAGAGTAGCCAGAGAAAGTTAGCAAAGGCAGTTGTCAGATAATTCGCAGAAGTTGTCAGATAAATTGCAGAAGTTGTCAGAGAAATCAGAGAAGCTGTAGAAAGCGTATGCACGTGGAAGAGGCGAAATATGTGTATCTATATACCTACACATATTTTGCCTGTCTGGCGTAATACAATATATAAAATAAAAAAAGTATCCAGAACTTTTGATCAGAGAGCACTGCTTCGAATTGGAAGTAAACACTTAGTAAACAAGTTAATACTTTAATCTCGTAAACTTTTCTCAACAATCTTGAAATTAATTTTTTCGCGTAACTTCTAACCCAATGCCATTTGAACAATAAACATACAATCTAAATATAGGTGACAAAAATGGTTGATACTTCGATGTCGTAAAAAATAGTAAAAACGTAGAATATTAAGATAATTCATACTTGAATTATTTTATATGACTTTATATGAAATTATCAGTCCCAACCAACTTCCAACGTAAAATGTCTAATACTAAATTGCTTTGTTGTTCCACTAATTAAATTAATCTTCGCGACAAGTGTTTCTTTCTACTATCTCATAGGTATATTCACATGAAATGAATTTTCCGTCGTTCCGCCTCAAGAGAACATTTTTTTTTAATTTTTTTTTTTATATTATTTATTTATTTATTTATTTATTTATTTATTTATTTATTTATTTATTTATTTATTTATTTATTTATTTATTTATTTATTTATTTATTTATTTATTTATTTATTTATTTATTTATTTATTTATTTATTTATTTATTTATTTATTTATTAATTTATTTATTTATTTATTTATTTATTTATTTATTTATTTATTTATTTATTTATTTATTTATTTATTTATTTATTTATTTATTTATTTATTTATTTATTACATATGACAAGAAATATACATAATTTGCGAAAAAACAACGGGTAATTTAATTTGGACATACAATTTTAATGGATCTGGGTTTGTTGCCTTTCATTTAAATTAAAGCTATAGTAGTTTAATAACAAATTAAATATCGTTTCAGGTTCCTTTCAATAGGCTGATAATCGTATTCGTTTATATAAAATTCGAACTAAAACTCGTCCTATAACGCGATTTTCCTATCGGGGTAAGCAGAGAGTAGATAGTGTCAGACTTTTCTATCGCGATATACTACAGTAAAATCGATAGTTGTCTTTCATATCCCTTCACAGCTACAAGCGGTGTACCCCAAGGATCGCATCTAGGACCAATATTATTTCTCCTATTCGTTAATGATATAGTTGACACACTTAGTGACGTAGAGATTTTACTTTTTGCTGATGATTTAAAAATGTTCAAAGTCATAAATAATACTGCTGATTGCCTTAAATTACAAGAAAACTTAAATAAATTACAACAATGGTGTACTACAAATAAACTGCACTTAAACCTGAGTAAATGTGAGTCCATTAGTTTTTATAGAAATAAAAATCCAATTAATCACGAGTATATGCTAAATCAATATATATTAAAACGCGTAGCTTCTATAAGGGATTTAGGAATTATATTTGATGAAAAACTTTCATTTATAGAACATGTGAACAAAATCACTCGGGAGAGTTCAAAAATCTTGGGATTTGTACTAAGAACTGCCCAAAATTTCTCGGATTTACGAACATTAAAACTGCTATACTGCTCTTTAGTACGTAGTCGCCTTGACTACAACTCATCAATATGGTCTCCTCATTACGCCGCCCATGCACTAACTTTAGAACGTGTACAAAACAAATTTCTAAGATTCATAAATTTTAAACTTGGAATACCGCATGAAGAAAGAAATTATCCCAACTTATTAAATGCAGTGAAACTCTTGAAGCTGTGTGACAGAAGAAAAACAGCCGATATAGTACTGTTATACAAAATCATTCACTCAGTGATTGATGCACCTCACTTACTCGCAAGTATTTCATTTCGTATCCCCACTAGATCCACAAGACAGCTCAATCCCTTTTATACCGAAAATTGTTATACTAACTATAAAATCAACTCCTCTATAATTCGCATGCAAAGACTTGGAAACGAGTTTTGCAACAATTTAGATATTTTTAATATAAGTATATATAGTATTCGCCAGAATATTACAACAATATTTAGAAATAGATACTAACTTTGTGCTCTCCTTTATTAATATAAATAACGTAATACAAACCAAATATTAAGGACAATATTTTGCCTCTGGAGTTGAGTAACCCTGCATCAGCACGTGTGAAGCTTTTAATTCTGCAAAGCAACTTGCATCTCGTCCCACTAATGAGGCCACGTGTTTTCTATATCTCAATATATATCCAAAAATTCCCACAAAATTTTCAAAGATTATTAAATAATTTTTAAACGATGACTGTAATTTATTCTACTGCTTTTTGTATCTTCATGTTAGTTTAAGATAAAGTTGTATTATTTGTCAATAATTTTAAGTAATGTATAACCTGTCACATGTTCATTTGTATATAAAGACACTGTTGTGTCGTTAATTAAATAAATAAATACATCTTTCGTCTCTTCTATAATACATCCTTACACTTTCTCATAAAACTCTATTTTTCTGACTTGCTTCTGTCAAAATTTCACTTGATCATATTATACTTTCTTTGGTCTTCCTTATCTATCACGCTTGCCACTCACATTTGAATTGTATATTTGCTTTGTTAGACTTTTCCATGCATTTGTTCTACGTGCTCAAAACATTTCAGTTGGTACTAAAATACGATTGTGGATTATCATCTTAGCAGATTTTGTAAGTTAGTACGAGACATGTCCAGAAAGTAAGTGTCTGAATTTATGTAGGTTACAATTTTTTTTATTTAAACAAAAAAATTACGTGGTTACCATAGTACATATGTAAGCTATTTTTCGACATAGTCGCCATTCCTCTCAATGCAGGTGGTGAAGCGGGGTATCAACTTTTTGATGCCTTCCTCGAAGTAGTTTCCCGCCAACCCCTCCGTCCACTTTTCCACCTCCTCCTTTACCTCATCGTCGGTTGAAAACCTTTTTCCACCCATGTGCAGCTTCAGGGAGGTAAAGTGATAGTAATCTGAAGGTGCTAGGTCAGGGGAATGCGCGGGAGGGTTCAGGACATCCCATTTAAACGAGGCGACCAGTTCCTTCGTGGCGTTGGTCGTGTGTGGTCTGGCATAGTCGTGCAGCAGGCAGACTCCCTTTGTCAGCATGCCTCTCCTCTTGTTTTGAATCGCCCTCCGCAATTTTTTTAGGGTCTCACAGTATCTTGCAGAGTTGATGGTCTCCCCTTGAGGCATATATTCAATTAAAATTATGCCTTGACAGTCCCAAAACACGGATGCCATGATTTTCTTGGCTGAAATTGTGGTTTTGAACTTTTTGGCGGAGGGTGAAGAGGTATGACGTGACCGTTTTTAAACTCGCGACACCACTTGTACACACTCGTACGATTCATAGCTTTATCACCATATGCAGTTTTCACCTCATTATAAACCTCAACCGGAGGTTTTCCCTTCCAAACGAGATAAGGGATGATGCCGCGTATTTCGCACTTGGCGGGAGATTGGATTGACATTTTTCACGAAACGTGTTGTCGCGTCGACACTTCTCAACGTACTGACCTCGAACCGGTCTCGTTGCGGAGGGGAAGGGTCAGGCTACACGGAAGTGTAGCCAACATGTCGAAAATAAAATCCATCCGGTCGTGAGAGCCTCAGTACACTTACTTTCTGGATACGCATAGTATATTATGAAAAATTTTTGATGTTTTTAGAAAACAAAGGGAAAAATATAAATTAGGCTATTCCAAAATGTTATATTTTCAAATCTTGAAAGCACTGTTGTGTGCAGTTTAAGTTTGTACAGTTACATTCTTTAAATACATGAATATGTACTTGAAATTTATAAAAAGTTTCCAAAAATGTTAATAAAATTTTGGATAATGGAGAAAAAAATCATAAAAAGAGAGTAGACCAACGAGCAAGTGTGGTCTGCAAGCCTCAGGGCAGGAGCATAATATTCTGGTCGGAAGGACCACCGCCTCGCTGCAGCGGGCATTGCCGTCACAGTGTGCCTCTTTTGTTTTCTGTCGTCCTGTTACAAATTAGGAAGCTGTGGTTTTCTTTGTGGTAAAGGGTTGTCTTTGTGTTAATACTAGAAAATTACTAAATCTTGCATCTGTTGATGGTCTATCAAACATTATACTGAAAAAAATTTACTATTATATTGTATGGTGACCGCAAGAAATGTTTACACAATTTTGTTTTCTTTCATTTAATGTTTTACTGATAATTTAGATTCTATCTTCGTCTTTTATTTATATAAAACAAATTTTATTTAATAAGTTTTAACACACGTTCAATTTAATAATTACATTTCTTATTCTGTTATATAACGACACATCACATATTCTTTTTGTGCATGTATTTCTACCAAAATGACTTTAATTGATTTCCCATGTCCAGGTTTTACTTCCATATATCAATTTTAGCAGTAATACATCAATTTAGCAGTTCTTGGTATTACATGGTTTGAGTGTAAGTATGTCTTTTAGTTTCCCAATGATTTGATTTCCTATCGCAACTCGCCGTTTAATACCTTTTTCCATATTTCCGCTGTCTGGGAACATACTCGTACTTATTAAATAGCAAAATTCTTCAACTCATTATTATATTTCATTATCTCTGGAATTCGTTTAAATATTTCATTATTATCAATTTAATTTCATTGGTAATAAATGCAAAGCAAAAAGTATTTATACAAGGCCGTCTGATGAGCTTTCAAAAGTAAAATCGGAATAATCTGATAAACTAAGTTTTGTTATTGTAATGTGTTATATCAAACACTGTTTTTCCACTTTATGGAATGGTATAACCTTATCATCAGGGGAGCACGTACAAACCCTGACGATGAGGTAAAAAC
Source organism: Odontocerum albicorne (assembly GCA_949825065.1). Classification (NCBI taxonomy): domain Eukaryota; kingdom Metazoa; phylum Arthropoda; class Insecta; order Trichoptera; family Odontoceridae; genus Odontocerum; species Odontocerum albicorne. The sequence continues at coordinate 9,423,337 of OX463841.1, forward strand.
CTTGAAACCGGTAGGGTTATATCGTTACATAAAGTGGAAAAAAACAATGTTTGATAAAACAAATTACAATGTCTTTAAACCTTCACAATGTTAATGCCTTAACTATAAATAATATGTACAATACCCGGCGGTATGTAATAAACAACGTTTGTAGAGCGTCGTCTCCGTCATTCATTCACGTGTTCCGTCGCGATTTGTCAATCGTTACCGGACCGGACTGTTAGAGCATCGTGCGACAGAGACGACGCTCTACAAACGATGCGTGGTATTTACCGCCAGGTACTGTAAGTTTTGTTGAATAATTTAGAAAATTTTAGTTATCTTTGAGATGTTGCATTGTTTTACCATATTTGAATGAGTAAATATGAATCACATATTTTGTGTATTATTTAAGTCATACAGCGTACAAAATAGTACAAATAATTTTAACCAGTATATGAAGTAATGTTTAGTGTAGTTTAGTATTAATTATAATTATTCTACAGTAACTATGAACACGGCACAGTGGCCCCTGCCCTGAGGCAGTAGTATGATCTATCTAACTACATCAGGGTGTTTTAAATAAAATGTTCTGTTTAAGCCAAAGGCTTGTTTCCAAATGTTTGCTCCCTCTAAGTTGATATGTAAAATTAGAAACTAGGAGTTATACTGTTCAAATATGTTGTGTCTTTATTTTATAAATTGTTAATTTTACTTTATAATAAAAGAGTGAGCCTGTTCTAGGACATTATAAAATTTAAATAATTACCAACTGACCAACTGATAAGTTCGATTCAAAAGGTTATATATTAAATGAACGACTATTTAAGATAAAATTGATATGTAAACCCTGTGTAATGTATCAGTTACCTTTTAAATATTTATTAAAAAAAATCTGGGATATTATTATCCGATAATGTTTCACGTTGTCTACGTATACTGATAAATCATAACGTGAATATGGTTTTGTTACATAAAAAACAATATGTTGGGTTTATGGCCATGTGACAATTTATTTCAATCAACCAGAAACGTATAAAACTTAACTAGAACTCTTTAAAAAAATATGTAAAAATGGTAATCGTAGACACTTTGACAAAGACAAGCGTCTAATCAATTAGACCATGGAGGCACTTATTATCTAAATATGAGGGGATAATCTTTCTCGACGGTTTTATAAGGCTAAAGAAACTAAATAAAACATTATTGGCCATTGAACTTCAAAATAAGGAGTGTCATAGTTTTTGCTCCATAGAAATGCATTTTTTATATGTTAGCGAAACGCACAAATAATTTATTCTCAAACCGACTAACATTGTTTAAGACAATAGACTAGCTCAAGCACAATCAACAAATATTTACTATTGCCGAAGGCTGATTCTTGTTTATTGTATTGTGGGGAATATAATATATTTTTTGTATACTTGTAAACATTGATATTAAATGTATTATTCTTCAATTGTATTGATTTCTTTGTTTTCCATTTTCTTCTTGATCGCATTATCTTCACTAGTTCAATCATTATTGTTGTATGGTTAGTTATTTATTTGTTTTTTTTTTCACTTGAATTTAAACGAATATGTTTTTGTAAGATGTCATATATTAAAACAACTTAACGTATGAAAGACAAGGTGGTTCGTTGGAAGAATTCGTTTTATAGCAATAACCCCATCGGTTGCACCATGTACATAAGAAAATAAATTAATTAATATCTGTGAAATAATGTGCATTTAAAATTCAGGTATATCAAACACATGGCTCGCCGACTGCATGCGGTCTGCCAACGTTTAGCCTGCAGCTCGCCTAGACTTATTGATTTTTTTTTTGCTTTAACATACGGGATGAAGTGATTAGGGATTAAAGCTAACTTAAGGTTGATGTATTAGTAGGATAAATATCACTCTGAGATATTATTGTTTGGACAAATGGAAGGAATGAATAAAAAAAGATTTACAAAACAAATACACATTTCAAATGTGAGTGGAAGACCTGGTAGAAGAAAACCATGGTTGCATCAAGTGAATGATATTTTGAAAAAAGGAAATGTTTTGTCAGAAAAATGTGTACGAATTGTATGAGAAGACGTATGGATGTAGAAGAGAACAACAGGCAATCATCGAGTGCCAGGTTTGTTGAATTATGAACTTAATGTTACTATATTTCAGATAATTATGTTTTGCATAACTATACTCTGTACTCGTATATAAAAAAATACCATTAATTTTTCTGAAACTTATGAAAGACAGTTTGATACTTGTTTTATATTTGCAATTTGTTTTGAATAAAATAATATAATTGCGGTTTATCCAACATTTTCAGTGGATATTTAAATAAAAAACAGTTATAATTTCCCATAACAATCACCACATGCAATTTAAATCTATCCAAATAATATGTTGGTCATTTTAATCTCTGGCTATGATGGCAAAGTGAAATATTTCGTCGATTCAATGAATTGAATGAACGCAATAATCTGGACAAAGAACGGGATTTAATGCAGTTTTATATCATTAATTTAATAAACATGGACATTTAGATTTTGTGTATTTAAAACATAATTAAATTTCATATTTTACGGAAAAAAATATAAACTATCAAAAATTAAATATGAAAGTTCACGATACGTGCATTATATAATAATATATGTAACGAACTATACTTTACTTAACGAAAAGAAGAAAAATAACAAACCTGTAGAAAAACAGAGAAAAGCATATACAAAACGGAAATTTTCATTAATGACTGAAAAAGTAATGATAAATCTATATAACACGCTCGACACTAAAGAAAACTATTACATTTTTAATGCACTGTTTGCAGCACCCAGTAAGAGCACAAATTTTGTATTTATTAGGAGTTGGTTTTATAGACTGACCAAACATACAGATTAATACGAGGTGCAAATTTAAAGTGAGATATAAGGAAGCGGCAGGACACTTAAAGGCAGCCAAGCAAAAACTAAGTAAAAAAATTGTGTAGTATCATGGATAAAATCCATATTACGAGTACTTGGAATAAAGGTGTCGTAGAAATCTCTTTTGCCCTCGTTCAACTATCAGGGAGTTCAGGATTCCTCTTGGGTCTCATATGATCAAGCCACATTTCACACAACTACGAATCAGTAAAAGTGATCTCTAAAATGTTTAATTTTGATAATTCGTTAATATGTGTGCACTAAAATATGATGTGTGCGTACAAAAATCAACTTTTTTATGATTAGGTCAAAAAATGAAAACAATAATGATCGAAAAATGTGCAGTTTTTACGACAAAAATCATATTTTGATATATTATTTAGAAAATTGGGACGGTTGATGCTTTATTTCTCTCTGTGCATTGCGAAAATCAAGCATATTATTTATTTTCTTAAATAAACATTTTAACCAGATACTGTTTCCATATGTTATTATTATGTGAGCTTTTTAGATAAAAACTAAAAAACATTTTCCAGGTATCAAAGTTGGACCATATAAGACAGATTTGAGTATCATCTGGGTAAAACTTAGTGTGCGCTTTGTGTATCTGTTTACTTTTTTATGATATAAACAGCAAACATCAGCGATGATAAGTCTGACGATACTATGGATAAACCTGTCTATACTCTTCTTCTTCTTGAGAAGCTGTCTCCTATCAGAGGTACTTATATGGCAATTCTTATTTTGTTCACTGCAGCCCAGAACTATACAGTTTATATATTCAGAAGAACCACAATCTCTAGTATTCTCTATATCACTGTATAGAATGGAAACATGGATGATGAGAAGGAAGTATGATAGATGCCTTCGAGATGTAGTGTTGGAGGTGAATGCTGCGTATTTCATGAATTAAAAGGTGCACCAACGTCTTTGTCATAGAAGAATTATGCGATTATTGATCGACTATTGATAACATGAAAATGATATTAACATATTCGGGGCATGTTGTCAGAAAGATACACGAAAATCTTGATTAGTTGGCGATCAAGAGGCTCAGTTGAATGAAAACGAGAAGTTCAGTTTTGTTCGATGCCACCTCCATCCACGCAGTTATGCGATTACCGAACGACTATTGATAACATGAAAATGATATAAATATATTCGGGGCATGTTGTCAGAAAGATACACGAAAATCTTGATTAGTTGGCGATCAAGAGGCTCAGTTGAATGAAAACGAGAAGTTCAGTTTTGTTCGATGCCACCTCCACCCACGCAGTTATGCGATTACCGAACGACTATTGATAACATGAAAATTATATAAACATATTCGGGGCATGTTGTCAGAAAGATACACGAAAATCTTGATTAGTTGGTGATCAAGAGGCTCAGTTGAATGAAAACGGGAAGTTCAGTTTTGCTCGATTCCACCTCCACCCACGCAGTTATGGGAGACAAAATAAGTCTCCATCCAGCGCGATCTGCGCTAGAAGATCGAAATCTTTATTTTTATGAGCGCGACGTCTTATAGTGACGAAGAAGGAACTGACCAAAGGGACTCCGTCTCCGGTGGTGACACACCTGAGTGTGAAAAGAATAGTAGTGACGACAGACTTATGGTCCGACATCACGGGAAAAGGGAAATGACTCACAGCGCAAATTTTTATTTTTTTATTTTCTTAGAAAGTGGCTAAAGGACTGGAGTTCAAACAGCCCAGCAAGTTGCCAGTACTTTCACAGAAAATTTCAAATGCAACAAAACTATTCTTTGACGCCACTAGATCGGAGTAGCCAATCGGTCTGAAGATGAACCGATGTAAGGCTGAGTGGAGTTCCCTTCGGAAATTACTCGATTTTCCTCGCAGTACCACAAAATGTGCTTTGCGGATTAATCCAGATGGCCGCAAAAATTGCAAGTGGGCGAAGGGACAAGATTGAAACTAAAAAGTTTGCCATTAAAGCTCCCGTGGCCAGAGATAAATTGGGTAGTCCAATAGTTTGGTTGTACCCGTGGGGAGCCGAGACGCACCCTGATGCAAGGAAATATTATTGCGACGGGATTTTGAGTACTTGGGCTTTCAGGATGAATGACGTGTGGAAAAGATTTGTGTGGGCTCTTGAGTGTGGGTTTTTTCTTGTTGTTTTGATTTTTGTGGTTTTGTATTTGTATTTCTGTATATTTTTGTGTTAATTTTTATTATTATGATTGTGTGCGGTATATTATGGAATGAACAAGTTTGGTCTGTCTGGAGTGATGATGTGTGAAGAGTTTGATTCCGCATGATGTTTCCAGTTGCAATTGAGTGTCACTGTTTGTCAGGTTGATGAGAACGTACAACAGGGTTATGTTTTTGTGTAATCAAAAATCGGAAAGAAGTATCGATTTATTTTTTCATGCTAAATATTCTCACTGAGATACAGGCAAAAACCTAGTTTACTGGGGATACGACAAATGAAAGGCGACAAACCCAGATCCATTCAAATAATGTATGTCTAAATTAAATTACCTGTTGTTTTTTCGCAAATTATGTATATTTCTTGTCATGTGTAATAATAATAATAATAATTTAAATGTCTGTCTTCCCACGGAGGAAGACGACCAACGATGTGGCCAAGTCGACAACTGGGTCTCAAGGCAAGCTTTAAAAATCGCGTGAGCGGTCATCCCTGGCAAGGGGTGAAGGTGAACGTCACCTATACTCGTGGGCTGACTCTTGTTGAGAAGGTTAATCGTGGCGCGTCGCTGGACCTCCAGATCCAACGGGGTGAGCCCCGTTAAGATTGAAAACGAGAAAGAGGAAAGTCTACTATGTTATAATAAGTCTTACTAGACGGAGCGAATAAAGGAGTCAACAAAGGTATTTTTAATAGCTGTCTTAAACATGGCCAAGAATCGGAAAAGATGGAGACAAATTATGCGTGGACACGGCAGTTAATCACGATGTTTTTAGATACGTCGGTTGATCACGACGCTCAGTAATGAACCCTCGATGAAGAATATAAAACACGAAAAATATTGCAGTTTTGATTTGGTAACTTATATTCATGTTCTTACGCTATACAGCCCATCTGCCAGAAAGTATTGAAACGAGTACTGACATTTTTTTAATTTTTCTGTTATCTGACTAATTTTGTATATTTTATATAATTTACCGGAATAAATGTTATTTAAGTCTGATATAACCTGATTTTGGGTTATACAGGAGGTGCAAAAATAATCAAACCAAAGAGAGAATTTGAATAATGTTGGGACACTTCTAGAGGTAATTTTCAGTCAAAGGAAATTTTCGTTTATTCACAATTTTCTATTTGCTATCAACTATTTATTGATATATTTTAAATATATTTTTCCCAATACGTCTAACACAGATATTTTTGATGTTGTTTCAGACCATAAAACCCTCAGGGGTTTTCAACAATTAATTGTTTGGCAGAAAAATTGCTAAATAAATAAAACAAAGTTCATCCTTCTCATAATCATATCGGACCGTAACGAGGCTTTAATATAAAAAAATCAATCTAGCCAAAACTACTTGCAACAACACGTATAAAGCTTTTACCCGGTGTTTATTTATTTTTATATTTTTTTTGCAAAAGGCATAAACTTTTTCCCTCTTACCTTTTAGCAAACGCAAATGTTTTTATGTTTTTGACAAGAACAAAGTAATATGTGCCTTACGAACAGGCAAATAAAACATTCCGCCCGGGGCCTGGAAGACTACAGTAAAGGTAGATACAGTATACCAGCACAGCTATTTAACTTTTTTTCTCTTTGTTAAAGCCGATTTATTTGTATTTTTAAACGTGGCACAATATACTAGCATAAAGTTTATTATATAAACACTTGGAGGCTTTGGGAAATAATTTGCTTATTAAAATATTCGTTTTTATTAAATTTAAGTGAATGTTGACGACGTTGTTTCGACATCTGAAAAATTGTTGTTTGTTTTATAATTTGTTATCAAGCTTTATCTTGATTGTATTATTGTGAGAAATGAGAATTTAAACTTCTTTATGAAGTAAATCAACCAATTGGCATTGGGTACCTCTTAATGGCTTACGTACGTGTATCTACCAAGTATGTACTCGTATATAACATCAACATTCAGAAATATTCTATTCAAGTCTTGAAGAAAACAAAGAAACAATTTCACTTCAAAATTAACCCTTTTATTAGCTTATTGTTATAAAATTATGCATGCCAATTGATTAAATATTATTCACGTAGAAAGTGCAAAAGTTTTAAAAATCGTGGTCGAGGGAAAACACTGTCAGACGATATTGTATTTGAACCGTTAATCTAGCCTTAGGATTTCGAGTCCCAAGGTTAGGCACGTAGTATCCATCGTTTTACGTGTTGATAATTCCGATAGGTAACAATAACGTAATTAGAGATAAACTGTCTATTAGATTGCAATATTTTATGAATTTTATTTTGTCAAGAATCACAAGAAATCGACCCCAAAACACATGGGTGGAAGACAAGCGTCTTACTAAGTAAACCACAGGGTTCGGCAGACCGGTACTTTGTCTACAATTATACGAGCGTGTATGATGAGATGAATGAAAATGGACGAGGAGGGAGCTGTGTGCATAGATAGAAAGGCGTGGAGATCTGTCCTCTGGGCCTACTCCAAAAGGGGCATAGCTCAATGGTATGTATATAGTTTTGCCGTTATTAGTTTGGCTACACTGAGAAGTGGCCAGTTTATTTCACGCAGTTTTCATTTCGGACCAATATGGGCTTGTATATAATACTTAAGTATAGCAAGTAATTTAGATTTAACAGGTACATTCATACGCCTCCGGGTCTTGAAATAGGGTATATGGGTAAATTTGGCCATTACTTCAATGACCACTTACACAACGTTAAGCTGTGTTTTTGTTATATGATAAATACACAGCCAATGGTGAAGCGAGGGAAAAGTGTGTTGGCCATTAGCGTTTTATGGCTTTCCCCGGCAAGGAAACGTGTTTCCTCCAAGTAAATACATTTCGGAACATCTAAAATTCATGATGGCTATCTTATTAACTTACTTATTCAGCAATATTATCTCATGACTTCCTTAAAATATTGGTAGAAAATTTTACATAATTGATTTACTAATTATTTTTTACGCTACTGATTTAAATATTTGATTTATTTTTTCTAATGAAACTAGAGCTGGTATCATAGGAACAAAGAAACATTTTAAAATCTCAGAAATGAAGGGTTTGCGATGTATGATAAAATACTTCTAGGAAAACTGAAATGGGTTAAACTGAAGACTTCGTTTGGCATACCCCTAACGAGATACATGAATAGCTTACAGCTCACATCCCAGAAATAATGCAGAAAAGAAAACGATCAAGTATAAACTTCAGGAGGAAAAGGAAGTAGTTTTTATGGTTTTCGGAAATAACACAATCAAATTAAGATAGTAAAACAATCACATCAAAATAACATTCATGAATTTGTACATAAAATTAAAAAAATCAACCCCCTGCGCATAAATTAAATTGACTGATAATACTGTCTAGTTAAAAAGAACAAAGAAACATTAACAAGGAAAAGTTTGTTTCAGACGCTTTTCATTTTCACTTAACAAAATAGTGAGCGATAATTTTACATAATATTTAGGTATACATGTAATATGCAATTAGTACGAATAAGTAAATCAGCCTTGATGCAGCGATAAAAATTAGGTTATTTTTTAATAATTTTAACGACTTACTATTATTTTGACAACATCCGTGGTCTAGTTGGTATGATGCCTATCTTCTGACTCGTGAATTGGGGGTTCTAATCCCGTTGGTACCTAATTTTTTTTAAAAAGATTTCAGTCTGGTTTTCACTTAACGCATTTTGAATATCCTTCTGGTTGATTAGAATAAACCTGCAAGGCAGTACTGTAATATACAATGAGAGTGTAATATACAATGAAAGTATAATATTCTCTTTCCAAGTTTCATTATTCCTATGAATATTTTATAGCTACACTGCAAAAATGACACCTGTTATCAAGATTTTTCATTTTAATTAAAAACGTATACATGTAATACCAGTTAGATCAGACTCAATATATGGTTGTCAGCCATAAAGGTATATTCCATACAATCTATTTTTTAATACCCAATTTAATTGGTTGATTACTGAAAAACATTGTAGGTATATATTACTGAAAAACATTATAGGTATATAAACATGGAGATCGGTATCCATTGTCGATCAAAGAAATTTACAAAAAAATACATACCATATAAAAATTATATGCAATTTTTAGATCGTGTCTGACAGCTATTACTGTCATAATAAACACATATCAGTATATATGTATTTAAAAAAACACTTTCCAAATATGGCGGTTCAAAATGTTACGCCCGAAACCCTAAATGAAATTTTCTTTCTTTTATGATACTCGACATATCTACAATACATAATGTGTATATGTATTTATGCACTGATATAATTTAGTTTAATAGTAAATAGCTCTATAGACAGTAAAGACCCATTCTAGCTTGTACATAGTGCTGATGATAATGACGTACGAATTTGTAAATCATTTATCTTAAATCATCATTTCTATGGCAGCAGCAGATTATAATGATGATACTATAATTGGTAAAACTATAGGCAGCAGATTACAATGATGATACTATAATTGGTAAAACATTTAATTTAAATCGTCATTTCTATAAATCTTACTACGGCGTGAATTTTTTTTGCGTTTTTATCAACGCTAAAAAAGGGATATCATTTTTTTCAGATAGAATCGATAAATCCTTTATTTGTTTTTTCAGCGCAGTTTTGGTTTAAATTACAGAAGTTCATTTGCTTGTATGAATGCGCATATAATTCATATGCAAAATTTGTAATTCAGATGGTTAGTTACAGCTGAAATGGACTGCAAAATTGATGCCGGGATACGAAGCAATCCTCAAATGAAACTGTCAAAGCCAGAAGTGATGGAATCAATCAAGAGATCTCAATCAAAACTAGTAATTAGTTTGTCTTGATTACGAGTCGTCTGGTCCGGTCTGCTGCAATATATAATATATAATATTGTGTATACAGATTACTTCCTGCCGAGTGAATTCAATTATTCACAGTAATATTATTATAAACAGTAGTATATATAGTCGCCACTCGCCAGCCCGAGCCAGTGGTTATTATCATTTATAGCACTATTCAACGAATAGAATGGCATGCGTCAAAAGATTTATTAAAACTTGTAAAAATATATTTAGTTAAAAATCATCAAGATCTCACAGTTGAAGAATTCAACTAAATTAACTTAATACGTCTTTATTATGTCATAATAATAAAGGTGTTTGCCAAAAATCATAGTGAACATGAAGAGCATGCAAATATTTTTAATCTTCTAACAATAGTGAGTTATGTTCTCAATTTAGAGCGCCCATGATGAGGGTTTGCCCTCCAAACGGCGTCTTATAAATTATTTTATTATAGTATTATTAACATGACCTATGGCAATAGTCTTAAAAATGCTCATTTAATATTCCTCATAGTTTAGTGACACCTAGGTAAGCTTCCTGTTTGGCTTCGTTAGCGCTTACGAAGTACCTTTTTATGTAGTGACACTAAATTAAAAACAAAGCCCACCAGGTTGTATTATATACAAAGATATTAAATACATTAATGCAACATAACATGTATGTAAGTATTAAAACTTTGTAAAGAAACTAAATTTGGTAAGTGTTGCATTCCCAAGAACTGGTAAAATTCTAAGTATTGAATTACCAATAATTTCAGAACAGGCAAAATGTGGATTAAATCTATAATTACGTTGACTAATTTCAACAATAAAGACTAGTTTTTACACGTTTTTAGTATGTTTGAGTAACTTAGAGACTAATAAAGTGAAAGTAATATAAGTATAAATTTTCATTTGTAAAAAATCAAAATAAAAGACTAAGCGGTTGTTAAAACTTCCTTTTTATAAAAAAATTAAGAAGTACTATGGATCAAACTGATTTATGAATTGACCGCGTTAGAAACGATAAAAAATGTTATTCAAGTTTTTACACATCCTTTTTAAAAATGCATTTAATTATCGCTCATAGATCACTGATGTCTCTATATATGCAAACAAAGATCTTAAGGACTGAGTGCCTTTCAATTAACACTTAATGATAATACATTAGTATTTTCGAATACTCTTCACACAAGGCAACACTCCAACTTCCTGCACTAATGCTTCCTCTCAGCATCTTCATCTCAGCAGAGCTTTGTGGAGTGCCGCTTCAACCATTCTCACAGCTTCCATTACAATTAAATTAAGAGATGAATATTGTCTCAGCTAAGACCGTTTAAAATATCACAAAAGACATTGGTGTCACAGAGATTGTGAAACCGCGAGCTGAGATGACGTTTATAACTTTTATTCGTAACCAACGATGGAAATAATGTCAAGGATTTTGGACTTTGATTTCCATTGTCTCTTTTCGAGAAATAAAATTTTATATTTTTGAGAGAGCAAATGTTTTTAACTCATTTAGGAAAAAAAAATATTTTACCATTTAATTTTTTTAGTGAAATGGAAAAATTTATTATTATTTTTGTCTTGTCATATTTAGTTATTGTTTACCAGTAATGTTTACCAGTAATTACCAGTAGTGGTCTAAACTAGACCTGTATTTGATGGTTTAACTTGAATGGTTTTCTGGGTCATCTTTAGGTTCCGCAGCATAATTTTGCTTACATCTGAATATTTACATTTAATTGATGACTAAGGTTAAGCAAGATACTTGTCTTCTAACTCGAGGATTGTGAGTTCCTGTAGATACACATTTTTTTTAAATGGCCACAATCTGGTTTTCATTAAAAGTTTTTTTACATAATTTTGTTTTGTTTAAATAGAATTACTCATGGCACGAAGCCATGGGGCAATCTATTCCATCCAACTTTTATTCTTTTAAACAGATAATCGCTGTTGAGTCTCAAAGTCGAGGATCCCCTTGGCATTTCATAGTCAATTCAGTTGGAAATCGAAATGGAGTTTGTTTTTTTAGTGTACAAGTGGTTGCACATAAGCAAACTCGCCGGCTTTACCCCTGTACTGGATCCAATGACAGGTTATTTTTATAAAATAGATATGAACAAAGTTATAGGTATCCTTATACTCCCGAATACAAAGCGAAAAAAATGTCTGTGCCATTCGAGGGGAGAAGCACAGCGCAGGGTTCGAACCGGGGATCTTCCGCACGGAAATCCAACTTTACTTTTTAACAGGAACATTCAATTATCTCTTCTCTATTCATGATGTCTCTAGAATTTAATAAGGTTCCCTCACAATGGAAAACATTGATTTAGTCATTCTTTGACGAAAGAACTGTCTCCAAAGAAGAGCCTTTCATTTGCTAGTGCTACAACGGAGTATGAAAAAGATAGCGGTAATAGAAGGTCAGATACCACGGACATACGTGTATATATGATATAATTGAAATGAAATGTGAAAATAGCAACTTTATACAACAAAAAGGTAATGCAACGTAAATACAACGTGCCTCTCAGCTGCTATACCTCTTGTAAGGGGTTTATTTCTTCTTCACAATAGAGCTGATTCGGTTATCGACATATTTTATACCACATTGTCGAAATTAAAGGAATTATTTTAGTTGCGAGAGATTGACAAATGCATATAAACTTGTTTTAATCTTAGCTCTATTTTTGCCTACAAATCGAAAAAAACAAACGTCTCACAACATTTTTTTCAGGTATGCCACTGTCGTAATATTTACATTTCAAGTCAAGTCCTAACTGCAACTTCCCTTGATAAATGAGTATTTTTTTTCTGCTCGGGGTTGCAACATGTGCATTACATTTGAAACTTGACTCGCCCTCGACGCTACTGGCTTAAGACAAAAAATAACATTTAACACATTAACACGCTGGTCTGGTGACAACATGTGATATATTATATCATATCCATGGCATGTGATTATTGGTGCTGTATTGTTTTATATCTCGCATGATGCATACTAAATGAAGTTTAGAAGCAACTTATTTGAACGTTTAGAAGCAGCCTATATATATAAGTGTTTGAGAATAGTCATGAAAAATTACTTCAATATGTAATTGAAACCGAGATGTCTAGAATGCATTTAAATTTTGGAGTTTAAGATACATAATAAAAATACCGTTGTCAAATGTCTAGATTATTTAGACATAGTAAAAATGCAGGGTTTATAGTCCTCCTGGGTTCAAATCGAACAACCGTTATATTCAACTTAGATTTAATAAAATAATACTAAATAGACCTCTACATGTAAAACGATCCAAGTTACAAATTATTAGGTTAATTGTATTTAAATTTATCTAATATAAGCCCATACAAAATAAATAATATAAAGTTCCCTTCCTTTTTTGGTTTGATACATTCATTTGCTGAACCTTATGCAATAAAAAACTAATTTGCTTCTTAGTGTTTTAAAAACTAATTAAATTGTTGAATAATAAATTTGATTTCTCGAATTATTTTCTAATTAATTAAACTTTTTATATTTTCTACAAAATTTTTATAAAAAAGAGGATTATATAATAAATCATAAATGAATAGTTTCACGAGCAAAAACTAGATGATAAATGACTTTGAGTAATTAAAAATAAATTCTTGAGTTACTCACAAGGTGGCGTATCTTGACACCACTTTTTGTTAGAAATTAAAATATTTCCAAGAATAATTATGCGTTAATTTGACAACTGCATATTTGTGGCATCCGATGACAAGGGTGAGAATGAAAGCAGAAGCTGTTCAAACTGTAGAACATAAAACAGTGTCTCGAAGTAAAATAAATTAATGTTATGAATATTCGTATTATAAACTCAAAAAATGTTTTTTTTTTCAATATCTGGTTTATTCTTGTTCAGTTTAAATTTCAATAAAATAATCAATTTATCAATAAGGGCATACGAAATCCGGGGAAATTTGACGATGAAAGTTAATTCGTTCAATAAAATATGATTACAAAGAGTTTGAATAATTTTAAAGATATGTTTGTTTAAATAATACTTAAACTTACATCATAAAAATATTCGGTTCATCTACTTTAGAACAAAAATAGTAATTTAGTTTATCAAAGTAAAACATCAAAATCAATAAATTAACTTTATCGATATGATGGTGCACCTAATCGAGTTTTAAAGTATATTACGTTTTAAAAACATGCGTTTCTTTATTTAAATGGTAAATAAAACTTCATCTCGATATTTAAGTCATGTTTATTAGCAAAAACAATAAAAAAAAAATTTTATCCTATCATATTTCATATTTTAGTTTTTTCTCTTGATGTTCCTTAATCTTTTTTTTCCAAAGTTCCTTCCTTTCTCTTGGCCATTGATGATCTTGTTAAATTTATATTTGTTTTGTTTTTGGTTCTTGTGTTATTTTTTTTTCTCTTCATCAAAAATGTAAATCCTCCAGCTTTTATTAAAAACTTTATAAAACAACTTTATCGTTTATTGGATGAGATAACCAATAGGAAATAAACCTGCAATATTGTACACTGTACAATAACACTTTACAAAAATATACGAAAATCACATTTCAACCTACAGTTGGGGTTTAAAGAAATAACAAAACTGACGGAAAATTCGTTAGTTGTATACTCCAAATACACCCAAAGACTTCTCAAACTAATAATAAATATATTTTATAAGATTTCAAAAATTAAATAAATCTACTTTTTAACCGACGATCTCGTCAAAATGAGCATGTTTTTTAAATATTAAAAACAAACTCAGTTTCCGTTACCTTTCGATCCTAACATACCATATGCGGGACGATATTACCTTGGATCAGTGCTTTCTAACTCTCAATACTCTTGTCCAGTTAATATTTTTGATAGAAAAAAAAAATAGATAAATGTTATATTATCAAACTGGCCATCCACTCCACCCCCCCCCCCCCCGTTCGGCGAGTTTTTGTTTTCACATATATTATAATTAAAAATGAGTGCTAGTTGAAATAGAAAAGATACAAAAATAAATGAATTCTTGATTGTTTTGTAGAAAAATTGCATTGGTATTTATTTTAAAAGCTTTCAAAATACAACTTTGATAAAGATTTTTTTTTCAAAAACTATTTTTTGATAAAAATTTGAATTGAAAATATTTTTGAAAAATTGGAGGGAATGTTGATTAGTTACTTTGAGTAAGTAAAAAAAATCGAATTTTCATAACAACAATACATGTTCACACAAAAAATGAAAACATATATACGCGGAATATCAAAACGTGACAGACGCCAGGGTACTTAGCAAATAAGCAACAAAACTATGATGCTGATGATATGAAGTTTTTAAATGTTTAAAAAATATATGTAAAAGTTAAACACGATATTTGAAGGTAAATTTTGAAAACATAGTTAAATTACTTATAGTTAAACCAAATGTATTTAGATACAATTTCAGAAGATCCACAAAAACAATGTTGATAATTTTCCTTTTAGTAAAAATTTTTCAGTTTTTTTATTAAAGTTTTTTTAAGTGTAAAACAATTTATTAATGCGATGCCTTATATATGTTTTTTAAGCATACATTTTGATCATTATTTATGAAAGCAAGACAGTATCAATAGCCTCAACCGTTCTTCGAATTTCATTGTTACTTTAAGAAAATTAATCGGCCACTAGTTTGAATTACCTGCCTTAGTTTAGAATCGGTAGAAATTTTGGCGCCATACTAAAGCGTTAAGTCACTTAAGAGCGCCATCACACCCTAATAAATAAGACCGAGTGTATCGAGTGTCACTCAGAAATACGAGGCGAGGCACTCTTGATATTTATTTTAAAAACTAAACACATTTCTCAACGATTTATGATTTTGTTTAGATTTTAAGAAATACTTTATATTAAACTGTCTGTTAATTTATAGTGCAAGAATACATTTTACAAACTTACATACCTTAAATAAGTTATGTACTTTTGATTAAAAAATATATTTTATTGTGTTATTACTATATCAGACGTATGTGTCTGCCTAAACATATGATGTATTTGTTTTCCTGTTTCTTATTTGGTACTTTTATGATATAATATTTTAATGTTATTTGGCATTTTGATGTATAAATTCTTGGGTATTTTTTGATGATTTGCATGTACATTTTATATTTGTTGGGGTCCGTTCTGTGTCGCGACCGTAACTGAAATGTTCTTTACGTGCGGCCATCGCGAGACAGTATCAAAAGTCCCATGCATGCGTAAAACTTGCAAGAATTGTGATACGCATGTTATGACGGCATGCAAGGGCGGAAACAGGCGCTTACGATGAGCAATTGGCTGCACATAGGGAGCGCCAAACGTAAAAAATACATTCTCAGTCCACTCTGTCTACTGCCTTTTACTTGCAACCATATATTACCTACCTAAGAAGAATCTCTTCTACTTCTCACCGACCTGCTACTTATCAACGTGAGCTGAATTCTTCGAGCATCGAGCAGCAGCCACCACCTATTGCTACAGTTGTACCTGTGCCGTACACTAACACTTACATGTATAAAGTACAACCTGGTGGGTTTATTGCCATGTATTTTTTAAATATGTTAATATTTTTTAGAAATTCCAATGTAATTGGGCTAAGCCTGTATTGTGAATTGAAAAATAAATGACAATCTCTTCTACTAAACCAGAAATTTGTTAAAAATCCCTAGTTGAAAACTAGATTAGAACTATTTTAAAAAAGGGGGAGTACCAATGGGAATTGAACTGCAATCCTCGGTTGAAAGCCAGGCGTCTTATCAACGGAGCCACGGATTTTGTCATATGATAATTGTGTCAACGAAAAACTAGTAATCATTTTACGCAATGATTTTCTTATTATGTACTTAAACATATCGAGCCTTGCAAGACACTTTGAAAGATATGACATTTTTTTGGAACTCATCTATCATATTTTGTCCATAAGCAAATTAAAAAAATCAAATCTAATCATACTCGTAATTTACGTCACTTCATCAAAATGTTAAAATTGTGATTTAATTTCACGTTTTAGCGACATACTCGTACACTCGTATAAGCTATCAAGATCACTCGATTTAATTGCCCCAAATATATATTGAGAGCTCATTTGAAACCAAAAATATTAACAAACCATTAGAGTTTAAATGCAACACTAGCCAATAAATCGATAAAACATTATCTGAATTGATGAATGTTATAAAAAATCCTCAGTTATGCTAAACGAATATAGGTTTCAACATTTCCTCTATTATGTTAAAAAAAAGCCATTTAAAATACACTTATTTTTAACAATAATATTTTCTAATATTATATTATGATATATTGTGCACTTAATCTGGTAAAAAAATCACCCTTTTTTAACCTTTTCTCGAATACAAAGAGCAAGACTACGAGTCTTGTTAAATTTAATTGTAGGATGAAGGACTTTAGCCAATGCTCTCTGTCTTGATAAGTTGGCTGAAAGTAACTAATAGCGCTACATAATAAATCAATATCACAAATCTTTTCTTAAATTTCAAACTCTGATAGGTTGAAAATTGAAAAAAGGGGCTGATTTATTTAAAAGGCTTCTAAATCTGAACAATATAGATTTCAAAAGTTAACTGCGTTAAATGCTCCTTGGTCTTTTTATTATTAAAATTTTATATTCATGTAAATTCAAGCTTAACATTATTTTCAATACATTATGTTCTTCCTTGTGGAAACCAAATTAGGTTTCATGCGGTTTCGTTTCTATTTCGTAAGAGAAAATCAATTTTGCAGAGATGCAATATGAAGAGACAGGTATTATAGCTTGAATATGAGATTCGTGTTATTTCTTCTTTCTCCTAACATATATTTCGCAACGTTTACACCTGGGATTTTCATTTCAACTCTAGATATTAAATATAATATAAAATTTTAAAGTAGATACTAATACACCTTCTTTCTTTGCTTAAATTAAAATACTGATTCAAATTTTCTAAATGGAAAGTTGTCGTTAAAAACTGATATTAAGATATTGTACATTATCAGATTTGTACCCCACTCGTGTTTTAACAGACCTCAGATATGATCGGCTGATAATATAAGGAAGTAGCTAATTTAAATTCGATAGCTGAACGCTCATAACAGGGAGTGAATGAAAATCAGGTTAATTTTTTCTACGAGTTTTTGGTGGAATTCCATATCGTCTAAATATATTATTAACAATTTGGAAGAAAATAAAATTCTTAATATATTTCTGTTAGTATATAAATTTCCTTTAAACACTATGAGTGCAAAGGTAAATAAAATACAACAATAGGCTGTCTCTCGTGATTTAATATGAATATCAGCTATTTTGTGGATGTACACTTTTAATTGAATTGATTTGTTATGTGCAATCTGTTGCGTTTTATCAAGCACCCAGTATTGGCAGATCAAAGCCAAAGTCCCAGTGGGAGATTACATTTTTATGAATATCGACGGATTTAATCTCCTCCAGTCTTTCGTTAGTTTTACATAGAGTTTTACAGTGAAAATTTAGAATAAGTGACACATAAGATACGGAAAACTTTAATTCTAATATAAAATGGTCTAAGAGTAAAACTTATCGAAAAGTGAATACTCCAGGAACAAAACAGGGGGGTGTACGTTTGCTTTGTGTGAATGCTGTTAAACTAAGGCCGCCACCCAAAATAAAGGGAGATTATGTCTAAGGCATAATTAGAAATCATTCTAATTATAATATTTATTAGAAATCGTTACATTTTGATATATTCTACCAGCTGTCTTCAAGACTTCGCTTTCACGGTCAGGATAATTCTTCTCAACATCAGGATAATTCTTCTCAACATCAGGATAATTCTTCTCAACATTAAGCATAAAATAGTGGATGCAGACGAAGAAAAGAAGAAATCGAAAATCATATTGGAACCAAGATAATAGATGCTACAAAAAAATCATAATATATGTAAAAGTTACTGTGCTTTTTTATATAGATAATGATTACATAAAAAGAAAACTTAACAACTCGCGTTGTTGTTAAGACGTTTGTGCTCAACGCAAATGTTTCAATAAATTCTCAATGGTTCCAGAAAAATTAATGAAACATCCAAGTTTGTTTTTACACATATGACCTTTTAATACATTGGTTGGAAAAAAAACTCTGTCATAACAATGATCTGGCCATGTTGTGCTGTGTACCGCAGGCACGTTATACAAAAAAATAATACAAAAGATAATTAATAATGCGAAGGCAACTTAAATATCAATCTCACCTCAAAATGGTATTGATATACAACGTAGGTAGGCTTTATTAAATATGAGAATGATGTCCAAATTACTTAATGAAGGTTTATTTCTAATTTTGAATGTTAACGGTAGGATTATTTATTCTGGATGCCACATAAACTATAAAATGTAGATTTAAAAAATCATATATTATTTCAAAATATACGTCACTTTGTGTTAAATTAGTCGAAGGGAATCTAAAAAATAAATAAACACACATTCTTATATTTGAAACACTCGTAAATATGAATATCTTTTGGAAATTTAAAGACGTAAAATAAATTACATGATTTGACTGAAGAAGGTAACGTTTTGCAAAAATTTTCTCTCTCATAAAACAAATCGTACTAGGTAAACCTTCTACTCTCTTACCCCCATAATCCTTTGTTTTTCTTCATTTTTGCTTAAGTAATAATCCTTTCTCTAGAGTGCAAAGCCTCAGGTCGCTCGATAAGAACGCATCCATGTGAGACGGTTCATTTCACCCAAGAAGAGAAGAAGAGCATTTAAGCCATTGTCTGAGATCAGAAAACTAGCTGGTGGTAAACTTTGCCTAGGATCTTTGGAATTTGTGGAAAAATTAAGAGCACACAAATAAAGTTCGGTAAAACTTTGCGATGAGCCTTCTTATCGCTCGGGGATGGCTTTTAAAAGATGCTTCAATGCATTTAAGTTACTGAGATGGTTTCAAATGACCTTTTTTTGTCATTTGTTCAGTATATAGATACACTATGTGAAACTTGCAAAGATTGAAGTTTAATCATTATAAACAAATCAGATTAAATAATAAATAAAATGTTTAAATTGAAATTATGTGTTATTAAAACTTTACAGGAAAAATAATTTCAATTACAAAATTTCACCATTTGTAGTAAATCCAGATTTCATAAAACTCAATTCAAGCTTTAATTTGTTACATTTTAATTATAAAATATACTATCCGCTAGTAATAACTTGAAATACTTACTGGTTGCAAGAATTGAGTTCCCTTGTACCTATACATAAAAAAATACATTTGATTTATTTAACACTTTATTGTAAATACAATCTGGCGGGTTTATTGCCAGACGGTAATCTCTTTCAACCAACCAGGCAAAAGTTAATAAAGCAAGTTACGTGGTTGTAAAAAATATTCAAAAGATTATTCACATTAAAAAAAATTATGAACCTAAACATATTAAAGTATTTTTCATTTAAAGTGAGATATCATAAATCAAAAAGATAGGAAGGGATGGTGGATATATACAAGTATATTACTGACTAGGAATTAAGAGTTTTTTCCGTCGCTTCTTCGAGCATAACATGAAAGGAGTGAGACTAAACATTGGTTTGTAACTGATTCCAGAGTGTCACTGCATGGACAGTAAATGACGACGTAAAAAAAGAAGAGCGGTGAACAGGAAAATCCACTGTGGTGAACTGGGAAGGCCAATAAACAATATTTCTGAGCGAAGTCCATGATCGGATAGATGCTGAAAATTTTCGGCGAGATAAAAAGGAGCGGCGGGACAGTTAATGATACACAAAAGAGATAGTATAAGAATTAAGCGTCTATTTCTCACGTTCAATCAGTCCAGTGTCTTTTAGTATGAAGTGATATGATATATTTTGCCTTGAGAAGAGAACATAATCTCCAAATAAAACGACGTTTCAAAATGCTAATGTTTTTTTTTATTATTATTTTAAATTCTTTTTTGTTGATGAATCAGTCTTCATAAATATATATTAAAGTATGAAAAAGTTATTATAGTTTTGTTAGCATCAAAAAAAGATTAGTGTATTTTTTTTATAAGATATTAAATATTGTGTCAAAAATAAGTTGCGAGTGCGGTATTTGAAATATATTTTCTATATCTTATTATATTATAAATATCGATAATAGTTTTGATATTGCCATAGAGCATATTACATATACTCATAAAGACATCGTAATCCAGTACTGAAGATTTGTATTGCATAATAGGTTAGTCAAAAAGTTTTGAAAGCGACATCTATGGAGCAGTAGAAAAACTAAAATTTCTACGCCATTTTAATATTTCATCTTTCATAAGAACGTACTCAAAATTTCATTTCGATCTGTCAATTCATTCTTTGTTTACAAGCCATTTGAAGCTGACGTGTCAGTGTATTTTTTAACAATGGAAAAATCCGAATATCGTGCAGTGATTAAATTCTTTGTTTTGGAAGGTTTATCGGCTACTGAGATCCATGCAATGATGGTGAAAGTATTAAAGGAGTCTTCTCCTTCATTTCCAACCGTTCACCGATGGGTTTTGGAGTTTAAGAGTGGCCGTACAAGCATTGAAGACGATCCACGCTCAGGACGTCCAAAAAGTGCATCAACACCAGAAATCATAGCGAAAATACAGGATATGGTTTTGGAAGATCATCGATCGACTGTGGTTGTGATAGCTGACACCATAGGCATCTCACATGGAACAACATGGCATATTTTGGCTGAAGTTTTGGGTTTCAAAAAACTGTGTGCACAATGGGTGCCGCATTTGTTAACAATGCAACAAAAACACGTTCGAATGCGACTTTCTGAGCAACATTTGGAGCGAAAGGATAAAAATGGTTTTCTGCGTCGATTCATCACTATGGATGAGATTTGGGTCTACCACCATGATCCTGAATCAAAACAAGAGGCTAAGGAGTGGTGTGAACCAGGCACTTTGGCTCCGAAGCGAGTTCGTGTCCAGAAATCGGCCAAGAAGGTGTTAGCGTCAGTTTTTTGGGATGCAAAAGGAATCTTATTGATAGATTATCTCCAAACTGGTAAGACAATCAACTCTGATTATTATTGTGACCTTTTGGACCAGTTGGATGAAAAAATTTGTGAAAAAAGACCCGGTTTGCAGAAGAAAAAAAACATTTTTCATCAAGACAATGCACCTGCTCACACAGCTCAAAAAACCATCGCGAAAATCAGTGAATTGGGGTACGAATTGTTGCAGCATCCACCCTATTCGCTAGATTTAGCTCCCTCTGACTTCTGGCTGTTCTCACACCTCATAAAATTCCTTCGTGGAAAGCATTTTTCATCAAACGAAGAGGTTATAGCCGTCGTAGAGGAGTATTTTGCAGGCCTTCCAGAAAGTCACTTCCGTGATGGGACAACAATGTTGGAAGATCGTTGGGCCAAGTGTATTGATCTTATGGGAGACTATACTGAGCAATAAAAGTGATTTCCCCCCAAAAAAAATGTATTTTTATTTCCGGTTTCAAAACTTTTTGACTAACCTAGATACTCGTAAAGACATCGTAATCCAGTACTAAAGTCAGTAAAAACTAAATCTGGATAAAGATTTACATTGGATTAGGACGTCAAAAATGGGCGGTTAGAATTAAACTTACAAAGATTTAACGGAACAAAAAATATTAACACATGATAGATGGGATAAAAAATGGGCACTTGAAATTTGGTTTTTGACACTTGAAAAATGAGGTACTAAGCGACCCTGCAAAGGTTTCCGTTCTTTATTAAAAGCAAGTAAGATAGTTTTTTTAAATAAATATACAAGGAAAAAAAACCATCGAAAGTTTTAGAATCAAAAAGGGAATTTCTAACTAATGCGGCACAAGTATTAAGATCGGAAATGAAAGTCTACGTCCGCTACTAACTTCATACCCATCACAAAAGACGCTCGTCTGTCTTGTGCGTTTATTAAACATTTAAACAGAAAGCATAACGTCTTTTTCGTTACTTCCTCAACAATTTCCGGTTGAGGCTTTAGAGCGAAATGCCTGCTACACTGTTCTGTTTATTTCAGTAAAATTTTCAGCGTTCGTTTACTCTTGCGTATAAGAAACGATTTAGGTACATCCGGTCTCAAAAACAAGAAATTGTAAATGCCAAGAATATTTAACAACTTTTGTATGTTGATGTAGCAATGTCGAGGATTTTATGAAAAATTGTTTTTTCTCTGTTTGACTTTGATTCGAGGATTCTCTCAATACAAACTTATATTGGCTCAGTGAAATGTAAGAAAAGTTTCAAACATATTGTTTATGGCGCTTTTACTAGCAGAAAATCTAAAAGTTTCCCGGTGCGTTTCATTCTCCATAGTTTACCTTCTGTGTAGCGCTTTACCGATTTATTCTTACAATAAATTAATGATCATTCATTCTGCTGTTGCTGCTATCCTTAAGCGTCACGGATTTTTCAGATTTTTTAAACATTTTTTTTTGCATTTTTTTACTGTTAAAACTGACAAATTGTCAATTTTGTTGTCAGTATGAACAAATGTTCAAACAGTTGTATATATTAGACATTTATAGACATTGTTTAATTTTAATGCCAAAGTTTACCATAAAAATACGCAATATTTAATTTGAGGATGTAATTAGTAGCATCATGCTTAAGGATTTATTTTCCACTTGCATCACAGAATTTAGAAAAGAGAATGTCATCCATGTAAACCTAAGAAATAAATCTCTCATTGAAATTAAGTAAGTATTAAAAAAACGCCCTAACACCGACCCATGTGGTACACCATACTTGAGAATATCTTGAGAGCATTCATCCCAATTGAACACAACGAATTGCCTTCTATTTGACAAATAAAATTCAACCCAGGTGAGAACATTGCCTGAAAACCCATACTCATCCCTTAATTTTTGCAGGATAATTTCTCTACACCAGTCTCAAAACAATGGTATCTGTTAAGTAATATTTTTTATATTCATATTAGTTATCTGAAACTATAGTAGTTGGTTCAAAGTTATGCAAAGAAAAAACACATTTTTCAATAAGTTTCAATAAAAGCGATAAAATGAATCCAGTCTGTTATTTTCTAAATTATTTGGATCATAACTGTCCTTTTTTTTAAACTGAAGGTACAGTGGAAGTTTTGAGAACGACAGGCAATAATCAGACTGCAAGTGAACTAATTACAATACTCACACGCAAAAGAAGTTCCAAATAATCCTTTACAACCAGGCTGGTGTAGAAACTCAACTTTATTGTTTATTTAGACAAGATTTAATTAATTTACTTAAGTTTTCCAAAGACACAGAAGAAAATTTTGAATTGAATCACTGATAAAAATATATAACTACAAGTTTTAGACAGAATTCTCTTTACGGAAAGCTGTTCTGCAATAAAAACTTTCCCAAATCGAAGTTCTGCTAACGAATGGTTTGATATGGATTTCCAAGAAAGAAAGAAAAAAAAAGCAAGAAAGAGGGTCATGAGAAAATGGAAACGACAATGTAGAAGGAAGAGATGGCTTGGCTTACGAAAACTATAGAAAACAGTGCAGAAACTATACAGAGAGAAAATAAAGGCACAAAAACGTCCTTTTGGAAACGGTAAAAATTATGAGAATTATAAAACTCTTGAAAAGTTACGGCAGAGTTTACGAAGGATTTTCGAGCAGTACCTACCGAAATCGACTGCCAACTTCAGGGTAGATGACTATATCTATATTGAATACAAAGCTGCAAAATGTTGGTTTCTCTCCAACTAGATTTTCCACGATTTTATGGCTTGCAAATATAATTGTTTGTTTAACTGTTTCACCTTTGCTTCTGTCTCAGAAGTGAATCTTCAAAAAAATATTTCTGGCTTTTCCAATAAACAACGTAAATTTGATCCCCTGCCAAGGTAGTTAAACTAGCATCTGGGTGATTTGATCCCACACAGTCAAAATCTCTTTCTAATGGGAGTATAAACCTCGTGGAAGAAATTGACATATCTTGAATAATTAAAAAGGCCACTTTAATTAAAAATTACGCAATGCATTATTGCCCAATCTCTTATGAGCTATTTCAAGCCTTTCTAAGGAGCTGGTTCAAGCTTATCAAATAACTAAAGAAACGTTTACGTTTCAATACGAACTTATGATTGACAAATATTTTCTACACGGTATTGCCAGAAGTTCTGTTGAACCGGTTATTAAGAATTTTAATATTCGCCTATAAGCTATTTTTTAAGCTAATACACACACATACCATATAACAGCACTTTTGGATAAACTCCACTGGTTGATGTGATGAGAAAATTATTTACAAATTATGCCTCATATTCTTCAAAGGCCTCAGGAGAATGGAAACTTAATATGTCTCAGAGCTCCGCATTTAGGTTACCTCTCCAGAGCTTTGAGGTCAAGCTCTGAAATCCACCACTTCAGCCATGGAATGAACCATTGAACCAAACAGGGCTAGTAACTCAAAGTTTTTCGATATGGCATTTTATGTTACTGAACTTGTTCAGTAAAGTGGTCTGCCTGTAGAGCTACGCACTGAAGATAATCTGGAACCTTTTAGAGTAATGTTGAAAACGCTAATTTATAATAGAAGTCATCAAGACTATCTCAGTGTAGCTCATTCTCATTGATTAGTGCCAAAGGGAAAACATCACTATCGTGAATGACGTAAAAAAATATCAGAAAACCTTTCGAGATCAATAATTTGAAAATTACAAATACACATATACACTTCAAATTCCAGAAGGCTGATGGTGTTACAAATCGGAATCGGACAATACCACAGGTACACTTCAAATTCCAGAAGGCTGAATGTGTTACAAATCCGAATCGGACAATACCATATGTACACTTCAAATTCCAGAAGGCTGAACGTGCTACGAATCGCTATCGGATAATATTACATGTACACTTCAAATTCCAGAAGGCTGAAGGTGTTAAAAATCGGAATCGGGCAATACCACATGTACACTTCAAATTTCAAAAGGGTGAAC
Organism: Odontocerum albicorne; assembly: GCA_949825065.1. Classification (NCBI taxonomy): domain Eukaryota; kingdom Metazoa; phylum Arthropoda; class Insecta; order Trichoptera; family Odontoceridae; genus Odontocerum; species Odontocerum albicorne. Next base: position 9,449,141 of record OX463841.1, read on the forward strand.
GTGTTACAAATCGCTATCGGACAATATCACATCTACACTTCAAATTCCAGAAGAGTGAACGTGTTACAAATAGGAAGACCAACTAGTTCGTAGTTTAATAACTTCTTTGAAAATTTTCCGCGTTCAGATTATAACATTTTCGATCTCCTTTTGTCGAACAAACTATCAATAGATTCTCACGAACAAGATATTTTTTCTGAAATTAATATTCTCGAGAAAGCAGGTAGAAATACGTGTAGCGAGAATTTACGTAATTAGTGGAACAACAAAGTAATATATTGGTAAATATTCTTGATGGTCTTTTAAATATAACTTAACCCCATCATAGGAGACGTGAACAGTCAACTTTTTTATTTTTTATAATTGAATAATTTTCTTTTAGTACTGACTTTAAATTATTGTAATTTTCTTTTTGTTAGTTAAATGTAATTGGGTATAACCTTTATCAACATAACAATAAAATAAAATAAGGATACTTCACCGTAACTATGTTACAAATTATATCTTAAAAACGTTTTTTTTGCAAATGGAATGGCATCGCATGAACTTTGTTTTTTTTTTTAACTAAAAAAAAAACAAAATATATAACGTTTTTTTGGAATGCAGTGACATCTTATAAACCATATTTTTTTTATATTTTATTTATGAACTTAAAAGTACTTAAATGTGCAACAGTTGTTAAGATCTAAATACAAAATTGTTTTTGATTTATAAAAAAGAGAAACATGTATTTGATTGTTAAAAAAACAGAATAAATACAATATTTTATGACTTAATGTAAAGTAAAAAGCAGGATGGTGAATATTAATCACTATTTCCATCAAACTATTGATCAGGCTTATCTTTTGGGGATATTCGTACTGTTGTAAAAGCCCTTTGTGCGGTAATGATGCAGAGTAATACGAATATTGTGTTGTATAACACTTCCGTTGTAACCAGTATAACCGACGGACTTATTATCATGTAGAGATTTCTTAGGACCAACTAGAAAAATATTAAAAATATTTATATGAAAAATAAAACTAGGATCTCATCTTAGGGGTTCTATTGAGAATCGAACCTTAATTCAAGAGTTTTACGTGTATATCTTTTGAAATACGTAAGAAAGTTGAAGGAATTTTTTGCTTTCGCTACCTCCATATACTTAATTAGCCAATAGGTTTGATTTTGAGGCTTATAATTAGAATTTGTACACAAAATGTCGCTTTTACCAAACCACTCTTTTGTGGTTGTTGTGTTTCTATTAATATAATTTGAAAGTGGTTGCTAAAATATGGCTTCGCCACTGTTGCCAATCATATTCGAAAATTTAGTTTAATTGTGTTTTGATTTTCTAGTTATAAAGTTTTTAGTTTTGAGTATAATTATTTATTTATTTTAACACTTAATTTTACAATGTAAAATATGACGGATTTATAGCCAAATGGTAATAAGTTTCGACCAACTAGATAATTGTTTAACAGTTGTGTACTACACAATTGTGTTCTATTGTGTTGATTGAAATATTATTTACATTAGAGCTTTGGATAAATAAAATAAATTACAGAATTGTAAGATAAAAAGAAAACAAAAATAATTTGTTAATTCAAATATTACAATTCTATAGCCCAACATTACGCGTTATTCTTTGTTATTTTTATCCCCCCATGAAACATAGAACCCAAATTATGAAATCCGAGAAGGGTAGACGAGTACCAACTTTTTCGTGTGATTTGTTGATTATTTTAGATGATTTATTAAGTTGTAAAATAATTAATAAAAATATATAATAAATATTTCCGTAAAAAAAAAAGATTTTCTACATGATGATTTTCACCATTTAATTCCCTTCTACATATAACAAAATAAACATAAATTTTAAGAGAATAACACGTATTAACGTTTCATTTCGAAAACTCCCAAGGACATAATATTTGTTCATAATAAATTTACCGGAATTAATGGCGATATTTGTTTTGGGCTGGGGACAAAATAGTCTCAAGGGACCCTCCGTTTCAGGACTGAGCCCCGACACAACGCGGTATTGACATTGAGGTAACCGTATAATATTTGCTTCGGTCAAACTCTTGAAAGATATTTGCGCAAGTTGATTTATCAATGTCACGAGAGCTTAGTTTTACAGAAACCATTTCGGAACAGGTATACGAAACCAAGAGGGTTGAGAAATATTATTGACAGCAAAAATGTCTGTTCCAAAGGCTTACGATAATAAATGATCTTGTAATAAAATGTTGTATTTAAGATACTCAAAATTACTCGGTGATATTTTATTGTCAAAGGGATCTGTGAATTTTCAGTTAGTAAAGTTACGCGTTTTATTTCTACTCTGTCTTTCATCTTTCCATTTCCACCGATTGCTGATATATAACTTGTTTTAACTGTTTATTAACCTTTTTTCTGCATCGTTACCTTAATGATAAGGAATGTTACTCTCACTGATATAGCTTTAAGTTGCGTACATTCTTGCCCAGATCTCTCAGTATTCCGCTATCCGAAGAGTCTGTGGCGAAGGCAGGACCATATCACTCATCATCCGGTCGGTCAAGCGCATATGTATTTTACCTATGCTCCTGCAATCTTCAACATTTGCGGTAAGGTGTCTCTACATGCTCTCATTGCATGAAACGTGATTGAAGAAATGAAGGATGCAACGAATGCACAATTTTGAAAGCCTCTCTGAGATATTAAGTTCTTCCAAAATAGAGGCACTAATTCCTCGTTTCGTGCATGAACCACACAGCAATTGTCTTCAGCACCACATTTCAAAAATCTATCCTTGATCTTTATCTGGGCTTTATTATCCAAGTTTCTGAAGTATACAGGCATATTAAGAAAATCAAGGACTTAACGCGACGTATTTTCATTCCTCGAAGATGGGCCTTTTTCTTCAGATTAGTGCCAGCCTCGACGTAACATAGTTTATGAATATTGAAGAATTATTTGAATAATTTATTTGGCCATCTACTTTCTTTCATTTATTTTGAAGAAATATTATGTACATTGCCATATTTTTTCTGCTCATATGTACTTATAAGTACTTATAAATATATAATTATGAGCTGAAAAAAAAGTAGATATATATCTTCTATCATTTTATGTGTTTTGCTTGATTGATTGAGTTATGTATTTTCTAGAGTTGAGCATATTCCAGTTTTGAAGATAACAATACTCAGATAAGTACAAGATAATAATACAATATACATATATAATCGACTAAGTTTTATCTTAGTTATGAGATACGAGGTATTGTTTTATCATATGGGTTGTATTGTAAGTTGCTACAAAAGTAAAAAACTAATTACAATATACAATCAGGTACACAATAATGTTTTTTAAATAACATTATTGTGTACCTGCTTGTATATATATATAACAACTGAGAATTATTTACAACTGAAATATACAACCGTTAAAAATATTTTTTGACAAATATTATCACGTATGAAAACAAATTATAGTTTTTCATATAAAATGTTTCTTTATGAAAATATGTACATCAAATTCTTCGGGCATGACTTCAGGCATTCGCTTGGTATTACAGTTTAGTTCGATCCCACCTCCACCCACGCTGTTATGGGGGACAAAATAAGTCCCCATGTAGCGCGATCTATACAAGAAGATACAAATGTTCTTATTTTTTTATGAGTGCGACGTCACATAGTGACGAAGAAGGAATTGCCCAAAGGGACTCCTTCTCCGGTGGCAACACACCTGAGTGTGAAAAGAATAGTAGTGACGACGGACTAATGGTCCAACTTATGGATAACAGAAGTCTAACGCCGACTTAACTGTTGCCCTTCATGTGAATCAATTATATCCCACCTCCCTCAAATCATAAAAAACTTAAGATAACTGCATTCTGTAAGACACTCTCCTTTTTCTTAGGCGAGGACATTTTAGATGTCACAAATCAAATTAACAAGTACACATAAAAAATATCTTTAAAAATAAAAAAATACTTCAAAACACAATTTTAAAAAGTCAATAAAAATATATTGATCAAGGGATTTGAAAGTAAATTAAAACCAAAATTTAAAAAAATATAAATTTTCAATCATGTCATTAAACTTATCAAATTTTTTTTTCTATCAATCTTTATTGTTGGCTATTCAGAAGATAAATTCAGTCAACCAATCGAATAAACTTTTTTTTTTCAAATAAATATTAAATCTTGTTCAAAGTAATTTTATATTATTGCATACATTTGTTCAAAAGAAATCCAAGAAATATCTAACCTGCCAAATTTTGATTCATTTCAAAAGTTAATGGATTACTTTTTTTTCTGTTGATTTAACGTTTCCATTTAACCCGAGTTATAACCGGAGAATGTCTGACGGAAGGGTAAAAGCGATTTTTTCCTCTTTGGTTCTTATAAAGACCATACAGAATGAAATTTGATGAAAACGCTCACCCTCCCGCTTCAACTGAATACTTCACGACGTGATTGTAGGATGGCAAATAATACAAGGTGGATATAAAATATATTCGTTAAAAATCAATTAATTTTTTTTCTTTGAATTTTAGACTTAAATATTAAACTTTATAATAATTCAGCGAGAATCTTTTCTTGAAATATAATGTTTCTTAAAAAGTATATTTTCATTTAAAAAATAAACATATGAATGGAAAATAATAATATTATACAACTACTAGAAAAATAATTAAATTCATTATTGTTTCACTGATTTCCAAATAATTATATTCTAAGGTTGATCATTGTGCTAAAACTTGGTAAACATAGTTTTTTACGTAAACAACATGTTTTTCTCAAGCGAATATTATAAATTGATTTCATCCCAAGGACGCTTAAGTTATCATATATCCGATTTAAAAACAATCTCTTAGCCATTTTAAAGGTCTAATAAACGTAATTGGAATTTATTAACTTCGAGAACACTCATGTAACCCAGGTGTGTTTCTTAATACTATTGAAAATGTGACAATTCCAAAATGAGCATTAAATGAAAACAACTCAGTGGTATAGTAAAACCGAACACTAATGTAACCCAGGTCTGTTTCTTAATACAATTAAAAATGTGTCAATTCCAAAATGAGCATTTAATTAAAACGACCTCAGTGGCCTAGTAAAACGTTTATCTTCCGCTCAAGAGTAACGCTTCGATTTCCGAGCATACACATTATTATAAATAAAATTAAATCTTGTTCAAGAGTTTGTCTGGTAACAATACTCGGAAGCGCTAGAAATGTGCGATAGCATTATCAACATGCACGATGGTAAATTTAATTGTTAATTTGTGCCTACTCGAAGGGTTTTAAAAAATAAAAGACCCTATTACTGTGGTCAATGACAATGTTGTCTCCCTAACATGCTCTTTAACATGTACACGTAATCAAGATGGATATACGAAGAAGCACCAGGACAATAAATTAATGAATGAACAAATTTTTACTGTTCAAAAGTAACGGTCAAACGCAGTGCGGAGCAAAAAGGAAACAATTTTGAAAATATAAATTCGCGTTGACTTTTTTTCGATCCATCCACTACATGGGCTGAAAGAAAGTTCCCTCATTAGCCAGCACTTGTTTCCCGGCGGTGATTGTAAAAGTTGTGTAGAGCCTCCGCCAGGCGCGCCGTGGCGCCCGCGCCCGGACACTGCCGCCCGGATTTATTATAACAGGAGGGTTCGGCTCTTCGCTATCCTTCAGGCTAGGAGATGGATGGATTTAAATGAAATTTTGCATTGTAAAAGTGAAAACGAAACAAACTTAACTACATTTAAATAGCACGCTTTAAAAATGTCGAAAATTTTGCATTGTGATATTTTTTTCTGACGCAGAGCGCTATACACCCTCTGATTAGAAGAACGGCGTCTTACCAACTAAGTTAAGGAGGTCGTTAATATAAATATATAAAATAATTGTCTCTGGACAAAAGGACAGTTTTATTGTGCTGATAATCGAAGTTGTACGAACAAAAAACACACTCACTCAGGTGAGTAATAAAAGTTGTTTCTTTTTGATAGCCCAAAACGAAGTAATGTAAATGAACAAAGAGTAAATTATTATCTCGTTACCGAGACAAAATATTTAGGATATTTATATAAATAGGAACCAACAGTAGGAATTTGTTTGATTCCTTAAAATAACAAAGAAATTTATGGGTAGTAACGAAACATAAGTAGAGAATAAAGGTAATTTGAGGATACCATTCCAATTGAATGAACATAAATAATGGCTCCAATTTTCCTTGTAAAAATCACCTCGCGATATTTCAGTGAGATCGTATTTCTTGACGATTAATCTTACCGTTTTTTCTCAATCACAGGGAATTGTTTTTCATTCCACTTCTACTATATAAATTGTAAACTTCTAAAAAGCAAAAGTATGAAAAAAAGACCATTTTAGAATTATGAACTTTTTTTAAGATCCATTGGGGTTCAAATCTGAAACCTCCGGACTGGAATTTAAAGCTTTTACAGAGTTTTTAAATTATTTAGTTGTCCTTTAATAGTGGAAAAATTTCAATGATAGTTAAAAAATTTCTTCAAGTTCATAGTTTGATAATTGTTGGTATAACCCAATTAAAAAAAGGCACAAAGATTATTCGTCAGATGTTCATTTACTTGTTGTTTAATTTTATTTTTTAAGGCATTTGAAAAATATTAAATTGCAGTGAAAACGATGATAGAAAAAAAGTGTGCTTAAATTTAAATAAATTATTATTACAAATATTTTTTAATAAATATTAAGTTATCATACAATCTGTGATTAGATTGCACTTTTTTAATATATATAAAAACCTTGCAGATTTATTGCTATGTGGCAATATCTTACAACCAAACAAAAAGTGCTGTGAAAAACATTATTGTGTTAAATACTTGATATATTTCTCCTGCTTTTAAGATCACTGACGCGTTTCGTTATTTGAGGATCAATTTAATGGCAATTCAAAAATATAAGTATTACAAATAATGGTTAGAATTCAGTTCATGCTTATAGAGAAAAATGTTACAGCGGTAAAAATATTTTATATATTTATATTAACTATTTACATTAACTACAGTGGTAAAAATATTATTAATAAAATAAAAATACTATTTATATTAACTACAGTGGTAAAAATATTTTTTATATTAAAAGTAAAATCCTTTATATCTTATATATTTATATTAAATAATGGATTTTAATTTTTGTCACTTAAAAAATAATCAAAAAACCACTAACCAACCGTATTTTTCAAAGCCATAGAATTCAAAATCATGGTATATGAACAATCTAATTATTTCTCATAAAAAGTTAAACATTTAATTCAAAATAAATTAATTCAGAATAACTGAGCTCAAGAAATGGTTTCCATCAATTATAGCTCTCCGCAATGTTTCAACTCACACTCATCCTGAAACTTGAAGCGTCAATGTAAATTTTAGGCTGAAACCTTACTCCTTACTTCCATTAAATGTTCACCTACATTAACTGGTAACCCACATTAAACCAAATGGGACTTAACACCAGTTGAGAAAACATAACACGCCTCCTGAAAGATCATCAATCTTGTTTCGGCATCAGCTGAATATTAGGTCTGACTTTACAGTCTTGGTGAAGATCACGTAACTTTACCGGAATTGTTTTTCTTGTTTAATGAGAATTCATAGCAATGTACTATCGATACAGCTATTTATTTAAAAACAATAGTTTTATAAAAGTAAGATCATAGAAAAGAATGTGACAAAAAGGTTCATACTCTACTTCAAAAGCAGAATCAAACATAATTCAAGTAGATTATTACTTAAAAAAAAGTAAAGCCTTATCCACAATATTTCGTTTAACTAAATAATTATAAAAAAATAATGAATTAAACAAGATACATTTTTAAAATGCGAGTACCGTGATATATGCATAAAAAATATTGAACAATTTTTGCTAATTAGAAAAATAAAAATAAAACGCTTTAATAGTTCTATAACCTTTATTTATTTACTCATTGACAGCTGTTTTGCCACACAATGTACAATTTACAAGGCCTTATTAGTATGGCGAAATAGCTGTCATTGAGTTAATAAATAATCAATTTAGAACTACCAAAAGGTTTGATTTTGAATTTCCTAATTAAATATTTTGGAGCTATGGTAAACAAATAAAAAAAACATATATTACTCACAGTGTTATAAAATTATTTCTATTCATCTATCTATTTTTATAGTGCCGTTTATTAACCAGTCACCCAAAGACGCTACGTGTATTTCGCTCACTGTAACGTAACATCTGTAAAGAATTATACTATTGAGAAATTTATTAAAATAACTAAATTATCCTAAATATTACAAATTTATCCTATAATACTTATTATTGCTTTGGAAAAAATGCAATATCAATAAAACATTACAAAATTAATTTTAACACCCTTAATTCATAAATAATTGTTAGGAACATAAAAAAATTGTTAATCAACAAGGGTTTGACTATTTTTCCTGTAACTAATTTGTACATGAAAACTAAGATACATAACATAGATTCATTCTTATGCTAAAAGTTTAGAATTCAAGCATACGTTTTAAAGAATTAATTAGATAACAAAATCACATACACGGGGCTACTGATCTACATCGGTCTTATTCCCGCGCAGGCCTCTTTCAAGAGCAAACGGCAGATTTCAATTATATTTATCCATATTCTCCTCAATCTGATTACGGGTCTTCTTTGCTGCAGTGCCCATTGATTCATCAACTTGGATGCTCTTGTAGCCTCCATTATTTCTAAGAAAAACGTAGTCCCTGATACTTGAAGCGGGGAGCTTAAACAAGTCTGAAATGATTAGTTCTTGATGTTGCGACGCCAAAATAAACGTCTTCTTCCAACACCTCTTCGGTTCTTTACCTTCCCCCGAATTGCGTAGATTTATTACCGATGATAATTTTACTCTCCACGAGGACTTCCAGTTCTCCGTTAGTTTTGGTTATGTAAGAACCGTAACTATTTATAATTGGTTCAAAAATCAAAGTATAACTAAAAAATGGTTTAAACTTCAATTCTTTGTTGCAAAGCATAAATAACATTTTTTACTGGATGGGATTATCAAAATAATGTTCCCTTACAAATAAAATTTTAAGTTATTTCAATAAGAGTTTGCAAGATTGATATTTTATTTTCGATTCTGAATAGAGCTTTAACATAAGTATTGTAATATAAAAATTTATAAAGAATAAATAAAACTCTTAACTAAATACATTCTGTAAAATTTCCCAAGGAAAATCAGAATGAATTATCTATGGCTCATTACATTTTAATATTTGTATGAAAATGTCAAAAAAATTAAAAACACATCTTCCCAAAATATATTTATCTACTTAAAACGTGGTTCAACCGCATTTTGCCGTCAAAATTTCCATAGAATTTCCGGAATATTTACGGAGACAAAACAAAGCGTTAGATTTCCAAACCCTTAAAAGTCTTATTTAAATAATAATTGCTAATACCGCTGGCAAACAATACGCATACTTTTAACGAATTCGTGTTAAATATTAAACATGGCAATAAACAGTTGAAATTTAACAATGTTAATGTAAATTTGACTCGTTTAGGCTATTTTGAGCATTTTACGCAAAAAAGATCCAAATCGTAATCAACCTATTTTGAGATATAACTTTAAAAGGATAATGTTGATAAGTGGGATGTTATTGAATAACTTCAGTTTTGTGACGAATTATCCACCTTGAAAGTCAATCTTAGTCGATAACTGTGCTTTATTCAGCATTTTAAATTCAGTGTCATCACTCGAGCTGGGAAAGATCCTCATTTCAAAGTAATGAAGTTATCCAATAACAATTCACGCCCGACCATAAAACCTAGCGTATTGATATTTGGCAGTCTATTTAACACATCCGCATCAGCAGAACGTAATGTTCACTGTCTCAATCCGAGAACTTTCTGTTTATTTATAAAGTGAAGAAAAGTTATGCAGTCAAATATACTCGTATCTCACATTCTCAGATCTTGATTAAAAATGTTAAAGTGATCAATGTAGGAAATGTAACCGAATCTAACACAGTTTCAAATACACTAGATATTTTAAAATTTAAATTAACCATCAAGTACACATTCACTCAGACATTATCATTGAACGTAGTTACCAAATAAAAACTTTTCTTACAATCAACAGTTAGATAGCATAGATTAAGAAATCGTTGGTTTAACTAAGTATTTCTCTAGACTCAATATTAACTGCTAACGTGTTAGTCACTTTTATTTTTAATTCTTCTTCTCTTAATTTATATATGTTTTCTGTTTAAAACCGTTTATGGAAATATATTAAACGTTTTGGTTGGATATAATTTATATAACTGAAGACACATTTTTAAATTCAAAATCAGAAAATATGTTTTGTGGATTGGGTCTTTTTTGCACGTATAAGTCTTTTTATTGTACGCACGAAACTTAGTTCCTTGCTTTTGCCCGTCTGCAGAAGAGCTCTGAGCTTAAAGCCGCTTTTGTTATTGTTTTCAGCGAAAGTTTTTCAAAATCCCGGGCTGTATTGTTCGCTATATTTCATAGTTTAGTTTTGCATTATCACTTTTTCTTCACATAAATTTTACCTTGATTTACGACTACGTTAGCAACTGTTAGTGCAAACTTTTAAATGAAAGGCTTGGAAGTTTAAGATTTTTGAATGAATCATATTTCTCTGCAGAATTATTAAGAAACTTCATTGTGACAGATTAAAACAATTTTTTTCAATAATTTCAAATGAGTTCTTGACACTTATTTTTTTCCAAACATTAAATAAAAAATGAGTCAAAACTACTGGAATATATTGAAGATAAATTAAGAATCGTAAATATTACCAATTTCTATGTTTTAATATTGACAAGAGCGATTTTGAAGGTTTCAGTTAAAAGGAATTGCTCATTCTTAAAAAAAATCTGGAATTTTACGCAAACCTTTTTTCGTCGTAAAGCGAAACAGACTTCCTCCATTTGTTGAAAATTATTAACTTAAAAATTAAATTCTTCAGGATAGTATCCATCTACATCTACCATTCTACATTTTAAGATAATGATTCGAGAATATTTAGATTTTTTATAGATTTTTTTCACACAGTGTAGATACTTTACAGCTTTAAAGAATGTAAATAGTTGAGGTTTCGTGTTCTGTAAACGATATGATATATTTAATTTTTATTGGAATTTTGAGTGTCAATTTTAAGTAATTTTATAAATAAAACAAACGATGTATTTAATCAAAATATAATGTGTATCTAGATGCATTGGAAATTGCGTGACAAGTATAACATGTATTTTACAAAACAAAAAATAAACTGCTATTGTAGTTTGAAATTCAATAAACATATAGAAAATGGCTGTTGGTTCATTCTGATTTAATCACGTGACTCTTGTTTTTCGCCATTTTATCCCGCGTTGTCACAAGTGATTCACGACCGCCCTAAAAAGGTTTAGGTACATCGTCAAAAGGACTACCTATGCAGCAAGAAAATTTTCCACATGCGTAAAAGTCTTCGAAAGAAACTACGAAAGATTTTCAGTTACACAGTAAATGAAAGGCTTTTTTTTAACCAGTTACTTCGGAGCATTATTACTTTTCTGTCTGGTTCAAGATTGGGATTTACAAAGAGTACGCATTTTCCTTGTCTTATGCTCATGTAGGATATTTTTATTTAAGGACATATTGTTTTAGGGCACTACATGGCCAGATAAATTACGGCGGAATTTCATCCTGCCTGTTGTTACGATCATTACCCGCTTAGAACTCTCTGTACTCTTGGAGAAGTGCAACATTTTTTGCAAAGGGGTGAAAGCGATTGTTTTGTAGTTGATCGCAAGCGTTATACCAAAAAAATGTCGTTTTAGATTTTAAATCACATTTCTAAAGCAAATAAAATATTGTAATTTTATTCACACAAAACCCGTTTTTTTTTTAAATTTATTATATTCAATATTTTTATTATTTAAGGTTCTTCTCCTCTTCGGAGAACAGCGATCATTATGGTTATTTTGGCAATTGATGCAGTAAATTTGAAGAAAGATACGAGGGTTGCTACTTTATTTTTGAGATATGGCAACACCAGTGTAGATACGTCAAATTTGACATTAGCATCGTAAAGTTTGACGTTTTTAATGGTATACGTGCTCAGAAAGTTTTGTCATATTCTTTACAGTGACTTGAAAAATTCATCTCGGCCAAAAATGGAATTAAATCGTGAACATTTCCGTGCGGCGATTTTTTATGATTTCGACGTGGACTAACTCAACAGTGTGCCGATTAACTCGCTTCGACATTTGGGGATGAAGCAACATCCCGGACTACTGTGTTTCGCTGGTTTTCCGAATTCAATCGTGGTCGTAGTTTGCTCCAGGACGAATTTCGTGAAGGTCGTCCAAAATTGGTTGTTGTGCCAGAAAACATCGATGCTGTGCGTGAACTGATACTGCAAGATCGTCATGTAACTTATCGTGAGATTAAGGCATGTTTGGATATTGTTACGCTTGCATACATTCAATATTGCATGGACATTTGGCCATCAAAAAGATTTGTTCGCGTTGGATACCGCATAATTAGACAATCGATCAAAAAAAGGCTTGTGTTGATTGGTTCAAAGAAATGTTGAAAAATAATCGATCGCGGTCCTTCAAAAGACGTCTATAAGATCGAACAGGCGACGAATCATAGATCTATGCATATGAGCCAGAAACTAAACAGCAGTCGACTGTATGGGTGTTTCAAGACGAGCCAAATCCAATAAAAGTTGTTCGCGCACGAAGCACTTCGAAGCAAATGGGGGCTTGTTTCTTCGGTATAAATGGTCATGTCACAACAGTGCCTTTAGTGGAACATCATACAATCAGTTCTAAATGGTACACCACCATTTGTTTGCCAGAAGTGTTCGGAGAAATGAGGAAAACCAACCGCCAAATACGGATCATTCTCCTCCACGACAATGCGAGCTCTCACACATCGGCTCAAACAAGTGACTTTTTGAGCCCTCAAAACATCGAATTGATGGGTCATCCACCGTACAGCTCAGATTTGGTACCCAATGACTTATTTTTATTTCCGAACATCAAAAATAAATGGCGAGGTCAACGTTTTTCGATGCCTGAAGAAGCGGTTGATGCGTTCAAAATGCATGTTTTGAAGTTACCTCATTCGGAGTGAAAAAAGTGCTTCGAAAGTTGGTTCAACCGCATGCAAAAGTGTATTGATGGAGAGTACGAGTATTTAAAAAAACAATAAAGCCATTTTCGATGATAAATATTTGTTTTTACTTGTCTGTCTCAAAACTTAAGTAGCAACCCTCGTATTAACCACAATAAAACCAATACCGTTAGTTATTTAATCATACGTGCCTGTTCTTAATTATATTGCGTTATACGAAATAAGTAGTGGTGTACACTGTATTGCCAGCAAGAAAAACACCAGATTATCGTTTCTATCCAATCAATGTAATGGTATGTCTTATATTATATGTACGAGTAGATTATTTTACCAAATGTAACAAAATATTACTATTTATTGACGCTCATCCAAAAGCCATTTCGAGAACGGACTTTTAATGAGAAAATAATACTAAAAAAATATACAGTACCATAAATTATATTTTGAAATTTTTCTTCTGACAATATCTGCAATGTCAAGTAACGTTAAATAACATTGACAACCCTTGACATATGTAATTAATTTGAATACACATATGTTAAGATATTATAATAGAAAAAAATAAACATTTTAATAAAATGTATGCATTTACATAACAATATTCTAAAATATATATTCAACGTGAATTGATTTTATCTTATCTAATCATATAAAATCTGTCAGAAAAACTCCACATTAAGATTTTTTTCCTTTTTATATTTCCTATAATCTTATTTAGTTGGAATGTATTTTTTATAATGATAATAAGGTAACTTTAAATATATTTCTAAGTATTACAAATTGTTGCCTAATATTTTGGAACTACTCTGCATGATGTGATGTATTTTTTTTGGCTTTAGGGCGAAAGCTTTTTTGGCGTAGAGACCGCGTAAACCCAACACGGAGTTGGGCCAAGGAGTAGCCGGGAATAGAGCTTCTAGTTTATGTTTATGATTCCTAGCATTTTATTTACTTGAAATCGTAAACATATTAAAGAAAAAATATCTTAATACTATAGTAGAGTCCAAATAGGTGAGAAAAAATGATGTAATGATATTTTTTTAAATTTTTACCTCGTATGTAAAATATTGTTTAAAATTGTATCACGAGAACAAAATATAAATTTTCCAGTAAAGGTGATTTGACGTAAATAGGCCTAAAATATTGTCATAAAAAATTTTGGTCAACCTTTGTTTCTTTTATTTTTTCAACCTAAATCTTATGGCCTTAAAGTTTTCCTACCCCTTAGAAAGCCTTAATAGTATAATACTAGAATAAATTTTGTTTTTGAATGAAATTACTTAGTTTATTTTACACTTTGTGACATTATTTGAATGTAAATTATTAATTAAATGTTAGCAAGCATAGTATTTCATTAAATTTAATACTGTTCATAAGTACACCCAGATAATATTTGGTTTAAGCGGCCCTTTATTTTTACTTAAGAGCAATTATAACTAGTATTGCATTGCAAATTAGATTTTCTGTAAACGAATTCATGAATATTCAGTTATCCGGGAAGAAGCTTCATATTTTTCGGATAGATTGTCGTCAAAAAAAAAAAAGAAAAATTTAGTGTATGGCGACCATGCAGTTAACTATCGTGTGTCAAATGTGGTTAATTTTTTTTGCTATGGTGATGCGAGATTCGAAGATGATGCCCGCTCTGGAAAGCCAATTACCACTGATAATGACCAAATTAAGGCGTTATTCGAGAATAACCAGCGTTCTACGACATGAAAGATTCCTGAGATACTGAAAATATCGGAAATTACTATCCACGATTACTTTACTTCTGGGTGTAAAAAATGTGTTTTACCTAAAAATACGAATTTTCTTTCCAAACAACATATTTAATCTAAATGGGCATATTCGGTATAATATGGTTTTCAGAGTATAAATTTGAATTTAATTATTAATCTCATAATACCTATATTTTTTTCAGTAGGAAGATAGCACCTGTTTAAATCGCTATCATAGACACCATTTTCGTTGTTTGCTTATGAAATTTAACAAAACGACGTATTTTCATAGGATGCACTTAAAATCTAGATGAATAAGTTGTTCACTCAATGAAATCTGATTGTATGAATGAATAAGTTTTCTATTGTCTTAAAAAATCGATTTTAATTGTGATACTTTAAATTCTCCGCATATTATACGCTCGCTCACTTATTTTATGTACGAGTACTTTTCATCTTTTCACATTTGAAACAGGTTTAACTCAATTACATCAAACAAAATGTGTTGTATTACACTTTACTTGTATACAGTACAGCCTGGTGGACTTATTGCTAAGTGGTAATCTCTTCCAACCAAACAGGAAGATGTTAAAGAGGTCTTAAATGAAAACCAGACTGGAATCCTTTTTTGAAAAATCTGGGTTACATCGAGATTTGAACCCGCAACCTCAAGGCTAGGAGACAGGCATCTGACCGACTAGGTCACGGAGGTCATCAAATGCATATTATAAGAAAAAAATATAAGAAAGATGTCTAAAAATAATGAGAGTAATGGTTACTCGTGATTCCCAGTGAAGTGACTCAATAATGTCCCCAAATTTTAGTAAGGTGTCAATCTTCAATTTGTCCACCGAGATATCGGAAAATTAGTTTTTTAAGGTCATTCCATGTGCGATCTGTGATGCTCTTAATCGATCAATTCGTGAATACGGCAGCGATAACAATATTAATTAACGATGGCCTAAATTAAACTGTCAGGTACATAAAACAAAGTTTGTCAATCAACAAGGGGTTCCGTAATTTCCTGTTTGTAATTTTCATGTGTACAAACATGTTAAGATATGTTCTAATGCTTAAGCACCAGTAGACAAGCTTATATATTACAAATATAAGAAAGAGCCTAAGTAAAATTCATATCCTCTGCAATAAATGTGTTGTATAAATATCTTGTAGACTCTATCAACTACCAGGGAGGTTTAGACTCCAAATAATGGAGCCGCACTCCGACACATTGCGTGCCATTAAACTATGCGAGTAAATAGATATTCTGACAACGCCACCACCAAATTTCTTGGACACTATTATTAAAAATTCCAGAACTTTATTAACAGATAAATATAGACTCTCAATATAAACCTATTCAATCAAATAATAGTTGTGATATTAAGAATGAACTTTATCCATTATATATTTTTAAAACTGTCACTACACCAAGTGTCATTGATACCAAGCAGGAACGAACAAGGATAGAATTTAAGTTTAGTCCCCATTATTGTGCGGTTTTCCCATAGCGTAGATTCTCGCTATATGCGAGTGCTGTTTCGTGTAATGCCCTCATTGTCATCAAAGAAAATCTAAGCTGTGAGTGCGCGATGTAAGTCTGTTTAATGTAAATAGTACTTAAATACACGTAATCAGTTCGTTTCACTTACAAGGTGTAATATAAAACCATTAGTTTAATTTTTAGACATAGATTTTTAAAAAGAATTTGTTTTATTAAATCAATGTCCTCCTTACAAATTTTATTTAAATCAAAGTTGTTTTTTTTTGCGCTCGTATAATTCTACTTAAATCAATAACATTATTCTTTTTTGCGCTAATATTATTCAAATTTAATCAATGTCCTTTTTTAGCGTTTCTACAAATTTTATTTAAATCAAAACTGTTAATTGTTTGCGGTCGAATAACTATCTATAGTAAATTTTGCAATGAAAAATTGCCCAAAAAGAAGAATAAATACATGGAGTGACAATATATGATAACACATAATAAAGTGATTAGGGGGGAATGTGAACTTAGACTGATGTATCCAGTAAGATGGAGAAAAGTACTTTGACACGGTTTGGGTATGTAGAACAAATTAATGAAGAAAGACTGACAAGTATAAAACGAATATAGTGTAAATATAAGTAGAAGGCGTAGTAGAGTAAGATCGAGGAAAGTGTGGTTGGTTCAAGTAAATGGCATTTAAAAAAAATATTAATTAAAAAAAAAACAAAGAAATGGAAATTAATTTGGAAGGTGCATGAACGTAGATGAGGTAAAAGATGTGTGTCGCTATAAAATAAATTGCCAACCCCGACTAGGAAACGGCATGATAGTATGTTTACATTTTTTTTCTTTAAGTTATAGATATATCATTTCGTGGATTATTTTTCAATTTACAAAGAAATATCGTACAAAATTTTTAAATGCTTGATATTTGAAACTTACTCAAGACCTCGAATATGTTTAATGCTACTTTCCCACAGTTTTCTATAAATTTTCTGTATTCACGATGTTTTCCAATAACAATGGTCTTTTAGTATAGTACAGGATACAAGGAATAAAAATAAACTAACCATGAAATATTATGAAGGATAAACGTCTCCCCCAGGAAAGGCTGCAAACTACAGGGAAATTTTCCGCTGGTTGCGTAGACACTTCGGGTTGTCACAAAAATGTCAACGAAATTACATTAAAACATCCTACTTGGAATAAAATTTAACTAAATTATACAATTTATATTTTTTTGATTTTCCGTTACGAGGCGTTTTTTGTTCTTATACATTTATTAACCCTTTTTTATAACATGTTTTGTATAAATTATTTATTATACTTTGAATTAAAATACTTAAAAGATGGGATATTGAAATAGATTATTTGTATAATGTTTACTCTGTTTCAGTATCTGAAAAATACTTAAGAACTCCACGTTTAAGACGTTTGTCTTCTAATCTGTAGATTGCGGATTCATTTTTTGTAGATACCCAATTAAAAAAATTTAACTCGTTTAGTTCATGTGGTGCATTCACGTGCGTTTTTACTTCAGGCCTTTTTAAAATATTTATGCTTGGCTGGAAGATATTTTCAAATGTCAATAAATCTAGCAGGTTTTACTGTATACAACAATAATATAAGAAAGTACAATAAAAGAATTTATTTAATCAGGCAACGAAGAAATATGAATCATACATATTATATATATAAATGTAATTGTGTATTTGAGTTTTTTTTTAATTTTTATAAACCATTTTTTCAGTTTTGCATCCAAAATGAAAAGAATTCTGATTGCACTAAAGAAGAACAAAAACTGTTTACTTGTACCTAAGGATTTCTAAATTTTACAACATCGCTTTGGAGTTGTTTAGTCACAATAACAATAGATGACAAGGTTAAAAAAATTAAGTTCTAATTAAGTAAAATCGTTAACGTTTCTTTACAATAATAATTTTGGGAAGAGTAATAGAATTCCTTACACTTTAAATGTCGATATTTAAGAGAAAAGATTTTGAAATGGGTGCGTTTTTAATATGCAGTTAATTAAAAAGCTACTTTCTTTGAGCTTCCGTCTTTGAAAGATTAATCAAATGATTTATCCAGCTTCCAGAAATGGCTGAGCGCGGCTTAGTAGTCTTTCTTGAGAATAAAAGTAATGCTCTTTGGATTTTATTTGATTCAAAGTAACATAGCCAAAGAAGTATGTTCCGTAAAATTCTTATTTGAAATCGAGATTAGCGAAAAAAGTAATTTACTACGATAGATTAGCGTAATTTCGTTTGAAATTATTCGGTTTGGTTTTCTTCTACACACGATAAATTTAATAGCCTTTAAGAAACAATTTATCAAAAATAAAATAATGGTTATTATATTTTTTAATTAGCTTTTAATCAGGCGTTAATTCAACTTTTTTACTCTAACTTATAAAATAGCTGGTTATTCACAATTTCGATTACTAGAACTTTTCATTGAAATAATTTCTATATAAAAAGTGGAAAATACCTTTGTAAGAAGGAAATCGAAAAAAAAATATATTTCTTAATCATTTTGGGTGTTTTGAATTTTATTCTAATATCTGTAAAATTTCATTTATCCACGATAAATCGATATACCATAAAATTAAAAATGGTATTTAGAATAAGCATGATTTTTACGTACGTTTTTTTTTCAAACTCTATGTTATTCAAAATTATTATTTTCAAACATATTTTAAGTCTCAAAGGAGTAGAAAACTTCAATATTTGTATTTAAGAATGACACAAAATCTTTTTAAACTAACTTGGATTTTTAAGTCAAACTTACGATATTTCATTGACGTGCTTTAAAAAAAAATCTTTCTTATTGAGCGAATTTGCGATTCTATTCATAAAAATAAAAACTAATATTCTATGACATTATATTTCAAGCCTCCCGGGATAAGGTATTTTAAACCTTGACCTTCCTATAAACAACCAGGACCACAATAGAAGCTCGTAATGAGGTCATAAAAACGCTAATTTGGTTCTTTCCTTTCGGGTCGTAACAAGAATTAGATCTACCTTTTGATGAGAATGTTGTTTTGAGACGGGATCTTTTCGATCGTTATTATCGTCATTATTTCGTCTGTCTTGGAAATTACTGTAAATGAAGACACTTGAAAACAAAGTCATAAACAATAAATAAATGACATTAACAGTAGTATCGACCAAAGGTTATTGGTCAAAACCTCGGAACTATCGAACAAAAATGGATGTTATTTGATTTAGTTTTCTTTTTACAATAACAAAACAAGGCACCAAATGAAAATGTATACAATAATTTTGAAAAACAAATGTAGTAGGTATTATTAATTTGATAAGTATAATTTTTGGCTAGGCGAAGTATTATTAATTTAATGAATATAATTTTTGGCCGGGCGAAGTATTATTGATTTAATGAATATAATTTTTGGCTGGGGGAAATATTATTAATTTAATGAATGTAATTTTTGGCCGGGCGAAGTATTATTAATTCAATGAATATAATTTTTGGCCGGGCGAAGTATTATTAATTTAAGGAATA
This sequence comes from Odontocerum albicorne, assembly GCA_949825065.1. Taxonomy (NCBI): domain Eukaryota; kingdom Metazoa; phylum Arthropoda; class Insecta; order Trichoptera; family Odontoceridae; genus Odontocerum; species Odontocerum albicorne. Next base: position 9,469,009 of record OX463841.1, read on the forward strand.
TAATTTTAGGCTGGGCGAAGTATTATTAATTTAATTAATATATTTTGTCTCCAATATTATACACATTTAGTATGAATTGTATTATGTCTACTTATCTTTAAATTTATTCAGTGTTTCATTTCGATTCTTAAATTAGAGATTTAAATAGTTAAAACAATAATACCATTGAATGGTGATGAAGATGGTTGGTTAATTAATGATGTTTTTATTTGTTAAGACGCTATTTTTGGATTGTGGGGAGAAAGAGAATGTGTTAAGGTATATAAGCGTATAAATTAAAATATGTAAATGAAGATTATCTTGTTTTTTTTATAGCACAGTATATGTCACTGGGGCTTCTGGGTAGTTCCTATTTACTTCCTTTTGACAGCAAATTGTATGAATCATGTTGTACAGCACCGTAATGCAGGAGATCCATCTCGAAGGACCACTTTGTACAGCACCGGTAAAAAGACTGTAAAATAGGTGGATGATGGCCGCTCAATACTCGGAAATTTCGGTTTACTTTATGCTTTTCCGGTAAAAAGTAGCAGGATTAAGAAATTCTTCTTTAGCAGGTAGAAGTTGGTCGTAAGTAAAAACACAGTAGACGTTCCAGAAACTGATAATATATTTTTTTTCCAAGTTAATGATTTGCTCGGAGTGTCGGTCCGATTGTCGGACACCTTACTCCTTCATCGGTTGTATGAAAACGGACTTTGGGAAATTAATTTTGGATTGTTTGGTGGTGGTGTTAGAAAAATTTTTGTATAGAGAGGAGGGATAGAGTTTGGTACATATAATACATTAAGGTTATAGATACATATAGGTTACATAATAATATACTTATATTTTTATATGTCACGAGCGTTGATAAATATGAATACAGAGAAAGAAAGGATAGTGATGTATACATAGACATAGATATTTCAATAATCATAAATATATTACGAAGACGGGGGTGGGGGAGAACGCTGTGACTTTAGAATAAATAGTTGTACATATATAAATAAGGAGGTATGATAGATGCCTTATGAAGTGCGGGTATGTGCACTGGACACTATTCGGCGCCTACCGTTCCGAATAGGGGGTCGGGGGGTCGTTCGAAGCATTTGTTTGGGCCTGGGGTGAATGAGATTAGCGTTCACGTTGTAGTCCGTGAGTGAGCTGATTAGGGGGTTCGGGTGAGTCGAGAGAGAGCTGTAGAACCTCTCGGTCAGAGAGATCGCGTATTCTCGGATGGTGGGGAGATCTAGGTCTTCGTGAAGCCGTTTGTTGCTGACAAAGTAGGGCGCATCCATAATGGTGCACATTGCCTTGTTTTGCAACACCTGGAGTTTGCGCATATGGGTATATATTTTTGACGTTTTGCGTTCCTTGTGCAGCCAATCGCTCATCATAAGCTCCTATATTCGCCCGTGTATGCCGTCATAGCTTGCTAGATACTATGTATCCCGCGCGTTTTTCGCTTGCATGGGCCGACCGACTTTTAATAGTAACTATTGCGAAGGTACACAGCAAGTACATATTTACATATCATAGAAAACGAGATAAGATAAATAAATCATACTTTTTAGGTGACGCATACGTCCGATACACATGTTGAAAGTATTTTGATATTTAATTATTTTATTTTAGCATTTTGTTAGTTCATACTCGAAATATTGATAATGTTTTATTTTATTTTAATTATTAAAATGAACTCTAAATGAGTGAATATATAAATAAAGAGCTATAGGAGCACTTATAGATGTGTTTAAGACAAACATTAAACATTATATAATATTTATTCAGATAAAATTAAATGAATTGAATACATTTATTAAGTCCAGAAGAAGCATAATAATTACGAAATCAATAAATAACCATTAATGAGAAATTACTAAAAAAAAATTTACTCCAAGCCTTTCCTCAAAATTTACAAAAATCTCATGTTTCTATTATAAAGGTGGATGGAGAAAATAAACCAAACACAGTATTAAAATTATCAAAAGTGCCATGAAGAAGCTCACTAAAATCTTGCTGGATCGAGCAATATCGCAAAGCTCATTATGCTGCTAATTAGAACTCTCGTACTAAAACAAATATCTTCGAGGCATGATTTTGACAATAAATATTCTAAATTTCCTTGGCCTTATAGAAAACAAACCGCTCATTTCTGCGAGATGACCTCTGTGATTTAGTTGGTAAGACACCTGTCTTTCAACCCGAAAATTGAAGGTTTGATTTCCGTTGATACCTAATTTTTTTGAGAAATGGTATGTCTAGTTTTCCCTTCAGGTATGTTTTAATATCCTTCTGGTTGATTGTAAGAGATAACCACATGTTGTACTATACTCGTATATAACAAAAGCGTAACAGTAAAGAAGAGCTAAATGCAAAAGTACGAAAGTTGAGGATAAGGAAACAACTTATGAATAATTATGGTTGTAGAGTGTGTGAAGAAAGAGAAGCAGAAGTACGAGTAGATACCAGAGTCGTTGGAGTTGAATATCATCAAAAGTGGAACAACTTGGCTTACATAGTTGGACCCCTCAGTCATGAGAATTCACATAAGAAAAATTGTTCATAAATTATATTTTTTATTAGCAATGTTGAAAAGTTATTTTTATTCCGTATTCAAGAAAATTACACATTATTTACGAGTATGTCTGACAAAATCAAACATTCTACGGCAAAATTGCCTCAATGAGGTAATAAAAACAAAGTTTTCTAGTACACAATAAAACACTTCCAATTCAGGTGAAAGTGTTTCTATATTTGTGTTTTGTCCTCACACATTGGAGGCTGGAGTTGCCACGTTATCAGCACTTTTCTGCCAGGGCTAAACCCGAAATTGTAATCAAGCTAATCCCGCCAATTATTTAGGCTGTCATTTGTATCCCCGTTTAACCAGACGAAAGGGGCTGTTTTATTATTTTGCCTCACCTTCGCTTTGCTCCGGAGAGAATACCTTTTCCGACTCATCCCACAACGAAAAGCCTCAAGTCGTAATCGTTTAAGATACTATTTGAGCTTCACACAGAAAACTTCGCATGATACAATATTTCAATTCATATTTTTTATAAGCAACGTTACGATTTTTCAAGAGGATGAATCTTTAAAATAGGTAAAGTGTTAAATAAGGCATTCAAAGATTGCCTAACGAAAGACTACAATAGATTAAACCTTCCAATCGTTTTGGAACTTTGATCTCCTTTCTATCCAAACTTTGGGTTTGATCTGTCAAGACTGTGTGCTTGCTGAAGTACAACGTTTTGCACACAATGAACGAATACACACATAAACATCTTCTATCCGCAGGGGGGTGGACAATAATATTCAATCACGAGGGATTCATTATCAAATTTTGAATTTATTGGTTGAGGTGTGATTTTTGTGTATTTCGTGTTTTTAATATTTTTTTATGTTTTCTGATTCAGGAAATTAAAAATTTTCAGGTAATTTTGCGAACAGTATTTAAAAAATAATGACATATATAATAATGACTTAGAAATTATAACTGTTTTGTTCAAAGTTTACTTTATAATAAGGCATGGGTAGAACATTTTAAAAGGTAGACAAAATTCCATAACCACAACTTAGGGATTATTAAAAAAAAGAGTTGGTAATATGTCTGCTTTATGTAATAATGTCTATCTGATTCTTGATATTACCGAATCCAACTTTAATTAAATTAACGCCCACTGAACTATTTTTTACTAATTGAGATGTACGTATGTAGTATGCGCGCGCCGACTGAGTGAGGCGAATGCGCGCAACTGGTGGTTACAACATTAGTTAATACAGCGTGCGGATCGCTAGTGCTTGGATATGTGAGCTCAGAGTGAATACAAATCACCCGTTTTGTAAACTATTTAAATATAATTATATCTATTTAAAAAATACTACACTTTCTTTTGAGAATTTTCTACATAGCAGCACATAATTCTTACAAAATTGTTATTTTATTAATCTTTGATAACATTCGTTGCCTTTTGGTAGCATTATTTGGTTTATTTACTTTATATTTAATTTTAAAACATTCTGGTGAACTTATTGCTTGATGGCAATTTATTTCAAGCAGACAAAAGTAGTTCTCCTTCACAAAATTCATGAACAATATATAATACATAGTTGAAATAAAAGTGAGATATCATCAATCAAAAGGAAAAAGAAGGAATGGTGGAGAAGAAAGAAAAATCAGGTATGAAACACGTTATATTACTGGCAAGAAATAAAAAGTTCCTTAAATATTTTTGCTAAAGATATTAAAAAAATATAATCTTAATTTTGATAATTCTCACCATACTTTTTAAATTTATCGTAATTTTACAAAATTATAAATTTACAAAATGTATGAAAGTATTTCATAACTTATTTGGAATTCTTACAAGTTTAATTAAAAAAGTGAGTTCTCTTCCGGGAAAAAATTAAACTTGATAAATTATAATATTTAGAAAACATCAAGGTATTCGAAATGTTACATACTGGGTATTACAACAGTAAAATCGCTTTATCCGCTCATTTCATAGCGGTAGGCTCGCTTCCACGGAAAGCCGATGTCTTAGCTTCAGCGATTAAGGTTTCTTTTCGTTTGTACAGCATGGGTTTTCTTTGACCCTTCAGCATAATTGGAAGGTGATTTTATGTTTGTTGTTCATTTCTATCTTTCTTCAAAAATAATCAGATTTTTCTTTCTCTTCAAGGAAATATAAACGTAAGTTATTTCCTCAAAACAACGTGAAAGACATTTATTAATACAAAAAAAATCAAGTAAAACGGGGAATTTTATATGAATAATTAGAAGTATTATCAATGCATACGAGTATAAGTGTAATCCCTTATGCTACATTTTAAAGAGATAAAACAACTTTTTAAACTAAATTTAAGTTCATTTTATACCATTGCTATCTATGTAAAGGAACCACGGACATGTCCAAATCGGGAATGTTGCATGATGGATTGACTTTCTGTATCTGCGGTGAGATGCAGTCCAAACGACAATTGATGCAGTTTTCCAAGAGCCCAGTGTCCTACTCGTACATCGAGAAGGATTTGAGTTGTGAAAAGCCCAATGCTGTTTGGGTAGCAAAATTTTGGTCGAAAATAATTTAGTTCTGTTGACACGATTAGAAGGAGATTTAAATGGCATTTAATCGCAGGAAATATGCAAAAAATATTTGCTCTCAAATCTAATAATATTTGTTTTAAAGTATAAAATAAAATAATTTAAAATAAAAATAGTTGAAGACATACCCATTTGAAGGTTTATTTAAAAAGTCAATGTTTTAAATAGTGCAAAAGAACTAAAATGATTACCAAAGCCATCTCTTAGAATATAGATTGTTATACACAAAAGCCATTCATATTAAATATAATAAAACTTCTTTGATTAATCTCATTACCATCCTTGGAATACATTTTTTTCAACAGTTTGAAAGAAAAACAAAATTTTGAACTCGGCTATACTCTTTTATTTTTAGTAAAATGCGTACAAATAAATACATGACACACAAGACAGGCTAAATACCTAATTCTCAGTTCTACTCCATCGCGAGGCACACATACGCAAAAGAGGTTAGAGGAAAATTGTTCCATGTACCACACACTTCTTTTCCTAGCTAAGCGGCGCAGAGTGTCGGCATCAGCCGGAAATCACCCTCCGCCCTAACACAGCCTCCTGCCGCGCGTTGCATACAGAGTAGCGTATCAGAGCCGGATTAATGTGGACGTATTGTACCTCCGAGTATCGTATTCTCTGACGCCTTATATACCTTTTTTGTCTTTTCTTGGTTTTTAGTGATATCAGCGTTTTTTTTCCATGGAAAATTATTGTGTCATGTACCGAAAATCTTTATCTACCCATATTTTGTAGTTTTTATTTGAAAAACAACTGTGCTAGTTTTCAAAAGTGAATCAATTCGAAATGAAGACTAACAATTCTCAATATGAATTATCTATTTTTCAGGATCAATTAGAAACTGATAAGGGAAGATGTCTATTGAATACAATGAAATTTATAATTAAAGAATAAAAATTCAGCAGAACAAATGTCTTCAGTAAAATAATTATAATTGAAGGGAAATTTCTATAATACCCTATAAAGAGTTAATCCTTCTCCAAGGCGCGTATTATTTATTAAATTATAGATATTTTATTTTTTACAGGAGTTGACCTAATTGTTAAAAAAGTGGCGTTGCGGGTTATATTCCCGTTGGTACCTGATTTTTTAAGGAATCTAGTCTTATTTTCACAGTGTTTCTCTGATTAGTTAGAAGATATTGCCACATGGTAATAAACTCACCAGATGGTATTGTATACAACAAAAGTGTATACAATTCAACCTGTATTCATAGATAATATTTATACACAATAATGTTTAAAATATATTATTTTTAATAATAGGCAATCCACCCAAACTAGGATAATTTGTGCCACCAAATTAAAGACATTATGCAATTATATGAGTCATTAAAGTAAAATAAATTTAAAAAAAATTACAGTTCCAGAAAAATTGTTACATATATTTTTATATTGCAGAATGGAGAATCGGAAGGACGACGGATCGATGTCTTTGAACTGTGGTGTTGGCGCAGAATGCTCCAGATACCATGGACAGCCATGAGAACAAATGTGTCCATTTTAGCCAAGCTCAAAATAAAGGATCATCTCTCTTGTCATTGTGTATGCGACGTGTTCTCTAGTATTTCAGCCACATCATGAGAAGAGAGCGGAATAGTCTGGAGAAACTTGTGGTCGTCGGAAGCGTCGAAAGAACGAGATATCGAGTGAGACCTCCAAGCAGATGCAGGGGCCTGATCAGGACTGCGACAGGATCCTCATTATCGGATGCTCTCATATCAACCTGGGACAGATCCATATGCAAGGAGACCATTAAAAGGGTCATCGACGGCTGCAGTCATCCTCAGATATGAGGGACAGGACGATGGAGAAATTTTTACATTAGCATTATAAATGTTTTCTTACATGATGCTTCCTTATTCAAGAAAAATGAACTGAGGGAAGAAATTTTCTAAATGAACTTTTCTTTCTTTCAGGAGTAAGAGGTTAATAAGTTTATTCAGGAGTAAGAAGTAAGTATAATGCGAGAATTTTGTTTATGAAGTTTTGTAATTATATTACAAACTACTTGAGAAAAAATTGTATATTTTATCAAAACTAGTAAAAACCCACAAAAACAACGTAAGTATTTTTTTATGTGATCTTGTGCTTGTTTTTGTCCTACTTCATGTTTTCGTCGTGTTGCTGTTTTTAGTCTCGCTTGCTCGTTGTAATTGACGCGATTGTCTCTTCATTGGAGCATCTGCAGCTTTTCCAGCCGCCTTATGATTTTAATCCGCATTAATAAGTCTGAAAAGCTTTAAATTAAAATTCTGTCTTGCAGAAACAATCGAAAACTTATATTTTAACAAAATGATGAGTGAAATCCGTTTCCGAAATGAAACTGAAAATCTTTAATAATGTAAAATTTTAATGAAGTGAAACTCTAAATAGAGTTAATATCTTTCTGATACTAAATTATATGTAAACTATTAAGAAAATTAATTAAAATCAAGCATTCTCACTTATTTAATATAAATACTAGAAAAATCAAGCATTCTCACTTATTTAATATAAATGCTAGAAGAATCAAGCATTCTCACTTATTTAATATAAATGCTAGAAGAATCAAGCATTCTCACTTATTTAATATAAATGCTAGAAAAATCAAGCATTCTCACTTATTTTATATAAATGCTAGAAGAATCAAGCATTCTCACTTATTTAATATAAATGCTAGAAGAATCAAGCATTCTCACTTATTTAATATACTATAAATACTAGAAGAATCAAGCATTCTCACTTATTATAAACTATCTCATTTTAAAGCTCTTATTCTTGTATTCAAAAGTCAAGTCGACTTTTTATGAATAAATACATTTTTCCTTTATTATTTTATCGATTATAATCATCTCAAGAAGCAACGCCTGTCAAATAATATTTGAAAAATAAAAATATTCTATGACATTGCTGGTTATTAAATAATAACTCGTAAACCATAACTAGGACAACCCGTAATGTTACAAATGGAAGTACAACATATGTTATATTGTACAATTATGAGGACAAACTATGCTTTTTAGTCATATACCATATATAACTTTCAAGTGATGATTTAATATGAGACAAAGTACAGCAATAACCCCCTTTCTGCACGGTTTATTTAAATTATACTTTTTCTTAGCGCTTATCCTCAATACATTATTTTTTTTAAATTATAAAGCTAGAAAAAATCGTTATTATCATAATCAACTATTTCTCTCCAACACAAGCTATCTATGTTCTATGAAGCTCCTCCTGCAATGAACAACCTTTTTTTTATCCTCCTGGTTGCTCCATTTGATAGGTGCTCGGCTTTTGCGTCTTTTGCCATTCACGCTTCCTGCTTGAATTGACTTTCCCCCGTGCTATGTGTCCTAAGTATCGCAAGGAATGTTACTCTCCGTACAGAGAGTTTGAAATATGTTGCATTCTATGTCTTAACCTCTGACTTTTCAATAACCGATCGATTAGTTCAACTGATAGTCTATGGAATGTGCAAGGGTCGTCTTCAACATCATATCTCAAAAGCATCAATTCTTTGAATACAAAAACAACAATTTAAGAAACTTCCTGAAAAGAAGTTCAAGTATCTTGTAACAATATATTTAATGTTGAAAGCTACAATATTTGAGCATTTTCAATAAAAAACGGTAAATTAAGTATATTTTCGTAAATTTTTAAACAACCATAAAAAAACATTGGTTTAATTAAATTATATGTTTTAATATTTCTGTATCGAAATCATAATATTTTATAAAAATCCAATAATGATTTAAACTACTCATTTGTTTTTTTTTATAACAGTACAGATCCAATAAGAGTTTTTAAATATTTGTTTGTTTTACCGATAAGTAAGACAAAATTAAAATTTAATTTATAATTTGAATATTATAAGCTTCTCATATACAATGAATCAAAAGATTTCGCTAAATAAATTGTCTTGAAAATGCTTTATTTATCCATTGTGCTTACTTTGCGGAATAGGTAAATGGATGAAAAATAGTAATATAACACTTTTTTTCAAGTTTAACTAAAGTTTTGTTTTTAAGATAATTTTCCGACATCAGGATTTACAGTCCTGTATTATTCACTTTAAATAATATACTTTCATAATAATCGTTAAAATTTTACTGATAAAAGTTACTCAAATTTAGGAATAAAAATAGTACTTTTCAGGATTACAAAAGAAAAAAACATCAGACAAGTCTGTTTCAAATTCCTCTGATCGGATCTCCACCCTCTTAACGGCCGCTTCAAACGCAAGTACTTCGGGGTCCAGGGGTTGGATCCTATGGAATGGGAAGTGGTCAGCTTCCCAGTCAGAGATTGACTCTCGGAATAACAATCGCTCAAGTGATGATGGCCAAACTTCCTTTGGGCCACTCGAGATGCCGTCTTATTGCCTTGCAATTGGAAAAGTATTGGATCTTCAAAAGTTACGACTTTCTTTCTTTTTCAAGTGATGGAGGCATCTTGAGAATCTGTAGTGGCTCTGAATGTAATGAAAAACGTTTCATTTAAAATAAGGCCGAGTTTATTTTAAATATCCTTTTACTTTTTAATCTTTCGTAGCCTTTTTGTATTTTCATGGGATTTTCTCTGAATATGTTGAAGAAAAAACTTATACTCAATAATGAAAACAAAACGTTAAGTATTCATGTTGGCATTCTTACTGATATCAGTCAGTAATAGTAGCATTAAATTAAATAAAAAATATTTCATATTCTATCGTTTTGAATATTTTTTTTGGTTGTTTTCTGGTTTTTCCTCTAGATTTATAGAACTTTTACGGGTCATGGACTGATTTTATTTTCAGATAATTTTCACTGTAAAATTTTATTGTATTGCACTTTCGCTAGATACAGTACAACTTAACGGCTGTATTCCCATATTGCAATATTTTTCCATCAAAAAGAGTACAATTTAACAGGCTTTAAGTGAAAACTTTGTTGGAAAACTTTTTTTTATAAAAATCTGAGTATAAACTGAAATCAAACCTGCAACCAACGGACTGAAAGTTAAACGTCTTAACATGTAAGCAATGGAAGTCGTCTGCTGTCAGAAGCTCAACAGAAAACAATAGTGTCTATACTCCGGCCGCTGAATATGGATGAAATACTCTCGTCTCGCTGTTAAAAAATGAATCCAATAATTTTTTGACCTGAAATATTCATTCATTGATAGTCCTGGTAAGGGGGCGAAAAGGAGAAAGAGGGTGCTCACCGCTGAGGAAAATAAAGAAGTCTCTGGTACAAACTTAATAGCAGCGTCAAGGAGAACAGGGGAACAGTGAAGAAAAATTATTCAAAAAGATATTTCTTTGGTTAGAGTGATCGCGATGGTTGGTTGGAAGACATGCCACATCGTAATGAACCCGCTAGATTATACTGCAAACAATAAAAGTGTAACACAATACATTGCACTAAAAAAATTACGAAAAATGTAGAACTGAAATTGTATATCTCCAATTTTTGCTATGTTAAAGTTAGTATGAAAGAGCAATATTTACTTATTTAAGAATATAACGTAGATGGCTATATATTTTATAAATTTTAGCCATTATTCATTTTTTCAAATGTAATTCCAAGTTCTTTATTTAATAGAACACTTTGTTTTACAAATATTATACTTACGTACTTATTTTTCATTTTACGTAAAAAAGGATGCTGCAAAGTTACTTGATTCAAATTTGGTCATTTTGTTTTACATTTTTATTTAAATAATGAATTTTAATATGAATACCATAATATTATATATTAACCTAAACTGTAAGATAATTTAATTTTGGGTGAGATACTTTTATGACTTAACAAATCGTAAATATATTTGTTTCCGTTAAACAAAGTGCTTTGTAAAAATATTTACGATATTTTTCCTTATTTTCATAAATAAAGAGAAATTCTCCAAGTTTCGACTTCACAAAGAGTAGCGAGAAAGTGTAACTTTGGCAAAATAAAAAAGCTCTTCTGTGAAGTGTAATATTTCTCGAGAGTTGCAGCGGTATTTAAGCCCTGTTTTGAGTCGGTACGATGCGGTCACCCCAAACCCCAGGGAAACGACGTCGGTTTATTGCAACTGTTATTAGCCCTTTTTACAGAGCACTACTATTGGCCCTTTTACACGTTAGTTGCGTTTTATTTATGATTCTGTCTTCATGCTCAATGCTAGCTCCACCTTAAGTCAAGTAACACTTTAAAGCCCTATAATCCTCGAGGGTGAGACTGGAGCTTTGGAATGGAAAACTTTTAAGCGAGGAAAAGACACTACTCTTTACAGTGTTGACAAGAAATACACAATTTATAAATTGAGAAAACTTAAATTTGAAATAAATATTCAAAACTTTAAATGCAGAAATGTTTTCATCCAATCCATGAATAGATGAACCTAGTTGAGTATTTATAAACTATGCTATAATAAATATTTAATAAATTTTATATTATTTTTTTGAATGCAATAAATTTTTCGGATCATTTATATCACAAAGTTATATTTTAAATGTTTTTGAATTTCATATTTTTTTTCTATGTAAAAACTTCAAGGTTTTTTTTGGGTAAAACGCTCGATTTTTGGGATGTTTCCTATAAACTTTCTATTAATTTTTTGAGGAAGTTGCATATGGGGCCCGTCATACGATGCAATAAGGAAGATTTTTCAAGTTTATGTGTTTCCACATATACCATAACTTGTTTTCACTACCGTCTACCCCATCTGACAATATCTTCAATTCAGAGGTTCTGGGACATTTATGGGATATTCATTACCAAATGTCATGTCTCATAGTTGTTCAAAGAATCCTCATTCCAAATTATTGTAACATGGATCGAAATCGTAGCATAAATGCATATGAATAATCTTTTTCGTCATCTATACGGAGCCGAAAATTTAAATGTATTCTAAAATAAACAAAAAAAAAACTATTAAATTGAAATCTGAAAGTAACTTTGTAACCATCCTATCCTAAAGCATTACGTTGGACTGGGGATTAGACACTGATAGTGCCAGTGTCCACCGCGGTGTGTTGTGTTCTCCACTGCGATTAGCCTCTTGAGGAAGCCCGGGTTATGATTTCTATCTCTAGTGCGTATTTCATTAGTTTCATGTCAACACAACTTCTGACAGATTTGTTAACGTGTTGTAAATTTAATAACGTTTTGTCTGTAGTTTTTGTTTTATTATTATTCATTTATTTATCAAAGAATAAACGACACTTCTACGTTATTCTCATTTTTATATCACCGTAACAATTGAAAAAAAAAAGATAATGTTAAAAAAGTAATCATTCAGGATACTTATTAGTATATTTTTTTAAATATGGAAATATCAATATATTATACAACACGGAAAGTAAAAGAAAATAATGAAATACTCGTACAAATAATTAAATTAACGGCGACCGCCGTCGCCTAATAAGTAAGATGCTTGACTAGATTCGAACCCCGTTGGAATTCATTTTTTAAAATAAGCGTTTTAATACCTGAACATCTTTTTTTTAAATTTAACCTGGCGAGTTTGTTGCCATGCGGCTATCTCTCCCAGCCAATCAGAATATGTTTTAATGGGCCATAAGTGAAAACTGGACTGGAATCCCATTTTTTAAATATCTGAGTTCCAGCGGGGATATAACCCGCAACCTCCGGATCGGCAGACAAGCGTCTTACCACCAGGCCACGAGGGCGTCTTTCTGGTTGGCTGGAAGATATTACCATGTGGCATTAAACCCTCATGATTGTACTATATACGACTAAATTGTAATAATGTAATACAAAACAAATTCAATCAATAATATAATATTATTGACACCAAAAGTTTCCGACCTGAAAAAGTAAAAGCGTGTATGTACAGATACCATACTGACCACTTCTACCGTATGGTCATGCGATATTTATAGAAATAAACGGTAAACTGTACCTTATAACAAAATTAACAAAAATATAGTGAGCGCTCAACACATCAAGAACAGAATATAAAAAAACTATTTTATTCACTTACAACAAAACCAATCAGAAAGAAAAAGTATCAAATCGTATAAAATCACATGTTACCAACACAATACGAGGCCTTCCACTGGCGCACAGCCCGCACTGCGCAAAAATACAAACATAAAAGACAAATCACTGAAAAACAAAATACAAATTGAAAACAAAATATAAAATATGGTATCGGACAGGTACAACTTAAACAAATTCCTTTATCACGGGACAAAATCACAAAAATAGATTAAAAAACCACAATAATCAATTAAAAACAGATATTAGAGGTGAAATTGGATACATCTACACTCAGTAATATGTCAACTACAGCCGATAGAAGACGTGGTGTTTCGTTATATTATGAAATTTTCAAAATTAAATATCGCGAAGAGCCTGGCAGAAATTAAAAGACGTTTTAATGCTGTCTCCGGAGAACCTTCTCCGTAGAAAGTCTTTTATTTTGAAAGAACCTTGATAACCGTGCAATATACTATTTTTAACATTTCATAATATAACGAGACAACCTGTCTTCTATTGGCACTAGTTGACCTACTACTGAGAGTGCAGGTATCAGATTTTAACTGAAAAGGGACGGTCCGATGTTATGAGAGTGCCCCATTGGCACCGTAAGGGCTCAATCGACGTACTATTTCTCTAGTTGGGATTTTTCTCGGAGTGTCGGTCCAACTTGCGGACACCTTACTCCTTCATTGAATAAATGAAACGGACTTGTGAAATTTGAAGGTTATTTGGGTGGTGGTGTGAAAAAGTATGTTATAAGAGAGGAAAGGATAGAATTCGGTACATATATTAAGGTAATAAATACATATAGGTTACATATTAATATACTTATATTTTTGTATGTCACAGGTGTTGATAAATATGAATAAAGAAGAGAAAGGATAGAGATGTATACATATATAAATATAGATATAATAATATATTACGATGATGGGGGGGGGGGGGGGTGAACACTGTGACTTTTAAAATAAATATTTTTAGATAGATAAATATGGGGCTAAAATATAATACGTATTATGTATGCGCTCTAGGCATAATTCGGCGCCTACCGTTGCGAATAGGGGGTCGAGGGGTGGAACGAAGAATCTGCTTCGGCCTGGGGTGGATGATATTTGCGTTTGCGTCGTAGTCCGACAGTGAACTGATTAGGGGGTTCGGGTGGCTCGGGAGAGAACTGTAGAACCTCTCGGCCAGAGAGATCGCGTATTCTCGGATGGTGGGGAGATCTAAATCTTCGTGAAGCCGTTTGTTACTGACAAAGTACGGCGCATCCATAATGATGCGCGTAGCTTTGTTTTGCAACACCTGGAGTTTGCGCATGTGGGTTTCGGCCGCGTGGCCCCACACCGGGATGGCGTATGTCATCTGAGGACGTATGATGGCCTTGTACAAGTTTAACTTGATACGTGGGGACATCCTACTGTGTCTGCCCAGGAGTGGTGTTAGGGCTTTCAGAGTGCCGTACGCCCTCCCGGTTATGATGGTGGTGTGCTTTTTCCAGGACAGCTTCGCGTCGAGAGTGACGCCGAGGTATTTCACCTCGTCGCACCACGGAACGCTCTGGCCGAAAAGTTTGAGTGGGCGGATGAAGACGTATTATTGATGGAATATAAGCTTATGTGTGTCAACCAAGTATGTAACACACATCGTCTGATAATACGGTGGACGTGGCCTGCAATATATCTGACCATGCACACTCTTGTTTGTCTTATTCACAGAACACTTTATTTAAACTATGTACTACCAAATTAATTCATTTAAATAGCAACCGTATGTAGTAAGTGAGAGATGTAAGTTTAATAATTGATTTTTATGATATACTCGTATTATAAATTTTATAAGAATCAAGCATGGTCATTCATTATAAATGGTTTTTTTGTTTTAATATTTATATTTTATTGTACAATAGCAAATTCATGTTTTTTTAATAAATATATTGTTAGCCATTGTTATTTTATGTCTTATAATTATTATAATCATATCATATTGACGTGGAGACTTGGACTTGGAGAGCATGCGAGAGACGCAGAGTAAATGTATTTGAAATGTGGTGCTAGAGAAGGATGTTACGAATTCCATAAAGAGCAAGGTGGATTAACACCATTCTCGATCGAAGAACTGAGAATCACCTACAGATTGTCAACAACATGCTTTTGACGAGTCCTCCGAATATTTGGGCACATTGCTCGTAGCCAAGGAGACAATTTGGAGAAGTTTGCGGTTACTGGAGGCGTGAAAGGACTACACACAAAAAGAAATATCCTAATGCGATGGACTGACCAAGTGAGAGACGCAACTGGACTACCCTTAAGGTCTGCCCTTCGAGCCGCGGATTGCAGGGATTGATGTAGATGAGTCGTCAGAATCTATCATGGGAGTCACGACAAGATAATAATGAATGGATTGTCTCTCGAACCTGTTCCTGAAAGATGTTCTTTAGGAGAGGAGAAAAACTTTGAGGTCGATTTCTTCTTCATCTAATAAATTGAGTATTCCAAATTGGAGTCGTAGGAGAAGGCATTTAATAAAATAATACTCGTATTATAGGTGGTGGGTTGTCTATCGGTGGGATGGGTTGACGTTTTCATTGTATCTTCATAAGATCCTTTTTTTTCGTGTTGACAGGTTGACTTTTATTTTTGTAGAGACGTCGTCTGTGTCTCCTCGCCGGATGCTGTTAATGTTGAAGCAGGAAGAAAAGAAGTCATTAGGTGCATTTTGATATTATCGTTTGAGTTATTTCTCCTGACGAGAAAACTGCCGCCATGCCATAAAACATAAGTTAACTCTCCCCGTAATGAGAGAAGATAATATTTTCATGCCATAATTTTAACATAACTTGAACAACACCTTTTGTTACTCACGCCCATAAGTTCAAAAGATTTTAAATTGTTTGAATGACATGTAATAAAAATATAAGTAATCTAAAAAATATTAAGAAATAACATTTAGGTAACAACATACGTGGCCTAGTAAGTTAAATGCCTGTCTTCTGAGGGGGTTGCGGATTCAATTCCCGCAGGTACTCAATTATTTTACAAAATGGGTTCCAGTATGTTTTTTACTATATTTTTTTTCTGGTTGATAGAAGGATATCCCAACGACAATGTAAAACAAAATTATTTTTTATTTTTTTATTTATAGTTAAGGCATTGACATTGTGGAGGTTTAAAGACATTGTAATCTGTTTTATCAAACACTGTTTACTCCACTTTATGTAACGGTATAACCCTACCGGTATCAATGTTTTCCCTTCATCATCAAGGAAGCATAAACAATACTGAATTCTGTTCGAACTGGTACCGACATACACGTTTCTAACGGTAGACATTCGGGTTGGGGATTGTGGGTGAAGGGACGCAAGAAACAACTTTAGCGAGCAGCGGCGAGATTCTGGGAATATACTTGTATATGTTTGCCACATGTTCAACACGATGCACTGACTTAAATATTTCTTGGCCCTCTAAGCTGTCCAATTAATTTCCGTTACTACTGATATATAAGAATTTGGTATCATCTATAGAAAATGTATCATTTTCTTGGTGGCAATGATTAGCCATTTTAGAATAAATTAGAGGATTTGTTAAAGCGGATTTGTGTTCACGAAATCTCTTTTCAAATGATGTTCATGTCTTTCCTATATAGAAATTATCACAGTCAAGCACATAAAAGTTTACAAACACCAATGTTGCTAAGTATTCCATTTAACAATTCCAATCATTGGGCTAATCATTGTCACCGTGAAAATCATACATTTTCTATCGATGATGCCAAATTCTTGCATATCAGTAGTAACGGAAATAAATTGGACAGATTAGAGGCCCTGGAAATATTTATGTCACTGCATCGGGTTGAATATCTGGTCAACACATATATTCCCAGAATCTCGCCGTTGCTCGTTGAAGTTGTCTTCTGCCTTCCTCCACCCACAATCCACAACCCGAATGTTTACCGTTAAAAGTGTGTATGTCGGTACTAGTTCGAACAGAATTCAGTCTTGTTTGTGCTCCCCTGATGATGAGGTGAAAACCTTGAAACCGGTAGGATTATACCGTTACATAAAGTGGAATAAACAGTGTTTGATAAAACAAATTTCTCCTTAGATTGAATTTTAAAGTGGACATGAATATATTCGTCCCATTGAAAACATTAGTGTCAAAACTTGGTGCCTGTTCATCACCAAAAGAAATAAACTTTCTAGTTCATGTAATTAAAAAAATCTTTGATTAATAACAATTTCTTATCAACAATAAAAAGAGGTTTTGTACTAAACTATTCTCGTTTCTAAAAGATAAGAAAATAATATTTACCAAAAAAAACAAGATTTCTTTTCGAAAGGAGGTATCATAAATACAAACTTTTGTTTTATATTTTCGAAGAAAGGACCAAAAATACATTATCTCAAGGATGCTGTAATAACAAAATTAATACTCATTTTCATTCTATTATTCCTTAGAAACTTTTTCACAGTATGATTAATGGTAACAGTATTGATAATCTTATTTTTAAGGTGTAATTTGCCAAAGGAGAAAGAGTCGAAAAATTTCATTTTTTAAGATTGCTCCCAAATGAGTGTTTTATAAGAATTCACCGAAGAAAAAAAAAGCAATAAATTTTTGTTACTTATTTTATGGAGATAATATAAACCTTGGTGTTTTATTTATTGCTGTTTTGATGAAGTCTTTAAACTGTGGGAAATATTATTATTCAAGCGACTTTTTTATCGGTTTCATTATCAAGGCGAACAAAACTTTTGCTTGTTGTTTTTCTGTCTGTGGACTTTGTTGGAGAATATTTTCGTTTATGGAATGATTATTTACAATTCAGATGATTCTAAATTATTTTTTTAAGGACCAATTTAGTGAAAGCTTGGTTATAACTTTGTATACGTGACACTTGCTTTAATTTATAGCATTTTAATGTATCATAATTTATTCGCATTAGGCTGAAAAACTGTTGGGAACTTGAATAAATAATTGGTTTTTAAGTCTTTATGAAACATATTATTATACATTCATATATACCGTCCTCTTATCAGGGTAGGAAGAAACGGCATAGTGCTATAGTTTCCTATCGCAACACAATACATATTTCGCTTCTTCTACTTCAACATTAATATTCCTTCTTATATGTTAGAAGTCCCACGCTTTCTCTATGTTTTCACATTTCCTTCTTTCAAAATAAAGCTTATTTGATCCAACCATACTTTCTTTTATCTTCCTTTACCCCGCCTTCCCCTGTTTATTTGTTTTGTTAGTATTTTTCATTCATTCACTCTACATACGAAAACCATCTCAGAGTGATCTTTTTCACTACGTTGATCACTACGTTCCGTATTTTGTCATACATTGCTCTCCCATGTTTCTTTTTAGTGCACGCCGTTTTACACAATTTATTTGTCTCTTTTCGTTATTTTCAACGTCCACGTTTCACTTCCATGCATGTTGGTACAGAGCATAAATGTGAAACACTTCAAACGTTCATTTTCTTTCAAACATACTTTTAACATAATTTATTCCCCGTATTGATAATGAAATAATTTATTCCCCATATTGATAATGGAATAATTTTTATTAAATTTTAGAACACTTAAATTTTGTAATGAATGTAACATGTACTGCCTATATTTTTTTAAATATTGTTGTGAAATATTGGGTGTTAACGTAAGTTGTGTCCGTTTTTTTTTTTCAATTTCAAAATGAGCACCAAAAGTAAAATAAAATGGTTAATGTTATACGTCATTCGAAAGAAAATTTTCTAGTCTACAAGATATTATGTTTGCTTTTACGTTACATATATTATTTTATTTGATTGCAAGCCTTCAAAATGGAATGTCAAGTAGACGAAAGGGAGCATTTTCGACACCTCCTTCTGTTCGCGTTCAATCGAGGGAATAAAGCTGCCAAAGCTGCTCGCAATATTTGCGAAGTATACGGGGAAGATGCTATGAATGAAAGGACAGCTCGTCGATGGTTTTTGCGTCCTCATCAAAGACCACTGGTCGTCCGGAACGCTCCATGTCTTTCAGGTCGAAATTACCGTGTTTGAAATATTATAAATATTTGTATATTCTCGCGAATAAACACACTCGCGAGAATATACACACGTAGGCACGTATCCACACATCTGAAATTAATCAGTTTGGTAAAATGATTAATAAGTATGACCAATTTTTTCGAAGTTTCCGAGAGAAATGCATATTTATCTCCCTGAAACGTGGGAACAAAAAACACCAATGTTGGATAATTTCAATGACCAATATTAAGAAAGTTGATCGAAAAATTAAGCACTAATATTATTTGTATTCAACGTGTTATTTTTAATTTCTGGGTGATTTTATGCAATATTCAACTTGCGTTGAGTACTGTACAATTTGGTGAGATAATTACCATATCGTCATGTCTTCCATCCAAGCAGAAAATTAAAGCTTCTCATTCCAAAATAATTAATTTAACTGAGATCATCTAATTTTTTGTCTTGATAATCTTTAAAGTTTAAAAAAACTGTTAAGTATTCAATTTTCGAGATGTTATAATTATTTATTTTAATTATCGGTGGGGATGTCAAACCCATTGGTTTATAGACATGAAACATTTGTTTTTTTAAGTTATTTTGGAACCACAAAAAGGGCTCAGTAAATTAAAAACTCGACAATTTCAAATAACAGTCATGTTTTATTAGTGAAAATAAATTAGGAGATTTTTTAAAATAATTTACAAAACATATTCATATCATGTTTACGGCATATCCAAAAGTTAACGATTTTTTTCTAATATATCTCAAAATTGTTTAAAACCAGTTTAGAGATTTTGTAAATTTGATATTCATAATGAATTTCTCATCCAACATTCAATTCAGCATGTTGTGAACACAAATAAATTCAACATGTAAATGCCATGAAAACTTGTCCGATGAATAATGAAAGGGAACAAGTGTTAATTGAACTAACTCACTGGTAACAGACTAGATAGTACATATTTATCTATTCCGATAAGTTTTAGTACATTTGCATGTTTTTGGAATCGAACCCTGACCAGTCCAGGCCACGGACAGCAAAGGGACCGCAAGGCTCTCCGCCGCACACGGCGCCGCAAACTTCCAAAGAAACTTTCAAACTCCCCTAACCGCAGTGAGCGAAGAGGATCTCTTTGCAGCGTCTACTTCAACTGTGGCCCAGTTGTATGGACCGCTTGGTCAATACGAGAGGAAAACCCTCAAGACAAAGGAAATTTTTGCTAGACAAAAAACCCGACATATATTTGCAAAATGGATCCAACCCTTAATATATACAGGCCGTCTAAAAAATATAACACACTTGGAATATGTATTAACTCAGTTTCAATTGAGATATATCCAAGATTTATAATTCAAACTAAACAAGACAGATGTTTCATTATTTTGAGCTATCGCATCAGTTCAAATTCGTAACCATTTTCGACAACGAAGTTCTACAAAGTTGCTAACATCATGAACCAATTTATTTGTGACATGGGGGTATTCTCTTTCAACGGCTGCTTTCATTCCGTCGATTGTTGCCGGTTTTGGGCGATAAACATTATCTTTTATGTATTTCCATAAGAAAAACTCAAATGGTGTAAGGTCTGGTGAACAAGAGAGATATTCAATGATGTCTTTTCGCCCAATTTTTCTGTTCAGTAAATTTTCATCAAAAGAGGTTTTTACATCACGACTGTAGTAGGAAGATACTCCACCTTGTTAGAAATAAAAGTCTTCCTCGTCTGCAAACATCGCGTAAATGTGTTATGACCGAACCCAACATCAGGTTTAAATAAATTGCACAGTTACCTTGTTGTCAAAAAAAGAATGGTTCGATTAGGCTCAACGCTGACAATCCACATCACACTATAACCAACCCTTGGTAACGGTTTTAATGACGTCCGTGGCCTAGCTGGTAATAAATTTGTCTTCTGACCCGAAGGTTGCAATTTGGATTCTCGCTGGAACCCATATATAAAAAAATTAAACTCGTTTTCCCTTAGCGCCTCATAAACACATTTCTAATTGATTGAAGAAGAATATCACATGACAATGGTCCCACACGGTTGTGTTGTTACAAAAGAAAGTGCTGTTATAGCTGCCAAACGTGATTTGATTAATAATAGTGGATTCAACCCCCAAAGTACAGCGCTCTTGAGGAGAGTTTGATCTCTAAAAATTGCTACTTAATAAACGTCCTTTGAAATCGTTAATTTTCACGGCATGTATCGTTAACACACGGGTTCTCAGTTGCCCTGTACCTGCAATTTTGGTAATTAATTGAGTTGTTTAAGATAAATGTAGTCTCATACCTTCAAAGAATCTTGTATGAAAATTGTAGATCATCTGCACATTTTGACAGGTAGAACCCAAATAATTAAATTCTTCGGTCAAGTGCGTCTTCATTGAGGACTTGCACCAATGTTCATATATAGCATTTGCATTGTCTGCGCTTCAAAATGCGATGGACACTATCTTTGGAAATACCTATCTCACGAGCTGCTTAGAGGCAGATTTCTTTGGAAAACATTGGTATGCTTCTGTTCCTCCACTTATTGGGCTTGTGGGCTTCCGCGGTCTCCCAAACGATGCTTGTAGACGTCTTGAATTTTCTTCTTCAAACTTAATGTCTACCGCGAGCAATAGTAGCCCGCGTTAGTGAATCTTTTTTTAACTCCCTTCTAAAACATCTTTGTATTTCTTCAAATTTTAGTTTCATTTCAGCCTTAATTTTTAATTGGTTACAAAACCGACGGTTCCCATCATGTCAGTATGGTCGGATCCCATCAAAAAATATATCAGTTTTATGTTATAGATTGTAAAATATTTTTTTATTGAAGCTTGATATGCAATACTATATATTGAGTATAGTTTGACAATGTTTTTGTAAAGTAAAACAGATCTGTCACTATAATTTAAGTGACTGTGTAGATTTTTTCCTCATTTAAGTGTCGAATCATTCTGTAAGTAAAAAATATTGATCTGTGGACAGTAAAGTGTGAACACTTTTTTGAGACACCCTGTTTTATTTTTGTTTTATCTGAAATGTTAAAAAGGAGTGTCTCAATTTTATGTGTGCAAAAATATCAAGCCGGTAATATTTATATGGGCAAACATGTTCACACTTCGCGCCGTTATGTGTCCTAAGATATCGCATATCAAAAATTTGATGTGTGCAAAAATATCAAGCCAGTAATATTTATTTGTATGGGCAAACATACTCACACTTCGTTGTGTCCTAAGACGTCGCAAAACAAAAAGAATATGGTTCGGATCATTTGTATATATAAAAGTCCGACTGTGGCGCTGAAAATAATTATTCACATTTCAAGGTCATAAGTGATATAGTCGTTTACAGCCTTCGTAGATAACCATTCCTCGTTAATACTCGTACGTCCCGTTATTGGCATGTTTCAAAAAGCGATTGAAAAAACTCTTAATTTCAAATCGATAATGTTGCATGTTTCATTCATGATATTCGTTTCTCCTCCATCTCTTACTTCTTACATCGATTGCTAATATCTCACTTTTATTCGTGTTATTTACATTGTTCAAGAATTGTATATAAACAGTAATTTGGATCATTTTTGCGACCACGTAAGATCCTTTATTAACTTTTCTCTGGTTGGCTGGAAGAGATTGCCATCTGGTTATAAGTCTGTCAGATTGTTATAGAATGATGTGTTGATAAATAAATAGATGAAGTATCCGAGCAAAAAAAAACATGACAAGTCACATTTGTTTTTTTAACAGCTTTTCCCTTAACTGCTATTTATTATACTATATACTAGACGGTTAACCCATTTAATTTAACGTTACTGAATTGTTATAAAAATGTAATTGTGACAAACTGAGGACAAACTAATGAAAATGTACTTTTTAAATGTGTTTTCAAATGACAATTATATTAGCGCCATTTAGAGAGCAAATTATCCTTAAGGGCGCTCTTACTCGACTCGAGTCCACTTATACTAAACAAATCACGTCTAGCAACTATAGCAACACTCAAGCGAATCCTGTGTTATTCTTTCTTTGTATACAGTACAACCTTGTAAGATTATAGTTACGTGGTAATATCCTCCAACCAAACAGAAATATAATATATTGTTTATAGTTAAGGCATTAACATTGTGGAGGTTTAAAGACATTTTAATTTGTTTTATCAAACACTGTTTATTCCACTTTTTGTAACGGTATAACCCTACTGATTTCAAGGCTTCCATCTCATCATCAGGGGAGCACAAACCAGACTTTGTCTTCGTTACAAAAAGTGGAATAAACAGTGTTTGATAAAACAAATTACAAAAACAAAAATATGTTTTTGAGGCCTAAAATGAAAACCAGACTGTAAACTTTTTTTTTTAAACTGGAAAATCGAAACCGCAACCTCTGGGTCAGAAGACAGACGTCTTACTAACTAGGTCATGAAGGTAGTATATATTCTCTAAAACGAAATGCGAAATCCCTATTTTCAAACACGAACACTGCTACATACGCCACTGCACTGCAATTTAATATAACATACATCTCAATTTTACAACAACTATTCGGGAAATAAACTACTGACTCCTATAAACAAACAAAAATCCTCATTAAATAGAACCATACGGCCCCATCACATCAACAAACATCTCAATGCTAGAAATATAAAAGTGTATGTTATTTAAAATTAGAATAAACTAATTTTTTTCTGAAAATAATGTGATATTTGGGTGACATCTTGTTGAAGATTTTACATCTTTTTCACTTCGAACGAACTTCAGAGCGTTCTCGATAGATCTGAGTAATTATTATTACTATTTTATGTACGGTTATTTAGTTCACCTTATTTATATGCGTTATAAAACAATAAAAGATTATCTAAAAATTGTACTTAACACATTCTTCCTCCGTATCTTTCATGTTCTAAAAATAATTCACATGATTAGCAAACAAATTACCAAGTCTATATACCACCTGACAAACAAGTATCCCTTTAGTAATGAAATTTCTTACTTGAATCCAGAAATTGTAGAATTCTCTGGAAAGTGAAACTAAAATTCCACAAAATTGATTACGAAGTGTCCTTTGAACTGACACAATGACATTAGAACATACCTAAGGTGTACAAGTAGGTTATAGAAGGAAATCTCCAATTAAATTTATTGCTGGCTTTGAGTGACCACAACTATCCAGACTCCCGTCCGTGAACCCTTCCAAGCCCCCGTCCTGAGGGTTTCTGACTTTCCGGTGGAACATGCGGGATTAAAATTAATCTCTGTAATTGCTTTGGCCACCCCTTCAGGTAATGTGGTCGGTCTTGCATTCATCATGTGTTCTGGTCAACTTAATTTTGACATCTTTCTCTAAACCTGTTATCCAAATTACATAAGGACTGGCATAATCAAAAAAGGCCCAACGCACAAAACACGCTTTTTTTATAACAATATTTTAAATATTGAAAAAATATAACTTAATCCTTTATAAATTATAAATATCAAATTAAATTATGAATATTTTATGGTTTTTAAATTTATCAAAGCATCTTTTAAATCAAGTGAATAGAGCTTCTGCAATATCTGGATGCCTCAAACATAGTATAATCGTATAAAAAATAAATACCGGGGATACCGGAAAGGAATGTCTTTGTATGTGATGTAATTTTGAGTGTTATTTATAAAATGTTAATGTTCACTCCATGTGAACAAAGTGTCTTAAGCAGTCAATTAGTTTTTGTTCTTTAAATTTTTATAGTTTTTTTTTTCGATTTAGCCTAAATAAAACGAGTGACATGAATCCCGATAAGGGTCAAAGTCATCATTATATGTTGTATGAATTTTACAAGGGGAACAAAGTCATCATTATATGTTGTATGAATTTTACAAGGGGAACAAAGTCATCATTATATGTTGTATGAATTTTACAAGGGGAACAAAACAACAATGATTACAAAAAACATTTGTGGTGATTGTTTTATTGCATCAGATGTCCGCAAGTGCCAGCGTTTGTTCGCTCAATTCCGATCGGGCGATTTCGATCTCTCCGATGTCCATAATTCAGGGACCTAGACAATGACCTGTTGCGCTCAGCAGTTGATCTTTGTCAGACTATCGACGAATAATCATAACAGCTTAAATTCATCATTGTTTACTGTTCAGGAGCACCTTCAATAGATAGAGACAAGGATTTTGGGTCCCACACCAACATTTAACTGAAAACAAAGCGCAGCGTTCCACAATCTGCAACTTTTTACTAAACTGATATGAAAATAAACCATTATTTATTCCTTTTCCTTCATTTTTTTAGAGAGGAGTTGAACTTTAAGGTCGATTTCTTTTTCATCAAATAAATTGATGTTCCAAATCCATCGAATACGGCGGAGTATTAAGATGGAACTTTTGCCGTTGCTGTTTCTGTGGGGTAAATGGGTACCCATATCTCTTACACTAAACCTCTTAGTGTAAGAGATATGGGTGGCCCTTTAGGAAGCATTTAGTGAGGTTTTATTAAAATGTATGATGGTATAGTATATGAACATTACACATATATACTACATATACTTAGCTGAAAATGTTAATATCACGTATCGAAAGATTACAAAGGTTTCTTTATTACTCATTTTCCCTCGGTAAGCTTTCTACGACTTTCTTACCAAATACATTTTTCTGAACGTATGCAGATGCGGGGAAGCACATAATCTAATGGCCGCAGTTACTACTTTATATTCTTACACTTAACTTATTCATATTTAATTTGTAATATTTTATTCTGTCAATAATAGTTGGTTCGGGTCCCGAGTTTGAGCGCCCATGGGTAGAGTTTGCTCTCTAAATGGCATTATATAAATTTTTCTTTTATTATTTACTGAAGAAATTGGTATTGAAACTAAAATTTTACATAAATGTGTCCTAGCTTTCTTAAAAATGCAAGTCGTTGGGTGTATTTATCTTACTTTAAAATTTGGTGTATTGGATGTTCTAACATACTCGTACTTTCAATACAAATTAAATGTTAACTTTAGAAATTTGTATTCAGTATTGAAGTCGACTTATGAATATAAATATAAGTCTTAACTTCAGAGTCTCTAAACATGTTTTAATTCACAAACCCTTAAATATTTATGAAATTTAGGAGCAGAAGGACGAACAGAAACATTTTTTTTTTAATTTCGCGGCACGTACCTCAATTTACAAAGAAAGAGAAAAGCGTATAATAGGATTGTAATGTGAAATGTATTTATTACAATTTTTTTTGGCATAAAATACACCTTGATGGATTTTTGTCTTGTGGCAATCTGTTCCAGCCAACCAAAAATATTTTAAAAAGTCTTAGTGATAATTATACTGAAGTCCTATTTGAAAAATGAATAGCAACGGGAACTTGCTATCAGGCTGGAAGAAAGGCGTTTTACAACTAAGCCACGGAAGTTGTCAAAATGGCAAAGAGTATTTTTTTATAGTTGAATTAAGAGTTAAGTGTTTTTTTTAACTTACTAGAATTTAATTAAAGATTATATATATATATATATATATATATATATATATATATATATATATATATATATATATATATATATATATATATATATATATATATATATATATATATATATATATATATATATATATATATATATATATATATATATATATATATATATATATATATATATATATATATATATATATATATATATATATATATATATATATATATATATATATATATATATATATATATATATATATATATATATATATATATATATATATATATATATATATATATATATATATATATATATATATATATATATATATATATATATATATATATATATATATATATATATATATATATATATATATATATATATATATATATATATATATATATATATATATATATATATATATATATATATATATATATATTATATATATATATATATATATATATATATATATATATATATATATATATATATATATATATATATATATATATATATATATATATATATATATATATATATATATATATATATATATATACATATATATATATATATATATATATATATATATATATATATATATATATATATAAATATATATATATATATATATATATATATATATATATATATATATATATATATATATATATATATATATATATATATATATATATATATATATATATATATATATATATATATATATATATATATATATATATATATATATATATATATATATATATATATATATATATATATATATATATATATATATATATATATATATATATATATATATATATATATATATATATATATATATATATATATATATATTCGCTCTCAAACTCTCGGACAACACGGTTACCAGAAATCGCGACATGTTGCTGAAGAGAGGAGAAGAATTCTTCCACAACCTCTTAAATGAATCCACAGATACATCACAAGACTTCTCTACCCAAACTCAGGAAGATGATGAGGAAGCAGTACCTGACATTCTACCCGAAGAAGTACGAAACGCTATACGCGGTATGAAACCGGGAAAAGCACCAGATTCTGACAGCCTTTCCATTGACATACTTAAGGAAACGGGAGAAGAAGTAGATAAGATGCTGGCGAAAATCTTTACATCGTATCTGCAGAAGGAAGATATTCCCGAAGAATGGAAAAATGCCACCATCATCCTACTCCATAAACAGGGAGATAAAGAACATCTTAAGAATTACCGATCCATTAGCTTACTACCAGTTCTCTATAAAATCTTTACTAAAATTATCTCCAATAGGTTAAAAACAACCTTTGATGAAAATCAACCCAGAGAACAAGCCGGATTTAGAGGATGTTATAGCACAATGGACCACATTCAGGTAGTAAAGGAAATAATAGAACGTTGTCAAGAATACCAACTTCCATTATATTTGGCGTTCGTAGATTATGAAAAGGCTTTTGATTCGGTCAAGAAATCCGCTATTATCAGGGCCCTTCTTAATCAGGGAGTACAAAAACGCTACGTCAATCTCTTCAGTAATATATACAATAACGCGACAGCAACAGTAAATCTCCACCAAAGTACCGATAAATTTCCAATAAGTAAAGGTGTCCGCCAGGGCGATACCATCTCGCCAAAATTATTCAACGCTACCCTGGAGGATGTGTTCAAAAAGCTTGAATGGGAAAATAAAGGAATCTGCGTCAATGGTTCATATCTGAGCCATCTTAGATTTGCAGACGATATTATTACCTTCGCTACACGTCCTGAGGAACTGCAGAGCCAAATACTTGAATAAGCGGAGGCAAGCAAATTAGCGGGCTTAAAAATGAATATTGATAAAACAAAATATATGTTAAACTGCTTTGCTGATGCCACAACTATCCAGGTAGACGGTACACAGCTAGAACAAGTCCAACAATATATCTACTTAGGACAAAATATAACATTTGAAGACTGTACTTTAAATGAAGTAAATAGAAGATTAAAACTAGCTTGGAGTTCCTTTGGACGACTAAACTACATCTTCAA
>OX463841.1:9501442-9595878 GCA_949825065.1 Odontocerum albicorne
ATTTAGTCAATTGAATCTGTCAGGTTAACAACTACCAAAAGTGCATGATCAATAATCTCATAATCCAAGCCACAAGGTGATATTTATTTAAAAAAATGCTACTATCTTTCCTTGCGAGGGTACATTGTGAGAGTTAAAAAATCTTATAGCATTTTAATGTGTTGATCTGTTTTCTATCAAACTCATAAGCGCGCTGAATACGAGTATGTATCAATTTTGGTTCTAATTGCCAATGTTCAGAATGAAAGGAGCACCTTAAAAGGAATGTTAGATACTTGGATTTACACATAGGTTTAAAAAAAAGACGACATCGTAGGCCTTGATGGTAAGACTTATCTTTCGCCCGGGGGGCTGGGGTTCGATCCTGATGAAACTCAATAAATTATAAAAGATCCCACATTCCCTGTACGATAGTATTGCCAACATGTGGAATGATAAAACGCGAGTTTCTTTTCCATACCAGTCGTCAAAGCCCGAATGAATGGCACCAAAGACAATCCCATTTCCTTCAATATGTTGAATAGTACCATACGAATAAAATAAACTCATAGAGAAGATTAATTTATTGTAATGATACGAGTATAATGACAGCAATTTCTACAGCATCGTTTAGAGAGCACTCATCTTAGGATTCGAACTAGTATTGACAGATTAAAATATTGCAAAATAAATATAATATATTATGTAAGTTCAGTGTACTCCACACTTTGGTTTTGATTCGGAATAATCAATTAATTAGATGAAGATGAAATCGATCTAATGGTTTTTTTAGTCCTCTCCGAATGAACAACTTTCAAATGCAGATTCAAAAGATACAATGAAGACATCCCATTAAGGGAACTGAATACAAATACAAAGTTTATGACACTTGACCTAATTTATAGACTTTTAAATATGATGGTTTGGAAATTTGGTGAGAGTATAAAAGTCAGAATTGCAAGGTGTGCGTGAAAGACGTATACCAAAGAAAATATGACTGTTTGAAGTGGACTAGATTTCGAAAGAAAATTAAGTGAGAAGTGCCAATAATAGAAAATTTGTATGAATGTGGACGACGCGAAAGTTTTATATGTACAATGCAACGTAAATGCGTAATATGTACTCGTATATTCCCTCTTGGTGTGGAGTATTGTATTTATACATAATCATGTTAAATCTTCCAAAAAAATTGTCTTTAAGTGCTTCCTAATGCTGCATAACATAAGCCACCCATATCTCTAATACATAGAGTCAGATCATTCCACGCCACAGGACCAGCAAAAGTAAAAGCCTTGTCATAATACGTTGCACTTTGGATCGATTCAGAACAATAAATTTATTAAAAAAATATAAAATCGATCTTAAAGTTCTACTTCCCTTCGAAGGGATATTTCTTAGATACAGATTCGAAAGGTATTCGAAAGAGACATTCCATTAAGTAACTTGAATAAAAAGAGACAAATTAAAAATCTATAAATTAAATAATTAAAACTGACTAAGTACAATTAATGTATAAAGGAAGATAAGAGAGATCGCTAGACTTTCCTATCGCGAAATACATATTTCAGCTCTTCCACGACCATAAACCTTCTCAAGCAGCTCCTACGATTTCTCAGACTTTACATTTTCTTCTCTCAAAATATCGTACACTTGAATCCAACCATACTTTCCTTGATCTTCTTCTACCACGCCTTCCACTATTTTTTGCATCATATATTTGTTCTTTTTTTTTTAGTATTTCTTCATTCGTTCATTCGTTCCACTTGCCTAAACCATCTCAGAGTGCACTTCGTCTACTTACTCAACACATTAGACTTAAGTTCACATTTGTTCCTAATTACTTAATTCCGTCTATTGTAATACATGATCACTTCATGTATTTTTCTAAGTGCACGCATTCTTTAGCATTTATTCAGCCCTTTTCAGTATAAAATTTACTATCCGAGTATGCCAACACAAATTTATCTGAGTATGCCAACGTGTATAGGATGCTTGGCGGTAGGTAGGGACAGTATTATGTTAATATGGTCTGCAAATCCGTTTCCCCCAGGGCTCCGGAGTATGGTAGACCGCGGACAGGTGTAGAGTCTGCCAAGGCCGGCCCGCAGGTGCCCGTGTCGCGTCACGCCGCGGTCCTCCCCGCACCTCGCCAGCCCGCAACAGGCGCTGTCTGCTTACCCAGTCGAGTCCCGTGGACCCTCCGACTATCTGATAATAATGCGACGCGACATGGTTTGGTGCATTCTTCATGCACTCTTTCGATACCGTTGGATAAAGAAACAAACGTATTTAATGCACCTGTTTCATTTTCAACACGGTTTTATCAATGAATTGTCACACAATGTTGAAGCGTGTGACATTTATTCTTGAATAACTGATAGGATCTTTATTATTTCTTATCAATTCTGAATTAAAAAAAATTTTTTTTTTAATATTTTATTTAGGTAAAATATAAATTACTTACATTTTATCGACAAGCAACCAGAGAAATTTCTATACTCCTGACGACCTCCGTGACCTAGTTGGTAAGACGCTTGTGTTTTAACCCAGGGTTACGTGTTCGTTTCTCGTTGGAACCTAATTTATTTAAAAAAAGATTCCTATCTGATTTACACTTGAGACCTCTATAATATATTTCTAGTTGGTTTTAAGAGATTGCCACTTTGTAATAAATCTACCAGATTGTGCTGTGTACAACAAAACTGTAATATTGTAATTTGTTTCATCAAACACTGTTTATTCCACTTTTTGTAACGGTATAACCTTACCGGAGTCTTATTTGCACTCCCCTGATGATGAGGTGAAAGCCTTGAAACCGGTAGGGTTTTACCGTTACAAAAAGTGGAATAAACAGTGTTTGATAAAACAAATTACAATGTCTTTAAACCTCCACAATGTTAATGCCTTAACTATAAATAATATAAAACTGTAATTTATTTTTCGTTTTCTTTGTGATCCTCGTAAAATAATGCATTATTGTCTCCCGGCTGACGAAGTCAAGTGATATAAGAGCGTAACAGACTTAACCAATTTAATACAATATTGTAAGATCACTTTTATTGTTTACAATAATTTTTTATTGGATTTCATTTCTTCTTCATTGTGATATCGAACTCACACAGAAATTGATATATGCCGTGCACATTCTTCTCGGGTTCTTTCAGCATTCCGTTATCGCAGAGCTTGTGGCAAAGACAGGCTGATTGCTCCAGTGCACAAGTGATCTATCTCTTCTTTTGCAGTCCTCAATATAACCAGAAACAAATAGTTTTAATATATCATCATTGTGCGTCATGAGACAGGCGAATTGAAAAATATATTCAGACTTTTTAATTTTTGCAATGAAATATGTCAAGCATTCCCTGCCAAGCTAGGCATTTGTCCGGCCTAATATTATTATAGTAGGTTTCACAAAACATGTAATTAAAGAAACATATAAAGAACTGTCATAAGTATAAAAATTTCTACCATAGTAACACTATACCAAAAAAAGAATATTTATATTATTGTAGAAACATTCAATGATTTGTAAACACAAAATACTACTTATAAATCCACAAAAGTCAAGGAAAACGAAACTTCTCCTGAAATACTTTTTCACTGTGTTTGTTATCCTCTCTGAAATGTTATTTTTTTTCTAATATAGAGGTTTTTATTCGTCGTTTAGGCCATGAAATACCCAACAATCGTCCATAACACCACATCTCGAAATATTCTAGCCTTTATATTTCTTTGGCCTTTATTGTTCTAGTTTCTGTGGCATATACGAATATTAAAAAAATAAGGATATTAACAAGACGTCTTTTGACTCCTCGAAATATGTTCATGTTTCAGATTAGTCCTAGACTGGACATATTTCTCCTTAACATACTCGTACTTATTCTTCTCTCGATTTCAATTCCGCATTCACCATTAAAAGCAATTTTAGACTCAAGATAAACTCTTGTAAAAGATCTCCAAAACTCGTGAATGCGTTTTGGTTGAATTTAACGATACTTAAGAAAACACTTAAAAAACATTATTTATTTAAAAAAATCATCATCTCGTTCTTTTTGGATAATTCCCATACAAGGGTGCAATGCAGGTAATCTTGTCTTAATTATATTATAAATAACACCCTTCCATTCAACATGTCCCACCTACTCGTATGTAATTCTCCATTAACTTATAGTCACGTACGAGTACATTAATTTACTGTAGAAAATTCCTTAAATATTTTATACTGCAGTAGTTTTGTTTTGCATCTCCAAATACTGTCCCCTTTCCTTTAAATTTTTATTGGCACTAATCGTTGTCATCATATGATCGAATAACTAATACTGTTGATAACTTGAAATCGTAAACATCACTTAGAATTAATTTGTTTTGGTGTTTGGGCGCATTCTATTTCAATAGCTGCACCAATAACTAATATACAAAGGGATTATTTTTCCCGAAATTTGTTTTTGTCATCATTCTTATTATTTGACTGTAACTAAAATATTTCTGTGCATTCACTAAAGGTAAGGGAAAGCTACGGGACACCGAATACAGTCTATAGTAAAAAAAATATTTAATTGACACATAAACGTTAAAAAGAAATAAATTAAAAATATTTCATTTACAATTTTATGCAAAAAAAATTATCTTTGAAAATGCAACCCGAACCTTTAAAAAGGAATATGAAAATAAATAATCGGGCCAGGATAGTGTTTGAGTACTTTATTCCAAATTAGTATCTGTCGTACTGAATTTCGTGACCCAAAATTGTTTATTTAACTTGTTTTTACTATCCATAATATTAAATTGTAAATAAAAATATTTCAAAAGAAGGGGCAATCGTAAAATACAAATACAGTAGACTCTCGATTATTCGAGGTTGCTTTAACCGGATTGCGGATAAACTGGGACAGTATAAAATTCCAAAACTGTGCATGATTAGATAAATGTAGGTTAAAATTTTCCTAGATATGATATGATTTCCTAGGTAGTTTTAAATTATGAAGAAATCGAACAACATTTTAATTAATACTACTAATGAACCTGTAGCTACTGATGACATAGAACTGAACTTGTTTGCTGACATATTTTAAATTAAAGGATTAGTACGTAGGATACTTTTTAGGTTTCTTTTATTATTATTTTTTGGTGGATAATTCGTGGTTTTTATTGGGATCAGTTTTTTACCATCCCACCCCTGATAATTGAGAGCCTATATATATTTCATTCTAAAAACCCTTCCATTTTATGGAGAACAGCTTCACCAGGCAAAGTCTGTGACAATCGTTTTAGTGTGTAATCGTACTAACGAATATGTTTTAAATTATTAATTTTTAAATGTACAGAATTAAAAAAACCGAGGATAATTTCAAAGCCAGTTAAGTTACGATCTACGCCATAACGAATCAGTTAATAACAGACAAGAGTGTAAATTGTTTATGTGCCTTCTTATTTAGGACGTCCTTCCTATAAAGTAAAATAAAATGTTGGTATTTAGAAAAGAAACACCGAAAATCAACAGGTTTATAGTTGATTAAAAATATAAAAAAGTTCAAATACTTTTTAACAGGTTTCGCAAATAAACGCCTCATCTAGATGAAACTTATATATTCTACCCAACTGACATGGTTAACTTGAATAAGGTGATCGATTATTTGTTTTCTATTGATAATTTTATAAAATTTAAGAAACATAACTGCAATTTTAAATTAATCAATATTTTAATCAATAGTGTACAGCAGTGCCACCTATTGATGTACTTTCAAACTAAAACGTAAAATCATTTATACAGAGATCTTCTTTTAATTTGTTTAAAACTTAACTAAACCATGACGGATGATTAAGATGATAAAAATAATATTAAATTTATCGTAAAACATACCGTTTACTTAAGGGATACTTACTTATCTTTAACGAACTACAACTTATCGTTAAAACAATATATCAAAAGCCTTTATGTCCTATATTATTAGGATGAATTACTGAGTTTCATAAGTGTTGTATACGGATGACATGGTAGGGTTCGCGGAGAGTAAAGAATTACAGTTTGATAAGTAAATTGTACAACACATGTAAATACAAAAAAAAATTTAATGAATTTCATGAAATTCAAAGTCATGAAGATCGAAAATATGAAAGAATAAACGCGATTTGGGTGAGCAAAGCCAATACGAGATTTGGGTTAGCAAAGATAGATTTAAGCAAGTTAAGAAATTCTATTGTACTATTTAAGAAGTATTGTGTCAAATTATGGAAGATTTACGAGGAATATCGAACGACATAAAGCGATAGGAAACAAAGTCAATTAGGTACTTACACATACTAAACGGACAGTATCTGCTAAGATGATAGTTCTTAACAGTATTATGGAACAAAGAGACGTTCTTTTCTCTGTCCATCATAATAGTGGCATGGCGTAATAGTGATGATGATGAATAAATCAAGTTTTTAAGTTTTCTTTTCATACCTATAAATCAACAGTTCACAAAATAACTTATTTTTCGTTGGTTATATTTATGTAATGAAAAAAATCTGTTACATTTTTATTAAAAACATTTAATTTAAAAAAATATTATTAGAAGAAAAGAATAATACATACATGCATGCATCACGCCATCACCATTGCGGGGGAGACAGGAAGAAAATAGTTTTCTATCCAGTACACGAATTTCGCATCTTTCACATTAATACATCTATGTACTACGCGTATCCAGAAAGTAAGTGTACTGAGGCTCTCACGACCGGATGGATTTTATTTTCGACATGTTGGCTACACTTCCGTGTAGCCTGACCCTTCCCCTTCGCAACGAGACCGGTTCGAGGTCAGTACGTTGAGAAGTGTCGACGCGACAACACTTTTCGTGAAAAATGTAAATCCAATCTCCCGCCAAGGGCGAAATACGCGGCGTCATCCGTTATCTCGTTTGGAAGGGAAAACCTCCGGTTGAGGTTTATAATGAGGTGAAAACTGCATATGGTGATAAAGCTATGAATCGTACGAGTGTGTACAAGTGGTGTCGCGAGTTTAAAAACGGTCGTACGTCTGTGCATGATGATCAGAGGAGCGAAAGACCTTCAATTGTGACTGACGAAATTGTGGAAAAAATCGAAAATGCGCTCCGTGACGATCGCAGATTGACTGTGGATGAACTTTCTGCGATGTTTTCGCAAATCTTCAGATCTCTACTACACGAAACCATCACAGAAACCCTCGGATATCGGAAACTGTCTGCGAGGTGGGTCCCAAAACAGCTGACAGACCAACACAAATTGAATCGAGTGGAGGCCGGGCAAGAGTTTTTGAGGCGCTGCAAACTCCATGAAGATGAATTTCTCCGCTCCATCGTTACTGGAGATGAAACTTGGGTTGCACACTACACGCCTGAAACCAAAAGGCAGTCTCAACAGTGGCGTCACACCTCTTCACCCTCCGCCAAAACGTTCAAAACCACAATTTCAGCCAAGAAAATCATGACATCCGTGTTTTGGGACTGTCAAGGCATAATTTTAATTGAATATATGCCTCAAGGGGAGACCATCAACTCTGCAAGATACTGTGAGACCCTAAAAAAATTGCGGAGGGCGATTCAGAACAAGAGGAGAGGCATGCTGACAAAGGGAGTCTGCCTGCTGCACGACAATGCCAGACCACATACGGCCAACGCCACGAAGGAACTGCTCGCCTCGTTTAAATGGGATGTCCTGAACCATCCCGCGCATTCCCCTGACCTAGCACCTTCAGATTACTATCTCTTTACCTCCCTGAAGCTGCACATGGGTAAAGAAAGGTTTTCAACCGACGAGGAGGTAAAGGAGGAGGTGGAGAAGTGGACGGAGGGGTTGGCGGAAAACTACTTCGAGGAAAGTATCAAAAAGTTGATACCCCGCTTCACCACCTGCATTGAGAGGAATGGCGACTATGTCGAAAAATAGCTTACATATGTACTACGGTAACCACGTAATTTTTTTGTTTAAATAAAAAAAATTGTAACCTACAAAAATTCAGTACACTTAGTTTCTGGATATGCCTCGTACAATATTCCATTATTCATACTTTACTGTCTTTCAAGATCTGACCACTTGATTCAGCCACCTTTTTATAGGTCTAACTCTTCTACGCACATTTTGCACTTCTCACTTTTATACTCGTGTAGTCACTCTTTCGTCATTATTTTTTTCCACATATTCAAACTATCTTAAAACTCTGTCTTCATCTAACTCAAAACATCAATTTTATTTATTCATTAATTTCTGATGAATTCATTCTACGTTCTTTCATAAATTTGTTGGACGAATTTTAAATTTAAAAAACCAATATACTAAAAATCATTCGTGCTTCTATTTTGTCTTTTCTTAAATAATGTACCCCCGACTGAGAGAGAAGGGAGAAAAGAGATAAAATTAATGATTTAAGTTAAATGAACAAAGGAAGATAGTCACAACTTTACTTAAGTATATATATAATTTTCATTGCGAAAATTAGATTTCCTATAAAGCCTGCGGCTGTTTAAAATTAATAAATAAATGCTAAGCCCCCTAAACACGATTTAAAAATAATATCCCACTTAGCAAATTACATTTAATTGTACAATACGATATTTTTAAAACACGATCAACTTTCATCGACATCGCACTACCTACCACTGAAATAAAAACAATGCGTAAATACTCATATTCAATTGGTTCAAACCTCCAAGTGTTCAGTTAATCGGTATTCATGTCGCATTCAATATTTATTCTCTATCCAATCGATATTCATTTCAATGTATCTCGCATTTTCAATCATTCGATTTTTTCACAATGCTTGACATACGAGTATATCTGGTTGTCGATTATAAAAAAAAATTGTACCTTATTTTTTGTTTTTAAAAGTAATCGAATCTTCCTTTTTCAAAGTAAAAGTCTCTATATTTCGAACTTTTTCAAATACGCCCAAAGAATTTATTTAAATCCAAGTATTTTTATAAAATGTCACAACATAAAAAAAACTCGGCCTGACGGAAGGCTCTTGGCCATCCAACTTAAACTATATTTTGAACAAATAAGTTTATTCGATGAGAAAAGAAACCTGGGTTTTTGCTGCGAATATCATATAATTTGATAAAATTATTAAATATATTGTATATACGCGCGATCGATCGATATGAAATCTGTCATTCATGGGAATAAAATGAAAGCTTTTATTCCCATGAGTGATATGTGTGTTTCCACCCCTCGTGTCTTTCATTCAGGGATTTGAGAAGTACCTTTTCTTCACAGATTTATATACGAACATTGTATCGTATCTGGCAGCTAACAGTCATGATAATTAAGCCTTAATTCTGAATATTAACCAGCAACGGGAATCAATTTCACGACGCCTAATTGCTTAACAAACATACATACGATCAAGCAACTGGTGTCAACGCCGAGGTAATAAAACAGAATTATTTTTTTTATATTCTCAGAAAGTTTTCAACTTTAATTATTCAATTCAAAGGGCAACTTTATATAGCGTCATTAAGAGAGCTAACTCTCCTCAAGAACGCTCTAGCTCGGAACTTTAATCTACTAATATTTAACAAATAACGTCTGATAGCTATGGCAGCGCTCAATCGAATCATGTATAACTCTTTCTTTGTATACAATACAACCTCCTAGGATTATTGCCATAAAGCGTTTCTCTCCAAGCAACCAGAAAGACGTTTATGAGGCCTTGAGGGAAAACAAGACTGAAAACTTTTATATTTTTTTCAACTACGTTCCAGCTGGAATCGAACTCTCAACCTCCGGGTCGGAAAACAGGCGTCATACCAACTAGGCTATGAAGATTGTCACAATTGAATTGTATGAGATGTTGAATTAATTATGCGAAAAGTGTATCGTGTCTAAGAGTAGCTATATTCAAAATTATTAATTTATTATTTACATATACAATACTTTCAACAAAAGAACCCTTTTTTACTTAAACTTTTGATCCAAACTTAACTACAGTTCTCCAACAGGAATTTGGAACTTGTAACAACGTCATTGATAAATATCGGTTAGAAATACTTCAGCCAAAGGATTCTCTTTTTTATGTATGTTAGAGGAAAGCCTTTTTTAGCTAAGTTGGGCAGTAAATAAAAGTCTACTCAACTGAATTTTCCAATTTAAAAGCGGATTTAACTTTTTCAGCAAATCACGCATCGATAGGGCTTTTGGAAAACAATGCTGGGCAGACATAGCTTTCCAATCGGATGCTGTACAAGATTTATCTATATCCATGGTGAGGGGGTTATTTATGGGGATGAGATGGAGGGAAGGATGGTGTGTATCGGCTTGTGGTTACAACAAATCCAGACTCTGAAACCTTTTTTTTGGACTTTAAAAGACCGACTCGAATATTTAGATAAATAATTACTAAAAATGTTCAATATTATAAATTAATTTATTACTTCATGTGATTTTTTCTTATGGTTATATATTTTAAATCACTGTTTATCTATACCACTTCTTCAGTTCACACTACCTCCAAAGTTTCATCATATCCAGTCGACTATCATGTATTGGTATTCCTTCCTGGGTGGGCAGTGACAGAACTTCAGTTCAGTTCAGTTAGATCTCACTACCAATTACGTTGTTACGGGGAACAAAAAACGTTCCCGTGCAGCGTAATCTATACTGGAAGTTCGATTTAAAAAAATAATTGTGAAACCAACGTCACGCGATGACGAAGAAGCCACTACCCAAAGGAACTCTTCCTGTAGCAACACACATGAGTTTGAGAAGAATAGTAGCAAGGACGGACTTAAGATGCGACATTACGGGTAAAGGAAAGTGATTCCCAGTGACGTAAATATATAACACTTATAAATGGGTTTAATGCCCAAAGTTCAAAAAACTTTACCAGTGCTTTCAGATCAAGTTACCAGTGCTTTCACTGAAAACTTCGAATGCAGCAAAACTATTCTTTGACGCCACTAGATCGGATTAACCAATCGGTCCATAGATGAACAGGTGAACACTGAATCGAGGTCCCTTCGGAAATTATTCACTCGATTATCATCGCAATGCCATAAAACACTATCAGAAATATACACGAGGCAAAGCCAAATGAAATAACAAAACTTCTTAACTTAGATAGATCCACATGATATGAACAATGTGCTGGCCGAACTAGAAATAGAAAGATATAAGCAAAGATAGTTTAATATGTAGAGGCATCATTTTTGAGACTAAATGTCTACAGAAATAGAATATTAAGTTGAACATACTTTGATCAAAATATTAATTTTTTGAAGTATCATAATCGTGCCTGATTAGTAAAGTTATAAACCTAAATTATGACACTATAGTTCGGAAATTCTAGGATGAGTCCTGTGACAGCTCACAAATTTACCCCAATACAACCTTATTTAATGTATTGACCTAAATAACTTGCTATTTATTAGAATTGAGGTTTATATTAAAGTTGATAAAATAATTAAAATTACTGAACATCGTTACAAGGTTGTATTTGGGCAAATTTGTGAGCTGTCACAGGACTCATCCTAGAATTTTTCGAACTATAGTAGTCTAATCTTTAGAGTAAGGGTGTTAAGCGATTTGACATCCCAGATATGTTTCCATCAAACTAATTATACTCGTATCTTGTATTTCTTTTTCAAAATTTGAAGAATAACATATATCCCTCAACAAATTACAATGTAAAAAAAAAACAATAAGTGAACATAAACATTTTAAAAGTAAAAATAACGCACCTTATCAGATTTTATTTATATTATTTTACGTAGCATAAACTAGATGAAGTACTAAGATTTCTATTTTGATTTACTCTTTTTTCTCTCTTTTCTCTTTTTCAAGTAGCAATAAGTTATCTCGAGGCCCTGTCACTTAGCTACTATGATTTACCTTGAATTAAGATGTCTTAAAAACGAATTAATATATATCCATACAGAGGGGTACTTATACAAATCTCAAAACGATTTTTAATCAACGAATTAAAAATTGACGACGTACCAAGTTTAAACTCATGAATATTATTTTGAACATTAACATGTATCGATTTTATAGTTGTATAGAACATTAACATGTATCGATTTTATAGTTGTTAAATACATAATATTAACCGAATTTTAGGTATCAGGTATGTATTATGTGTATTTATTTAAACGCTATTGACCAACAGCGTAAGAAAATTAAGTTTTTATGCTTTGAACAAGTGCACTTTATCCCATTGTGGTTGATTTACAGGGTCAAGATCGTTCATATATCCACTCATCCTCAAATACGTCCGCAGATATACATACACACACACACAAACACACGCGCGCACACATGCACAAATACACGTTGTCGTGAACTGTGCCGCTATAAGGACTGTGGTATCGGACAAATACACGTTGTCGTGAACTGTGCCGCTATAAGGACTGTGGTATCGGACAAATACACGTTGTCGTGAACTGTGCCGCTATAAGGACTGTGGTATCGGACACGTTGTCGTGAACTGTGCCGCTATAAGGACTGTGGTATCGGACAAATACACGTTGTCGTGAACTGTGCCGCTATAAGGACTGTGGTATCGGACACGTTGTCGTGAACTGTGCCGCTATAAGGACTGTGGTATCGGACACGTTGTCGTGAACTGTGCCGCTATAAGGACTGTGGTATCGGACACGTTGTCGTGAACTGTGCCGCTATAAGGACTGTGGTATCGGACAAATACACGTTGTCGTGAACTGTGCCGCTATAAGGACTGTGGTATCGGACACGTTGTCGTGAACTGTGCCGCTATAAGGACTGTGGTATCGGACACGTTGTCGTGAACTGTGCCGCTATAAGGACTGTGGTATCGGACACGTTGTCGTGAACTGTGCCGCTATAAGGACTGTGGTATCGGACAAGTCGATGAGGAGGATAACTCTAGCAATTTTTCAACCTTGATGTAAAATGTAACAGAGCAAAGAGGAGTAAAGAACATACAAACGAAAGAAAAAAACTATTATTATTCTTTATCGAATGTAACCAGATCGTAAATTTCCGCTTCTGTAGTCACGTTAAAACTTCATAAAAGTTCAATATGGAAAGTTTTATCCTACTGAGTGAGGAAAAAAAATAACCTTGTCTTGTAAGCCTTTATATCCACTCTCAAATAATATCATTCAGATGACATCTATCTGCTTTCAGATGTAAATTTATCGACCAGGGCGTGAAGAGAAAGGGCGTGTATCGCGGATTTTGAAAAGGGATTTTGAAATTTATTCGTAAACCTTTTTACTTTACATTAAATTAAGATAATTTCATAACTCTTAATGATAATGTTTATTTTTATTATCAAAGATTAAGTGTTCGAAATGTCAAAGAGAAGTAAAGTCTGTCTATATTTATAAAACTTCCGTTTTTACCTATGATTTTTCAATACACGTTTTTTATTTAAATGTTTTATTTTTTTTACGTCCACAACATATATGTACGTATTGTATATATATGTTCTGGAAAGTTTTATTTACGCCCAGAACATATATGTACGTATTGTACATATAACATATGTTCTGGATGATAGTTTAACTTGAAAAACATAAGCTTTCGTGTGGAGTTAATATGTTACAATCATGTTTAAATAAGTTGTGTAAGGTGTTTCGGAGTGTAGTACTGCGTGGTTTGGCTTATGATGCCAACATTTCGAAAACGTTCCAGGTTTCATCTTCAGGGCTTGTTTGTAATTACATTTTTGAGTCGTCGGCATTATAAGCTAAACCACGCTCCGAACAAATCACTCCGAAATATCATACACAACTGAAATGAAAAACCGCGAAAGCCTAAAAATATGTGTGTAAAGAAATTACTTTGAATTCAGTGGATCTCTGATAAAGCTAAATAATACATATAATACTATCGACGTATATTTTTTTTTCCAAAACATTTTTAAAGTTTTAAATATTCCCAAAATGAAAAAAAACACGCTTATATTCATAGTTTTTTTTATATAAATACGAGTATTCAATTATTATTTGTAGAATTTCATAAGTAGAATTGATTGATATTGAAAGTTATTTTTCCATCAAACTCATATTTATTATGAAAAACGTAAGACTATCTTAATACTGTATATAATACTTTTGCATTTCAAAACGAGTTCAAGTATTGAATCCCTGCAATTTTGTTTAAGGAAAAAACATCAAATTCCTTAATAATATGGGGCTGCAAATGGAAAATTAATGACCGAGGCACGCCTATGCATTTTAAGTGCGGCACAAAGCATAATAACAAGGAAAAATCTGTTCTCGGAATTGTTGAAACTCAAAGGAAATGGTTGTTTTATGGGATATAACCAGAAATGTAGATGAACAACGCAGTGGCGCAGAGTAAGGTCAAATAGAGAAGATTACTTCAAAATTTATGTGCAATTTAACATCCTGTTAAAATTTATTGTGATGTATTTTTATCGTTCTCGACAAATAAATTTCATTTTACATGTTTCATCTGATATCCTCGCAAAGTGTATTTTGTTTCTTGGAAATTATTTTTACATATTAAAATACTTTTTTATGACATGATATAGCTCAAATACTCGTATAAATAATACATAACTTATTTTCCATGACAACTATAATAACGTTCTTCGTCTTAGCTTTAGTCCTATGTTTTCAGCGGATACTCTTGGAATTTATTTTATTAATTTTCCATGTGCTTCAAGAGTAACTCAATTTGACATTAAAAAATATTTTGATCAAACATGTAGTGTACTTTTTTAGTTTCTTTATTTAAAAAAAAATCCTTTAAGATTTATTTTCAAATCCTTTGTGATATATTTTTTTTTCATTGTTTCACCGTGTACTCGTTATTTTATAGGTGATTGCATATTTCTTGAAAAAAATATAGAACTAATCTTCTTCTTCATGTGTCCTGCCGGGTCCCCCCGACGTTGACGATCACTTGGGAGAAACCTTGTCTGTCCTGGGCAGCACGGAACAGCTCCTCCACACCTCTCATCCCGGTCCATTCTCTAATGTTCCGAAGCCAGGAGTGCTGCCTTCTTCCAACTCCTCTACGACCCTCAATCTTCCCCTTTATGACAAGTTGTAGGATTGCATACTTTTCACCTCTCATTATGTGGCCAAAATATGAAGTCTTACGGAGCTTGATTGTTGTGAACAATTCTCTCTGTGTATTTGCTCTACGCAATACTTCAACGTTGCTAATCATGTCAGTCCAGGATATTCTTAGCATCCTTCTAGAATAGAACTAATACTTCACATTTTTTTAAATTTTGGTTTTTATCCATTAATTTTTTTCATATTCTGTAAGTTTTTGTCCCATCCATTCCCAGTAAACATAATTTTGCTAGTGATACATAACAAATATATATTGTATAACATTACACATTTGTTGTATACAGTACAATCTGACGATTTAATTGCCATGTTGCGATTCCTTCCAACAAACAAGACAGATAATATAAAGGCCGTAAGTATTATAATTTCAAATTGGAACGCTATTTAGAATAAATTGGCTTCCAATGGGAATCAAACCCCTACCCCCCGGGCTGGAAGTCATAGGTATCTTACCCCCAAGGCTATGGAGTTATTACTTTTTTGGATTTTTTATATTTGAACCAACCACCGCCTCGGTCCTCCTGTTAAATCAATACTAAATAGTTCTATAATATTTATATTTCTATTAAATTAGTTTTTTTTGACAATGTGCCCATATTCAGGCTTTGATTTCCATCACCTGCTATCCATCCAAAAGATGATATCCACGGTATCCATCCAAAAGATTATATCAACGATATCCATCCAAAAGATGATATCCCCAAATTATCTTTAATCGCCAGCTAGAAACAACATTAATTTTTTAAAAGCACCACATGATTATTGATATTTTTAAGAAAATGTATTTCATTCCAATTAACTATATTTTAAATGTCAACTTTGTCCTTAACCACGCATCACGGTTTCTGGAGTCCCTGGGGTCCTGACCACAACCGCCTCGGACAAAAAGTGAAGTCAAACATCCGGCAATATTTCAGTGAAGTGGCCACCGAGAGGTGGGGGCACCACAGCTGAAGGGAGGGTGGAGAGGACCGGAAATGAATCCGATCCCCGCAACCC
Organism: Odontocerum albicorne; assembly: GCA_949825065.1. Classification (NCBI taxonomy): domain Eukaryota; kingdom Metazoa; phylum Arthropoda; class Insecta; order Trichoptera; family Odontoceridae; genus Odontocerum; species Odontocerum albicorne. Next base: position 9,517,474 of record OX463841.1, read on the forward strand.
CAGCGCACTCATTCGGACTGGCCGACTACTAAGGGTGGATATTGATTGTGGATATACGAGAACGTGATAAGATTCCTGAAAAGTGAAAAGGCATGCCTAGATAAAAGATAATCTAGTCTGTATGCGAAATAAAGTGAGAGAAAAAATTTATTAGATGTCTTCTATTAAGTTCATTCTTAAAAGATAGATATTAATAAATACCGTTTGTTATTAGCCGGGGCAGGTAATTCATATTTTGTTGCATTTAGGCACCAACTATTATTTTAAAATATATTTTTTTATTTGCCAAAAATCCAAACATTTTATTTTTCCGATAATTTAAAGTTTACTTACGTTATAAGGATTATTTTACGAATCGTGAAGAGTAAAAATTAATTATCTTCTATTTTATTAACCAAATATGAAATAAATAATCAAAAATGACAATTTAGAATCTACTCGTATATAAAGGAAATGACCGCAATTGTGACTAATATTCTGAATAAAAATTATATAATTTAGGGCACTTTGCAACAAATATCCATCGAGTCAAAAAAACGACGAAAATTTATTTGACTAACTTTCTATCGCGAAGTTTTGATATTTATAGGGGTTTTATTCCATTTATATTGGGTTTGATGTAAAAAAATGTCAACATGAGTATTTTTCATCAAAAGGTCTGAATTATCTAAAAATAAAAAAAATAGGTTTTTTCTAATCTTATAAAACTTGATAATCCCGTGACCTAGTCAATGAAACGCTTGACTTTCAGCCCTAAGGTTACGGGTTCAACTACTGTTGGTACCCAATTCGATTGATAAAGGTTCCAGTCTGGTTTCCACTTAAGGAGTCTTTAACAATTTTTTGATGGAAGAGATTATCATTTACAAGAAATTCACCATTCTGTATTGTATACAACGAAAGTGTAATAAAATATATAGATTATTGACAGTTTCATGGGTTGAAATTGCAACGTTCACTAGGTAAGTTTAATACTTTTTTTTTTTTTTTTTTTTTTTATCCACTTTGCACGGATTTCTCCTGTTACACAAAGAGGGTTTGCTTCTAGCGTTAGTTTATTCGTTAGGAATAATATCAGCCAGGATTCTTCTCATACTGCTAGACGGTACCGAGAATATATCAACCGTGTCATTCAGTTGGTTCAATATCTCTATACCACGCGTGACTGAGTGTTTAGCCATGATATTCGTCCTGTAAGTTGGTATGTAGGACAGAGGGTGATTCCTTGCACGGATATATTTATTGGGTACATATAAACTTAGTGCTTCTAGAATCGCGGGACAGTTAAAGGAACCTTGGAAAACCTTTATTAGGAATATCGCAATGGATTCTTGCCTTCTTGTTTCAAGGCTTCTATAGTTACACACCAAAAAATCTCCCAATCAACTGGGAAGGTGTATTTTTTTCCGCATCAACAGTCATTAAAAAAAAAACTTAAAAATATGTTTATTGATTACAATATAGTATATAAATATATATTCTGAAATTACACAATTTGATGCAATGGAAAAGAAAAATGTACATGAAAGAGAAGCTATCAAACGGTTCAAGATAAACTCATAGCATCCTCCTAATCAAAATACACCCCAACCAATAGAGGATTTTAGATAGATTTTAAGATATTTTTAGCCCGAACCTATGTTCATATAAATTATTATATGAAAAAGTAAAAATATAGTATATAAGCAGTCGATACAATTATGAATTCAATAAATATGTTATTGTATAATACAGAAAAAAGACAATTAATGTACACATTTAGCCTAAGATTCACTGCTAGTGAAAATAAAAAGATAAAAATAACAGTTCAATGCTGACATTATAAAATCACAAACCATTTTGAATATGAGGTTTAAGAGTATTCCCGAACGTACAATTATTCCCTCATTCTTTAAAGGGCAATGATAGGTCATTTCTGCATTTGCTGGCTGAGTATGAGAAATATTCCTTGAATAATAAATAAATACACCGTATATTGCCAACTTTCTCATATGATGTTCCGAGAGCAATGAAGAGGCTTAAGAAAGATATTGCGGTGTGAATATTGTCTTCATAAGCCAGCAATTGTACGCACCCCCTCAAGTATTGTCTCGGTGATGTCAATTCTAGGGTCTCGGATAACCCGGTTAAATCATATTGTATATAAATAAATTAATTAGAGCGTACTCTCAAAATAATTTACAGATTTTATTGTTTTTTTTTATGTTTTAAAAACACTGCTTGAAACAAAATCACTGCATATTGAAACATAAAACAGGTGAAAAATAGATATTTTTAAAATAATCAAAATAAAATTAATATCTAACTGTTTTTACATCTAAAACAGAAAAACAACGTGGCATTGATGCATTGCCGCATGTAATGGATGATTAAAAACCTTCTTAATGAGAATTGTAGAAGACGGATTGAAGAAGCTAAGAAAGTCTCATCCGTTACCCCGCATATAAGGAAAACGAGGAGATTTACCGTCGTTAAATGAAAGAAATGTCCAAACATTTGTTTTGCTGAGCTGGGTTACTTAATGAAATTTTGAAACTCAACGCCATGAAGGATATATGGAATTAATAGTTAAATATTCTTTGTCCTTTATTAGTCGCTCTCAAGTATTTTTTTTATTACTTCCTTGGTCTGGCACATTCCTTTTTAGGTTGGAACTGCAGTCGAGTCGAGGGCATATTTTTACTTATCTTAATTTGTCACCCTATCCAGTAACAGTCTTTTCACAAAAAATCATAAAATAATAATAATAGGATAATATGTATAGCGCCATTGAAAGAACAAGCTCTTCTTAAGAATTTCTGTCAATATTTATTATGCCATTCAATTCATTGAAGTGAATTGTATTATATGCCAATGTTTTATATTCTCTCTAGCATCGTGTGTAATCCGAAACAGTTTCATACTCTCTCTAGCATCGTGTGTAGTCCGAAACAGTTGTATACTTTCTCTAGCATCGTGTGTAATCCAAAACAGTTGTATACTCTCTCTAGCATCGTGTGTAATCCGAAACAGTTGTATACTCTCTCTATAATCGTTTGTAATCCGAAACAGTTGTATACTCTCTCTATCATCGTGTGTAATCCGAAACAGTTGTATACTCTCTCTATCATCGAGTGTAATCCGAAAAAGTTGTATACTCTCTCTAGCATCGTGTGTAATCCGAAACAGTTGTATACTCTCTCTAGCATCGTGTGTAATCCGAAACAGTTGTATACTCTCTCTAGCATCGTGTGTAATCCGAAACTGTTGTATACTCTCTCTAGCATCGTGTGTAATCCGAAACAGTTGTATACTCTCTCTAGCATCGTGTGTAATCCGAAACAGTTGTATACTCTCTCAAGCATCGTGTGTAATCCGAAACAGTTGTATACTCTCTCTAGCATCGTGTGTAATCCGAAACAGTTGTATACTCTCTTAAGCATCCTGTGTAATCCAAAACAAAATACAGTAATTGAACTCGTAAAATGTTAATCAACTTATGTTTCAGGCACTCGCAAAGTTTGATAATAAAATAGTTAATAGATGGAATGAAGTGCTCCGTACAAAAATAAATGTGATATGAATTTAAACAACTCTTGATTTCCCATCACAACATAATTTCCATCACGAAAAAACTGAGATTCATGTATTAACAAAACAAATAAATCAAAAGATTTTTTTGCATTGTAAAATTATACAAAAATATGTTGGAAACATACGTTAAAATTTTAAATGTAATATAGTTGAATACATAACACTGTTTTAATTAATGTTTACTATTGTAATGTCGATACATTTTCTGTTATTTGATTAATTTATAATGAACTAAAACGATCGAGTAACTTTTTTAACGATCTCTCTTTTAATATTTCCTGCAACGAGACGTAATCGAAATCTAACGATTCCTTACAAAATCCTGACAAAATTATGCCACTTACAAAAAGATATCATTTCAACTAACCGAATAATAAATCTTTCTACTTATGTAATTCCAATCCATTGAGCAATGTTAACAAGCAACCGCAACCCCAGGGAGTTTTTCCTACCCTTCGCTGTTGGCATCATTGATTACAAGGTTTTTACTGGCCACCCTGCGCTTCGTTTATTATGATCGAGTTAATCAGAGCAAAAAAGTATCTTTTCTTAATCAAACCGAGAGAAAGGTTAGTAAAGAAAGTAGTATGAGGCATTTTATTTACAGTTACTGGTTACAAAATCATTGGTACTGTGAAAAACTTTCGATTAAACCTAAGCGATTTTAATAGTCCGGCGATGATTAGTTAAATATATTGTATAGTTATGTTAAAGTTTTCGTTATAATTTAATAATTTCAAAATTACTCAGAAAATCTGTTTGTCGTCAAAGTAACCAATGTTGCTCTTTTAATTATTTGTCTTTTGACAAAGTTGGCGTCAGTATTTAAAAAAAATATACAACAATTGTCTTCATGAAGAAGTTTTTTAAATCAATGCTTCTCTCTTAGAAGACACAGCTCAAAATATTTAACACTAACATATAATCATACTACAATTGTTCTTATTTTTAAGTTGGAGACATGGATTAAAGGACAGAGCTGACTTGGAGGACAGTGTGGGAAACGATGGACCAAGACCTGGTATTTCACTTAGGTATCAAAAGTAATGTGGAGATTTTAGTTTTGTTTATTAACTCATCTAAAAAGCATCTTCAGTTTCATTTGACTAGCATGGTCTGGTAAATTATACCGCGAAGGTAGGTAGATAGAATCAGAGCTTCAGAAATGTTCGTGAGATAAAACCGAGTTGAAGGCGACCCTTGGGTAGAGCCAAGCAGCGCTATGTGGAGAGTATTTTGGATCACCTGGAGAAACTGAAGGAAAGAGAAAGATGTAAACAAAGACTCAACACTTTTCCAGGTGGAAACTCATCGTTCCGGAAAGCTAAAGGTCTTTAAGAGTTGTATGCCCATCTGAAGTATATGAATTATGTCCTTTATATGCGTATAACCATTTCTGTATGCTATTTTTTTCACCTTATCTATGAATATTATTCTGTGTTTTACAGCTAAAATAAAAACATTGATAAACAAGAAATTTTAAACACTAATATCTTCAAAAGCACAATAGGAAAAAAAATGAATATCAGAGTGTTAATAAATTCAAATATGTGAAAGGACCAAGAAGTCCAGAAACCGCTTAAGAATCAAACCCAAGAGGACTGGAAGCTAAGCAAATATTGTAGCCACTTGACCACTATTAGCTAATTTGTTCTAAAATTAATAATTTATAAGACCTTCTTTATTCGTAAACAAATTGTATTATCTAAACAAAAAATATATCATACGTACAATTTTTGTGAATCGACGATGTAAACAGAATATTTTATTTTCAGCAAGCCAAAACAATTGGCTGTATCACGTATCTCGAAAAATATAACAGATCTTTGTTTTCCCTCTCCATACCTTTTTTCCATAAACTCCATAGAATACCCGACATCTAAGATGGAATTGTTTTCATCTGAGAATCAAAAAATTTCAGTTGCTGAATCTTCCATCTTGGCGCTATTTGCATTGTCTTCACGTCCACTATTCGCCGCGTTTTCGCACATTAAACACAGACTTTATTCCGCGCATTGCTCAGTGTGAACGGGTAAGAAGTTCTTTGTCTTTGCGACGTGTATATTTTTTTCAACGTATATATTTTTTTCGCTTTTTAAAACTAAAAGCCGTAGAAAGCCCCATGTGCCGAAATCCGTTTTAATCAATAAAAAACTGATTAAGGGATTTAATGAATTCAATTGTTGTTTTTTGTTTAAAAAAAGATGTACTTCCATTGATTTGTATGGTATATTCTTCGCCATATTGGAACTGATGATTCAGACAGAACGAAGAGCGTGGTTGGGAGACGACACTGCGTTTGGCATAATTAATTAAGTTTCATATTAAGAAGCACTGGAGTAGGCACGGAACTCGCAGTTCGTCATCGTACAGGTTTGCAATACTATCCTACATGTGAAGAGGAAGCAAGATTCCTACTAGTCAAGCGCGTGTGAGTATTGTTAACAGACGATCTCTTTTACCAAACTGATACCTTTTTATATTTATTTATTCGGATAACCCTCAGGTGTCATTCAACCGTCTTATCAGCTAGGTCACGGAGGTTGTCTAAAATTATTATCAGGTAAATTGTTTGGAAATTATACAAACGCTATTTTTCTCTTCGCTGTTTTAATTTGTTTTTATCATGATGCATTTGAAAAATTCAATCTCACTTTTTTTAGTATCATGTCTTAATTATATTGAAATATTATTATTGTTATTAATTTAACTTTATGTTTTATTAAAAATACTTAAATATAAATGATATTTACAGTAGTGTAAATTTCTATAAGAATCTGATAAAATTAGACCAATAGTTGTATCAATTTAAATGTATATTTACATTTTTCGATTTCATAAAATTTAAAGTACAAAAAAATGTTTTTATAACTTTTTTCATTAAATTCATACAATAGAGAGAAAATCGTGTGCTTAATATGTTAGTTCCCCTCATAAATAATGCGCGCAATAAGCAAGACAATTAACTTACAAACCAATGACTTTCTTCGGAAAGATATTTATTGTAAAAAAATTCGATACGACATAAAAAAATCTGATGAAGATTAATACCGAATAAATTGACTGACATAGAAAATAATTTTAAATGTGATTGATTGAAAAGCTTGGAAAGGAAGACCACGTAAAATAAAGAAGAAAGAAATTTTGAAAGAATGAAGATGTGTAAAGCGTGTATGGATGTAGAAGGGAAATTAGTGTCGCGGTCTTATCTGCCTATATCAACACTGAAAAGATGTGTAAAGCGTGTATGGATGTAGAAGGGAAATTAGTGTCGCGGTCTTATCTGCCTATATCAACACTAAAAAGATGTGTAAAGCGTGTATGGATGTAGAAGGGAAATTAGTGTCGCGGTCTTATCTGCCTATATCAACACTGAAAAGATGTGTAAAGCGTGTATGGATGTAGAAGGGAAATTAGTGTCGCGGTCTTATCTGCCTATATCAACACTGAAAAGGCTTGATGGTGTATATGTGTATTTATTATTTAAAGGATACAGTTTTGAACGAATACACTTAGCTTGTAACGCCATAGGTATTTCGAAGAAACAGTTTTGACTTGAAAGCAATCCATTAACACATCTTTTGTATACATTTCCAACATGTGTCTGCGAATGTGAAGAAGCAAAGAGTCACTGAATTATTTAGCGATTTGCGGGTCCACACGGCTTGGGGCCCATTTATCAGCCCATTCCCCGATTGATCATTGTATCTGTAGGATTGAGAGGAAAATGTAAACATTGGCGTGCGAATTGGCAAGGAAAAATGGACGCCATTCCATACGGGAAATTAAATGGTCAAGAAAGGATGTTGGGTGGGGTGAAAAGGGTCGAAAACGATCACGAGATGGTGTGAAAAATTATGCAATCTTCATGGTTTATTGGAGTTACGTTAAAGGAAATGGTCATTTTGATACTGCGAGAAATATTTTCGGATATACATCCATTTTTTTCGTCTCTCTCTCTCTCGGCCTCTCCCGTTTCTAACAAGACTTAACGAGCCTTGAGTATGAAAAAGTTTATTGAATCGATAATCGATACAGTTTTTATGGTGTCGCCAAGTGTTTGGCGTGCTGCATGTCGTCAACTTGTATAAAATTTTTACTTTGTAAAGAACACCATAAAATTCTTTTTTCTTTGATGCTTGTATGCCAAACGATCGTGACTTTATTAGAAATGTGTGTGTTTTTCGATAATAAATAAGTTTATTAAAAAAATGGACCATTTTGGTACGTTATTTTAAAATGTTGATTTATTTCATCAAAATATGTTTATGAAAATTTAATACGGGTATTTTAAATAACAATGAAATTAAATAAATAAAAAAATAATTAAAGTAATCCTTTAAAGTGGTAATAATTAGGTGTAATAAAATATACGTGTAAATTAAACCCAATAACGATACTCCTTTTAACAAAAAGAGAGATCGTATCTTTAGTGACTGAAACATACCATGTGAATGTCAGAAACAAAAATTCCTTGTCGACTTTTAAGACTAGTTCAGAAGAAAGAAAAACAGAAAGTCACCCTAGAAGAAGGTGGAGAAAGCCTATAGAAAACTGGACAAGGTGAAGGTGATTAAGTCGGTCAGGGATCATAATAAGTGAAATTTTATGACGAGAAAAGAGATGAAGATGATGACGTCGTTTGATATTTGTAGTGTTTGTTGTGAAAATACGTAGCCCTTATTATTATTTGTATCATAGACTTTTTTGAGATGTAATGCAGTCCGACCGAAAGAAAAACAGAATATCAAAGACAAACAGTTTTTTACTGACTAGACCATTTACACCAACACAACCTTTGACGTAAGGAATCATACGCATGACAATCCCACAAGTTTTTAATGTGTATCTATACTAGGCTAGTACTCCTGAGGCATTAAAAGAAATCTGCGTACATGTTTGTGTAAATACACCGATTACTTACAGGATAAATAGCGAGCTAGTTAATTGACATACTCGTACTTTTGTTTTATGTACGAGTATCTCGCAATTGTTTACTTCATCATGAAAAAAAATGTTGTGTCCGTCTCCACAAAGAATATCAGCACTCGTACACGGAATGACCTTGTTGAACAAATTTTCAGGTATTGATATCTTCTATATCTGGGTGAATAAAATGAGGATTGAGCTTATTAATATACTTTGTTGACCAAATTAAATCACTTCACAAGGGATAATTGTTCCTATCGTTATTATTTCTTGACTTTAGTAAATATAATTTTTCATACATTTTTTATTTTGTCTGATGTAATTGATTCAAACCTTCATCGAATGTAAAATATTTGAATCAGTTAGACCTAGTGATGAGTTAAAATGGTTTGTCATAGGTATGTAGTATACAAAAATGTTGCATGCACTGCCTCTGTTTAGCGGCAAAGATGTGTATGATTATTTCCAAACTGGGTGACATAATTCTAAAGGCAGTACCGGTTATAAACAATGAAATCAAGTTAAAAAAAATTAACTAAAATTTTATTATTTAAGTTTTTTTGTCTCTATAAAACTCCTAAAGAAATTTTAAAATTTTCTTCTAATAAGATATCCCCTTTGGAATTTTTTAAGGCTTTACCTTGTGATTGGAAAATAGCTATTTTTTCTAAGAAAATAATATCTGTCTTCTGGGTCATCTTCTCGCCTTTACAGCATTGGCTTTTGCTGTATCATAAATGAGGCAAACCAGGACTAGCGGAGACCGTAGTGCTCCCATGTCGGCAATTCCGTGTCCAGAGCTCCCGAGTCGTAAAACTATTACCTCAGGGGGGCTGGGGCTGAATCCTTTCTTCTGAAAAGAGAAATCCTGAAATACAGAGGCTGAGAATTAAAATATGAGTGGTCGGTTGTAATAACTCCTAGAATCAAAGCTATTGTTTTTTTTTTTCAGTTTTCGAATATTGGCACTTTCGAAGATTTCAACGTTTTATTGTACAAATATTGAAAAATAACAATATTTATAATTTAACACAGACATGTTAACATTGTTATGTAAATGCTGCTAGTATTAAATTATTAAAACGTGATATTAATTTATATTATCTCTGGTTGCAAGTAATTATTATTAAAAGTTAGTTTAACAATTTTTTTTTAATTATTCATAGCATATTTTTTTCCATTTTATTTGGATTTTAATAAAAAAAATTCACTACACCATTTTTGAAAAACGAGTATGTGCGATCAACATAATTTTTTAAACTAAGAAGTGATCCTCGTTTGCTTTTGTTTAAAACATTAAACAATTGTAAAGTAGTGAATAATTATAGAAGCTAGTGACTTTTAATCACTTATTTCCTCTGGTAAAACATTGGATTTTTGGACCTTTTTTGGTAAACCATTAAGTAGGAGTTATGCATTTAATATTTTAACTGTATTAACATTTACTAAAAACGATTTGTTAATATTCAAGAACATTTCACGATTATTTCAAGCAGAATATAAACATTTGTTATATAATTCTAATCCGGGTTTTTATTGTTGTTCAACTGTATATTACTTAATATAATTTGGGCTCTGAATAATTTATTTTACTAATTATTTTTTTATGAATTCGAGAAAAGCAAATAAAAATTCTAAATTTCAAAATACGAATTCTCGCGGTGAAATGAGCTCACGTTTTAGGAAAATGGCAGTACACCTTGTGAAAATATAAATTTGCAATGTTTCACGGCGTACGAGGACTAATGCACCGATTACATATTCAAACTGCATTCGCATCTTAAATATCTTATATCACTACACTACACTACACTTATAATCCACATATCTACTATACGTTACCATAAAAATAATACTAAGATTTTACAATTTCACTTGAGTTTGCAGCATTCCGTAGTTAGTTTTTAAAGTTTCTCTTTCTATTTTAAAACATCACTTTTATAATCTTGAATATTTGTTGAAAAATTGAAATAAAAAATATTCTGTGGTCTTGTAAAAATATTCTTTACTTTCTGAAGAGTTATAGTTCGATTGTCGAAGGTGGAGTAAAAGGCAAGATATTTCTGGTCACTATGCGTTAAATTGGTTGAAGTTTTACTCTCAGGTGCTTAGTGAAAAATAAAAAAATATATTCAAAACTCGAATAATTTACATACATTACTAAATTTTTACTTTTTAAGATAAAATATTGTGGGCTCGACACCAAGTAGCAGCCTTTAAGACGTTTTAATCAGGCTGGGTGTTATTAGGTCATATTTGGGGATCGAACACATGATTCCTGCTTGAAACACAAGTGTCCCGCCACTTAACCACATAGCTCGTCATGTATTACTGGTAAAAATACAGCTTGCTAATTAAAAAAACTATCAATTAATTTTTTTTACGAAAAACGCAATGCCTTGTGGTTACTGCGGAAAGTTTTTAAGCCACAATTAAATATTAATATATATGGCAGGTTTAAAATTAAACGCCGTTTTCACCTTATATAGTTCAAATTGATGCTATTCATCATCATTTCAGGCTTCATTAGTCTTAGGATGTTAAGCCTTCTTTCTTCTTCATGGCTCCTCCATACACACTCCATAAATCGCTTGACGTCGTACACATTGTTGAGGTGGACGTCCTTGTAACCTTTTTATTATTTGTAACCTCTACTCTAAAATACGATTGGTTCATCTATCATTTGACATAAAAGCAATTTGGTCCATCAATTTCCACATTAACCAAACAATATTTTCCACTACGTCTCATACTACAGCCAATTTTAGTGATTTATACTATTCACTGAATACGATTGTTTTTCTTGCATTAAAAAATAACTAAATCAACTTTTAGATATTTCATCATTCTTCTGCAGAAAGTGGAGATTTTTTAAATATTAACCATTCAAAAATATTTGTATAAAGATACGTATCCCTTTGCTAATTCCAAATATGTTACATTAGTTGAGAACTTTGATAGAGAATATGTACATTTTGACAATATGTACATTATGAACATTTGTGAGAATATGTAAATTATGTACATTTGTGACATTTTGACAGAGAATATGTACATTTTGACAATATGTACATTATGAACATTTGTGAGAATATGTACATTATGTACATTTGTGACATTTTGACAGAGAATATGTAATAAAATGGATTTTATTTAAAAATATAAATTTTTGATAAAAATGAAATCTTAATACTCATGATTTTAAGAAAAGGGCACGTTATAAAGATGATATAATTTTGTGCCAAAAATTCAATTACACTTCTCAAGATATATAACATTTAACCAATAACTTGGAATTTGTAGTCTCACTCGTAATATCCATTAGGTCTCGTCGTAAATTTCGGTATCCATACAGAGTCGGAGCAATCAATTTCCCGGGAACGAAAAATGATCGGTCAGCGATCGTCCCACATCCCGGTCCCGTTTTAATTTCCCCAATTGATTAACCCGTCCCGTCTTTTTAGAATAATGTCCCGTATTCCGGTCTCCTGGAATCGTTAGCGCCTTTCCCAGTTTATCAGTGTCCCGTATCTGGAGACCGCAACTTAGTTAGCTAAAGGGACCGTTGTCTAACGATGCGAGAGTTTCAGAACCATTGGAAGGCAAGCAGTGGCTCATGAACCAATACACTATTTTAACAAATTTCAAGTACATAAATATATACATGCAATCACTTAATTTTCTAGTAGGGTCCACATGAAGGCCAAAAAGACATTTTTTTTTTCAAAACAAAAAATGTTCTCCGTTCGCCTCCAATATATCTATACATATACGCATACAGCTCTTGGAGATTTTATTCCTTCTTAACTTACCTCATTTAAAAGGTTCTTAACTTGGATCAAGCTATACTTTTCTCAGTCTTCTTCTTCGATTACTTCCACTTTCGTTGATTTGTTTAGTCAGCCTCAATAACAAGTTTTTCAACGTACGTTTTGGTAATAAACTTTAAATACATTTCATTTTAGCCCATTAATTAAGTAAGGCACAATCGAATTTCATTTTTTTAAATGGAAAAGGAACACGATTGGAAAGATTTATTTTTGAAGTTATAAAAATCTATAATAGTAATTTTTAAAATAGTAATAACTAAACTATATATCCCGGTTTGAGCAAGATTATACCCGAAGTGTCCTAAATTTCATTATTTTGAAAACAGGCAGACATCAAAACAAACTTTATCAATATTACAGAATAATATTACAAATTCAAGGCACCAGAATATCCCTTTGTTAGAATATATCTAGTCCAATTTATGAATGTAATTTTACTTATCAGGCTCTTCACCTTTCGAATAAATGATCCCTGTGGGATGAATACATGATTTTTTGGCTTGAAGATGTAGAGTGACTGAACCAATAATTGAAAAATTAATCGGTCTTATTCTTCACTAAGTATTGACAAAGATGATTTGACTTTTTTCATTAAAAATGTTAATTACATTCCATTGTCGTAAAAAGTTCATGCTTTGGAAATGTTTCAATGATTTTTGTCAAATCATTAATGATTCATTTAAATTAAGTTTATTTTCTGTGATAAATAAATAATTTTTGTAAAACCCTTTTGGTTGCTGTCCCTAGTAATACATAATTTTGGTATAAACTGAGATTTTGTAGTTTGTGGTTTGTAACTCGACCTCAACATCGAATCTTGAGGATTTATTTGTAACTTGTATAAATTTATTACCGATGTCTATGCACTCATTATCAACGCGTCCATTCCATCGAAAATAGTTGATAAGATGTATAATGGAACCATCCACAATCTGAAATCCGAATTCAGACTAGAAAAACATATTTCATATTAAAGAAAAAAATAATTTACAAAAAAAACAAATATGATTAATAAAAACCAAAGGACTCGAAAGATATAAATAAAATATCTTCAAATTTGCACATATGAATATATAATATTATAACTAATCAAAGGCAACATCTGACCAATTGAACAAGAAAACCAGGAAGTTCTAATTTAATTATTTTGCATAACATACTTTCTACCAAATTTTTATTGATTGGGAGAAATTACCAACAAACCAGAATAGTAAATTATGGTATACGTCTAAAGAGTCATACATACATACATATAAGAACAAATGCAATAAGCTTGGAGTCCACCTGTCACCCACATGTCAAATTATTGAAGATTTTACAGTTTTAAATATTTTATACAATTTGAACATATTTCAATACGATACGTGTTTTAGTTTAGAAGTTTGAAAGAATTAACTATCCCTGTTCCGAGTTCTATTGAATTTAATTGAAATTATTTTTCTTTGTAACTTCAATTTCAAATATGATAATAGTGAATTAAAATTTATCATATATATTTTTAAATAAAAAACTTGTAATAAATTATTACGAAAAAAAATCATTTTCACTTAAATTAAAAAAATTTTTTTTTTGTAGGGAACTGGAACAATTTAACACATTTTTAGAGAATATATGCAAATTGATTAAGTTCCGATCACATTTTCTTACAAACTTGTTCTTCTTTATTTAATTTCCTTTTGAGAAATGTGATCGACTCCTGCCTATAACCAAACCATTGAGAGTAAATTAATCGTCGTGGCGACTCAGTTTGCTTAAACCTGATACCTTTTTTGTAAGAAACGGATTTATTATTTTTTAAATGTTTTACTAAGTGTACGTAAAAAACAGCCCTCCATTGTTAATACCCCTTTCCTTCGTTTGCAATAAATACAAGAGCCATTATTTGAAATGGAGAAACATTCAAATAGTGCTTAATTGTTTTTTAATGCTTTGATAAGTCCTATTGGTATAAAATAAATCAACAGACCATACCAACCCTTATTATTTGAACACATATTTGTTACAAATTTGTTATAAATGTGTAATTTATGATACATAAATGCATATATCAATAGCGCGTAATAAAACAAAATGGGAAACATCATTTTATTTAGAGATTAATTTTATTCACTAATTCAAAATCTGCGTTGATTAAAAATCGAAAGAATCTTTTGCAGTTTTGATTTATAAATTAAAAAAAACTCTTAATCTGAATGTACGAGTACTTTGTAAATATTTTTACTTGAAGTTTTATTATTTGATCACACTAAATTATTGATTCTAATTTTAAGTTTTTTTTAAATGTATACATACCGTTCCATTTCCTTGTAGACAGAGATAACAAAGCGCACAAACATTGCATCTCTTCCAAATTCCTACACTTTCCCATACAATACACCTCTACTTAGTATTTTTATTTTGTAAGTCTTTCTTCATTCCTTCGTTCTACATGCCCTAACCATCTCAGAATATTATCCTTCATCTTACACATTCACCTCTACTCATTTAATTTCGTATTGTTATAAATTGGTTCCACATGTATCATTCTCAGTGTACGCATTTCTACAGAATTTATTCGGCAACTTTCAGTATTTTTCCACGTCCACGTTTCACTCCTATTCATAAAAGTTTGTACTAAAATACTGCTGTGGACTACCATCTTGACGGATTTTGAAAGCACGTATCAATTTATATTTAACACCATATCCATTCAGTATTCTCCATAGCTTGCCCCTCATATAACGAAACTGCACGGCATTCCTCCAGTCTTACGGTGTGTAGTCAAATTCTCCGATATTTTTTTTGCTTAAGCGTTATTATATTAATTTCTTGAATCTTAGAAAATACGTTTGTTTCACTTAGTGGTGTCTGTTTTTAATTTTTTAATAAAATAAATAGAACCCTTATTTTCTTAATCATCACTCTTTTATTTGAGTTCACTACCGGTTTCAAAGACCTCCGCCTTTCTCGTCAGTTCAACTTCACCTGACGAGGGAGGTAGAGGTCATTGAAACCGGCAGTGAACCCAAATAAAATAGTGGTGAATACAAAATAAAAAATGTTTTAGTTATTAGTTTAAATTAAGGAATAAATTTGTTATTTTATTCCTTAATTGTTTTACTATTTCAATAAATATCATATTTTAAATAAAGGTTGTTTCTTATATTTGCTTTGATTTCTTATATTATTTTTAGTACTACATTTATGCGTAGATTACTGCCTTTATAAATTAAATAACCGAGCTGCGGAGTTTTTCCGTACCTATAAATTATAATATTTGATAAACCAATTTTTTACATCTTGTGTTATGTGAGTTTATATTCAACATATCATAATTAATGTATTTGTTATGTTTTTTTATCGTTTATTTTAATTTAATTTTGATCATTTTGATTTTCTTTTAATTTTTATTTCGCATTCTTTTGTTATTACTTATTAGTATATTGTTTTTTAATTTGTAGGGATGTTATTTTTTACTGTCCATTGGTGTGAGAATATTTATTGTTATTCCGAATAGTGTAACGGTCAAATATATCGTTAAGTTTTAAAATAAATAAAATCTGTTTTAATATTTTCCTTTTTTCGCGCAAGTAAGTTCAAATTAATTTAAAAACAATAAGTTCAAATTAATGTAAATACAGTAAGTTCAAATGAATTTTTTTTAAATTATGAAAAAATTAAGTTTTAAAATTTGTGTATATCTTGACTTTTTTCAGAATTTGTAATATGTCAGGGTATTGGTATTGTGTTAACCAGAATAATTGCATTTTTTTGTTAAAGGTGGTACACCTGTATACACCTGGTGACACCTCTGTACTTAATTCATATATTAATAAAGTGAAATGTGTTCGCCGAAGGAGACACTTTTGAAATGTTTATATTTATTAGAGGCACTAGTCGATAATCTAACATCCGGTGGACTTCACCAATCTAAGCTTGAATAAGAGAATTTTCTATTTAATATACGATGAAGTAACAATCTCTTCCAACCAACCATCTAATTGTTTTACAGGGGGTTAAAATTAAAACTATTAAAAAACTATTCAATATTAAAAGAATAAAAATAAACAACCAAAATAAAATAAAACAAACACAAATTTAACAATGTCGATGGTCAGGAGAAAAAAAGGGATAGCGGAAATAAGGATGATGAAAAACAAAGAAAACTTAATATATGACTAAAAGATGTAATGTTTTTTAATCCGCTTCTAAAGCACACCAACGATGGTTTGAAAAAATAACGGTGATGTTCTGTTTGACAATTTCTTAAAACGTCATTTTCAGAGAACTAACTTGAAAAAATACTTTGGATTTCTGGAATAATGGATTTAATGTACTTAAGTGTTTTTTTTTCTATTTGCTTAAATAATACAACTTTTTCTTACAAAATATTTGTCGATTTATGTGTTGATACCTCTAATACACGTTAAAATAAAGTTTACATTGTCTCAGTGACAAATAATATCGATACATATTAAACTCTCATTGTCAAGTCGATAGTCCTCGGGGCTATACTAGCTTTTGCTATTAGCACAGGACAGTGTCGTGTTTGGATATTCGTGTTATGTGTTCTGTGTCAACCAGAATGTCCTGTTATTTTTCTCCAGCAAAATTACAAAACTTGCGGGAGTTCTCTTTTATGTAGAAACTTTTGTTCGAAAGGTTTAAAAATGTATTAATGGCAGGTGAAAGTTGTTGTTGGTTAATTTTTATATTTTTTTAACGATATTTTATAATGACTGTTTTATTTATTTTTCAGCTTTCAGGATGTTCTCATTATACAGTATTATAAATAAACAGTACTTAAAATACTTAAGAAATAATTAAAATACTATCGCAAATATATTTTTCCTATTAATATTAAGGTTTTAAAAACGTATACGTTTAGTATCTAAATTTACAAGAGTAAGAGGTGTACTTAAGGTACAATAAATAACATGATCCAGAGTCTCTTAAAGTCACACTAGTAAAGTCAATTATATCTCATATATTTTGTGTAGATAATAAGCAATTGATTAATGCCCGAAACGCACAATAATTGATTGTAAAATCGACCTCAAAATTAAACCTTGAGGTAAATCGATGGCTTAAGGATACCTTTGACTTCGGTCATATCTATTCATTAAAAAAAATCATCTTCATCAAATGAATTCATTGTTTCGGATCGATCCGGGCTATTATTGTTTCGGATCGATCCGGGGTATTATTGTTTCGGGTCGATCCGGGGTGTTATTGTTTCGTATCGATCCCAGTTATTATTGTTTCGAATCGATCCGGGATATTATTGTTTCGGATCGATCCGGGCTATTATTGTTTTGGATCGATCCGGGCTATTATTGTTTTGTATCGATCCAAAGTATTATTGTTTCGGATCGATCCGGGCTATTATTGTTTCGCATCGATCCGAAGTATTATTGTTTCGGATCGATCCGGGTTATTATTGTTTCGGATCGATCTGGGGTATTATTGTTTCGGATCGATCTGGAGTATTATTGTTTCGGATCGATCCGGGTTTTTATTGATTCGTATCAATCCGGAGTGTTATTGTTTCGTATCGATCTCAGTTATTATTGTTTCAGATCGATCCGGACTATTATTGTTTCGGATCGATCCGGGCTATTATTTTTTCGGATCGATCCTGGGTATTATTGTTTCGGATCGATCCGGGGTATTATTGTTTCGGATCGATCCGGGCTATTATTGTTTCGCATCGATCCTTAGTATTATTGTTTCGGGTCGATCCGGGGTATTATTGTTTCGGATCGAATCCGGGCTTTTATTGTTTCGTATCGATTCAAGGTATTATTGTTTCGGATCGATCCGGGCTATTATTGTTTCGGATCGATTCGGTGCAATATTGTTTCACATTGATGCGGGTTATCAAGCAGGGCTTTTATCATTGCTGATCCTGTGACTAGGATTTTTTTACCTCTAAATATTAGATATAAGAATGATGTGTTCAATTTTACGAATCATAACCCTATTTGAAAAGTGTTATCAACATTTATGATTACTTATGAACACTACAAACATACACAATACTATATCTAAAGCCGAATGTGTCACTATCACATATCGGAAGATTTCCAAAGGTTTCTTTGTAGTTCGTCTTCTCTTGGTAAGTATACTGGTAAACTTCAAATCTAATCCCAATGATCAACTATGGGAGATTTTTCGACGACTTCGCAATAAATGTACACAATTATGTCGGAATGCAAAAAGAAAACACTATTTTGACACCCTTCAAAACTGTCAGCCTGCAAAAAGGTGGAAGGTCCTGAACTCGATGGGTGTCAAATACTCGGACACCTCAGGTAACTTCACATTAGATGTTAATAACCTTAATAGACATTTTGCAACACCATCACTCAGTTTAGACATTACCACAAAGGAGAACACTCTCCGAAAAATTCATGTAATGCCTCGACCCAATGTTCCTGAGCTCCACTTTTCGGAGGTTGATGTAGGTGAGGTTCATCGTATTCTTTTGACTATATCCTCAAAAGCGATGGGTGACGACAATATTTCGATTGTATTCATCTCCTTCATTATCGATGCTATTCTTCCTATCATAACACATATTATAAATTTTTCTTTGTCTACTAGCAGCTTTCCTAGTGTATGGAAGAGGGCTCTAATTATTCCGATCCCGAAAGTTGACTCACCCACGTCATATAAAGATTTTAGGCCCATATCTATTCTGCCCACACTATCCAAAATTATTGAAAAAATTGTTCATATACAAATTGACTCCCACCTTAATCAATTTGAATTGTTTAATCCATTGCAGTCAGGATTTCGTCCGGGACATAGTACCACTACCGCACTGGTCAAGATCACGGATGACGTGAGACGTGGAATGAGCTTTAAGCAGTTGACATTGTTATGTCTACTGGATTTCAGCAATGCATTCAATACTGTAGACTTTGATCTGCTTATGGCTCGAATGCGTTCATTACGATTCTCTGAATCGGTCATAGTCTGGTTTTCGAACTATTTAAAGGGAAGACAACAATCCTGTAAATACCAAGAGCGTATATCTGAATGGACTGATCTCTCTGCAGGCGTTCCCCAAGGTGGAATTCTCTCTCCACTCCTTTTTTCTATATTCATCAACCCAATAACATCGTCTCTTAAATGTTCTTATCATCTGTATGCAGATGACCTGCAGATATATATTCATTTTGATCCAAATTTCTTTCACGCGGCTTTGAACAATTTAAATACGGACCTTCAATCGATCTCGGAGTGGACTGGGGAGCATGGCTTACTCATCAATCCTAAGAAGTCTCAAGCGATCCTCATTGGCAGCCCTCAGCTTCTCGGTAAATTCAACACTGACTTACTTCCTCCAATACTACTTGATGGCTCTATTATACCATTACATAAAACTGTTAAAAACCTAGGAGTGCTAATAGATAACACTCTCTCATGGCGAGATCAAATAAATGAGGTAAGCCGAAGGATCTTCTTCAGCCTTCATTCCCTTAAAGTGTTGCAAAGATTTCTACCAACTAAAACCAAAATTTTACTCGTACAATCTCTGCTCTTTCCGATTCTGGGCTATGCGGACGTATGTTACTTGGATGTTACAGAGGAACAGCTGGACAAATTACAGCGTCTTCAAAATGTGTGCCTAAGATTTATTTTCAACCTACGAAAGTACGATCATATAACTTCATACCAGAAGGCATTGAACTGGTTGAATGTTAGAAATAGACGCCAAATTCACATACTGTCTCTATTGTATAATATCCTTAACTGTCCCGCCGCACCCTCTTATCTCGCCGAAAATTTTCAGCGTCTTTCCAATCATAGATTAGCGCTACGCTCAAACAGAGATTGTTTATTGGCCTTTCCAGTTCACCGCTCTTCTTTTTTCACGTCGTCCTTTACTGTCCATGCAGTGAGACTCTGGAATCAGTTACAAACCAATATAAGACTCGCTCCGTCCTTGGCATGCTTTAAGAAGCGACTGAAAAAACTCTTAATTTCTAGTCAGTAAAATAACGTGTTTCATTCCTGATTTTTCTTTTCCTTTCCTCTCTACCATCCTTTCCTTTCCTTTTGATTGATGATATCTCACTTTATATGAAAAATAGTGTTCGGGTGATTGTCCGTCTTTGTGGGGTTTGTGGGCATGTTCTCACGTATATGTTTATGGATTTCGTGGGGATGGATAGTCATTTGAATGATTTATGCGACCACGTAACTTGCTTCATTTACTTTTGTCTGGTTGGTTGGAAGAGATTGCCGCCTGGCAATAAGCCCGCCAGATTGTATTGCAATAAAAGTGTTAAATAAAATAAATAAAAATATACTGCGATTTTCTTACCAAATATGTTTTTCTTAACATATGCAGATGCAGGAAAGTATTTAAACTAATTACTGCAGACATCGCCATCCTGACATTACACGCCATTGTTGTTTACATTTTTAATTTACCATTAATAGTGGGATAGAATCTCAAGTTAAGGAGCGCGCAGAGAGCGCAAGAGATGGTTCAGAACGACAAAATGCAGAAAAAAGATAGTCATGAAGTTACCAATCTTCATCAGAGAGAAGAACGCTACGAAGAAAAAGAAAATATATCTACATTTGAAAAATTCAAATATTTAGGTTCAGTAAACACATAAGTAGCTGAATAATTTATGTTGATGAAATAGTTTCCAAGTTTTATGTTAATGAATAGTTTCCAAGTTTGACAAGAGAGTCCAAATTAATTGAAAACAAAGTGGGCATGTCACAGGCTGAAAGTTTTACGAATTTAGTTCCCGAAAAGGGTTCTAACTTTTGGGTGGTGCTATTGTACGGGGCACATGTATTCAATCATTTACTCGTTCCTTTTCATTCTCGTCGACCGACAGATGTTTTATTTACACATTAGAAGGGAACCGACAAACTAGGGAATTTCTGCTAAACTGGCAAATTCCTAGGGAAAGTGTCAGAAGGCCGCGGTAATCTGTTTTAAGTACTAGTATTTGCATTCTCAGATTAGATTCTAAGTTTTAAGAGGACTTTTCAAAACTATTTACATTTAGATTAGGACGTAGCATTATTCGGTTACACAACCTTTCTAACTAGTGTGTCAGTTTGTTGCACTTACAGAGCGAGCATTAAGCTGCGTTCATATATTGAACACAAAACTAAATTTTGTACTTAACTCGAAAACCTGTAGCATTTTGGTATAATAATCGGGATATATTTAAAATAATATTTTTGCCTGTTTTATGTATACGAGGAGAGGATTTTATCGCATTCCTTTTGCATACATAAATACCATCACGCAATTTCCCTGCTGGGATAGGCAAAGAAAACAGATCGCCTGAATTTCCTATCTTGCTACATATATTTAGCCTCTTCCACAACCATTCACTTCTCATACCGTTCTTACGATTTATTTTACTACTTGTATTTCGTTTTTTTTTTTATCAAAATATCATTTACTTGATCCAGTAAATAAAACCTTGTTTAATGTACTATCGAAAAACTCAATGTGATTACTTTCAAATCGACCATTTTTGGTCGATGAACGTTTTCAATATAAAATGTTAACGCGAAAAATGTTACATGTTAAAAAAAATGTGTGAAATATTTTCATCTCATATATTTGTGACAAAGTAATCATGAATGAAATATCCGTCAAACGTTTTTGGGTGGAAAAATACTCCTAAAATAATATACCCCTCACTATATATATGTACATACGACCTTCCGCCCTCAAGTTTCACCAGATTTCAAATGTATCTGGGAACTTGAGTTTGTTATAAAATGTTTTCGTTTACTTACTCGTACATATTCACGGCGTCTCCCTATCGCGGTAAGCAGAAAAGAGAGAGTGTCAACCTTTCATAACACGATACATATATTTCGTCTCTTTTAAATTATACATCTTCTCATGCAACTCCTACGATTTCTCTTTCCATACTTTCCTTGGTTTTTCTCTTCCACGCATTCCACTCACATTTGTATTGTAAATTTGTTTTGTTTGTCTTTTTTCATTCCTTCATTCCACGCGCCCAAAGTATCTTAGAGTGATCTGTTCAATTTCATTCCTTCATTTTACGCGCCAAAAGTATCTAAGAGTGCTTTGTTAAATTTCATTCCACGCGCTCAAAGTATCTTAGAGTGATCTGTTCAATTTCATTCCTTTATTCCACGCACCCAAAGTATCTTAGAGTGCTATGTTCAATTTGTAAAATTATGTTTTCATTTACTTATGAATAAGATATATTGATATTTTAAAACAAGGCAACGTAAAATTTGCACTCTAATAAAAATATTACATTTTTTTTTTAATTCTGTATTATTTTTTTCAATTAATAATATTTCTATTATCAAAAAAGTTAAGTTAACTTAAGGACGTTTAATTACAAAAAGGCAAACAATTATGACAATTGATAAAACAGTTTAATACTCAGTGATGATTGTATCCTAAAAATTCCATACAAATAATTATCTGCACACCGCGTACTGGAGCTATCGCTCAGCAACTATTGATTAGCAAAACCAAAATAAATACACTATCAAATCATTTTCCTGCTGAGGTAGGCAGAGGGGGCAGATCGCAAAACTTCCCTAAGAGTCCTGAATGCTTCGGCATCGCAGTTGGTATATGACAGAATCATGAATTATGGATGTTTCCTCTGGAATACGTTTTACACTGAAATATTACGAGTCTAGAGTGTTAACCGTCTAGTTGTGGCTGATTGCGTGTACAAAACATACTATCTCAATTGTCTTTTGGTGTGGTTGGCCTTATAGTACGGTATAAATGTTCTTAGAAGTTTAGGCAAGCGGATGAAATAAAGCAGTTCAGAGGTTTCTTAAGTTTATAAACTTTGAAAGAGATATTAAGTTAAAATGTAATCACCCTTAGAACGATTGTTTATTATTAAATGGCGCTATAAAATATATAAACAAAAATAAATAAACGATTTGACATTTGGAGAAATACCAAAGATGAATTATTTTGACATCGTCGTCGTTGCTGGACCTCGTAGTCGAAGATCCCCTCGCTATTCCAACAACGTCAATTCAGTTGGAAAGCAAAACTGTGCCGCGGAGTTCTTTTTTAAGTGAGTGAGCCGTTAAACACCAGCAAACTCACCGGACACACCGCTGTACTGGATCCGATGGCACACCTGAAGTGAGGAGATCGGGGATCACCGGCATGTTTATTTTTTTTTTTAATAATAAATCTAGCCGAAGTCATACCCCCGAATACTACGCGGAAAAAATACCTGTGGCATTCGAGGGGAGAAACATAGCGCGGGGTTCCAGCAGGCAACCTTCAGCATGGAAGTCCAAAGCGGTACCACGCGGCCATGCACTTCATATTTTGACAACATACTCATACAATGTCCATCCACGCACTCAATAAAAAAAACCTTTAAGGCAGACAAAACCGACAGAGTAAAAGCATTTGCACAGAGTAAAAGCACCTTTGTGTATACACCTTCTCAAACAGTCCAGCATCATTCATCTAAAAAATATCATTCGTTTGATACAACCGTAGTGTTGTTCGTCTTCATTTACTATATCTAGCTGTCATCTCAAGAAAATACACAATATCCTTGTTTGCCTAGGTAGAGAGGATAATGTTATAAATTTTCTCTAGCGGCATACAATATTTACTTCGCCTTCTCCATACGCAACATCCACGCTTTACTTGTCTTATTATGTTACTTCTTTTTTTTTTAATCTGCAACAATGTAGTATCATACGCGAATCATTTTAATCTGCAACAATGTAGTATCATACGCGAATCATTTAAATCTGCAACAATGTAGTATCATACGCGAATCATTTTAATCTGCAACAATGTAGTATCATACGCGAAAAGTTTGCTTACAGTTTTTTTTTCTATTTTCTAAAATTTGAGCAAGCAGTAAATTCGAAGTAGATTTTATTTGAAAGCCTGAATATTTTCACTTTGACCCAAATCGGTGAATTTTGCGGTCGGCAAAATCAGCAGGTTTTTCCTAGTTTTTATTTGAAATAGTACGTGATATCCATTTTCGTCGGTTTGCTAAATAAAAGATTTATTTATTTTGTGAAAATAAATATTTTTCCAACGATATTGAATTAAAATATTACACGATTTTTCTATCATTTCTGTTACGAAACTCAATAAATTTCATCAAAACCCTTTCATGGATAAATATTTTGGTTATTTGAAAAAAAAAGTCGATAAAAATAAATGATTTTCCAATGTAACTTTTTTAAAAAGATGTTTCTTCATTTATTTATTCAAATATTTACATAATTCTACTCTATACCAAACAAATTATTTATATCAAGTGTCTCATTGTGTTTATTTCAAAAATAACTCGATTAAAGTCAATTATTTTCAAATTAAACTTTTTTTATTGTAAAAAGATATTTATTCATTTATTTATTGAAATGTGTACATAATTTTTCTCCACACCAAATAAACAGTGTATATAAACCATCTTACTACACTTATCGTTTATTTCAATACAGTAAGCTTATATTGATTCATTTTATTGATTTTCTTTCTCGACTTCTTCTTCCCGTCCTTCCCGTCGTACTATCAAAATTATTTTTTTGATATAAATGATATGCTTAAATATATTTAATTTTGAATCTTACTATAAAGATATAATGTTATCAGGTCTTTAGTGATTAAATAAAGTTGTATAGAAATGCAATAAGGTAACATGCTAAATTATTACTTAAATTAATTGGCCGTCTTGACATATTCAGTTAATCGCTTGACTTCCTTGAGCCTGGGGATTTGAATGTTGATTTTTTTATGGAAACCACAAAAAAAATTGGCGTGGATCATGGTTCCATATGTGTTTTAATAATATCTTAGTTGGCTGAAAGATATAACTCGAACTTACAGATGGATTTTTATGATCACTCCATCTAGTCTAGAAGACTCAAGATCATAAAAAGACTAGAAGTCTAGAAGACTAGTTGGTTCATGAAACCTGCTACCGTAGGAAATATTTAACACTTGCTTCTTCAGACTCGCAGACTGCTATACAGGTATTCGTCGACTTACGACCGCAATAGGTTCCTATAAACAGGTCGTAAGTTGATCTGGTCGTAAGTCGGCTTATGTAATAATTTCCGTACATATTTTCTATGTTCTTGTTATAGTCAATGTATCACCACTGTCATTTATCGGGTTTATTTTTTATTATTATTCGAGTTTGTCTTTGTTTTCTTTATCATATCATATCATATCAGCATGCAGCTGATATTCGAATATCTTTACGTATTGCTTTGTTTTTTATTTTTACATTTGTTAGGATTAAGTAAAAAATTATGCTTCAGTAAAATTGGTTAAATATTATATTAATAAAACATATGAAAATACAGGTGTTTGTTATACATATCAACTTTTTATTGGCCGCATGTTTATTTTTTTGCATAAACATGGTGAGCTTTGTTTAGATTGTTTGTTTCTTATTCTCCTCGTATATTTCACGATATGGGCGAAACACGTCGTGAGCCATCCGTTCAATTCTTGCAAATCGTTCGATATTTGGGTCAATTTGTTCAAAATGTGCAAGAAGTTTATTCAGAAGATGTACATCTTCGGATAGTCCCTTAACAGTGAATTTTCTTTCTGACTCCTCCTCCTGTTCTTTTTCTGCTTATCTTCTTTCTTCTTCTAATTCGATAAGTTCTTCATTCGTAAGTTCTCCAGACTCATGATCTAATAATTCCTCGATGTCCTCTACCTCACACTCTAAAGACAGAAAAATTTGATCCAGTAGATACCCTTCATCCGTTATTATTTTATCTCGGAAGGGCTTAAAAAATGCTTATAACAAGACTACACATGCTTATTGGACGAAGCCGCAGCTAATACTGACAGCGACGCGCACATGCACATAGTAATACAATATGTAGCGTACATGAACTGCTAGCGCCACGCTTAGCGTAGGCGGAAAACCGATCGAGGATTGTGGTCGTAAAGTCGAACAGTCGTAAATCGCATAGGTCGTAAGTCTGTACTCATAAAGAAATGCAATGAATGGAAATTTATATACCTCCCAGTTTACATAGGTTTAAAAAATCCAAATACATGTTATGAGTGAAGAAAACATTACAATAATCATCATACAATAAATTGTCTTGAATTGCTAAGTTTTTTTATGTTGTAGTTCCTTTAGTACGTACGCGCCATAGGGCTGATTTCCATTGTAAATTAAGTATCTCTTATTAAGAAAAAAAATCCCCTGTACAAACATAGAATGGATCTTTCAGCAAATCAATTTTCTGAGGTTGCCGATATATTTTGTCACATTTTGTTGAATTATAAAAAAAAACTGACTGCAAATTCATAAAATGTTAAATTTGTACTGTACTTTTATTTCCATGCGACTATCAAGAGTAGTGCTCCGTGTGGTAAGGTGCGGGTTGCTCACTATAGTATACTTATGTGTTACTTGAATTGTTTTCTCAAATATAATTTAAAAAATAAAACACCGTTAAATACACTTGAAAATGTGTATTTAACCGAATTACTTTCAAGTTATACACGATGTATGTAACTCATTTCCAAGGGTATTCCGACCTAAGTGTTTTGAAATGTTTTATTCGTTAAATTGTCTTTTTATTCTAATCGCTTTAAATTGTATCTTTTTTTTTTGTTTTAAGAATATGTGTATTTATAATGAAGGAACCATTCCATATATATATTTTTTAAATATTGTAAGGTACATTCGACCATTGATGAAATAAATAAATTAAACGTAAGTTTACTTATAGTTTTTTTTTTCAAATAACCAACCACGAGTTACAAATAAAGAACATTAAAATAAATTAAACTCTCAAAAACTGTTTAAAAACACATTCTTAATTTTTGATCATCATTATTCCCCTCTCTTTTGATCATCATTATTCCCCTCTCTTTTGATCATCATTATTCCCCTCTCTTTTGATCATCATTATTCCCCTCTCTTAAGGATTCTGTCTGTCCCTCGCCAGCGGAGGAGATGTTTACTTATCTCGATTTCTGGTCAAATTTTCCGATTCTTTCTGGTCCAATCTCAGACTCGACTTACACAACAACTTAACCTGCATCTTCTTATTCATTCTAAGACAACCTACAGACCTTAAAAAATCTTGTTTCTTGTTTTTATACGATACTGTCACATATTTTTTTAAATAGTTCCTGAGTTCAGGGTTCCTCAAAATTCCGTATTTCTTGGTAAAAGAATCAACTCCTCACTCACTCTCATCAACGTTGCATGATTTTAAATAGTTCCTGAGTTCAGGGTTCCTCAAAATTCCGTATTTCTTAGTAAAAGAATCAACTCCTCACTCACTCTCATCAACGTTGCATGATTTTAAATAGTTCCTGAGTTCAGGGTTCCTCAAAATTCCGTATTTCTTAGTAAAAGAATCAACTCCTCACTCACTCTCATCAACGTTGCATGATTTTAAATAGTTCCTGAGTTCAGGGTTCCTCAAAATTCCGTATTTCTTAGTAAAAGAATCAACTCCTCACTCACTCTCATCAACGTTGCATGATTTTAAATAGTTCCTGAGTTCAGGGTTCCTCAAAATTCCGTATTTCTTAGTAAAAGAATCAACTCCTCACTCACTCTCATCAACGTTGCATGATTTTAAATAGTTCCTGAGTTCAGGGTTCCTCAAAATTCCGTATTTCTTAGTAAAAGAATCAACTCCTCACTCACTCTCATCAACGTTGCATGATTTTAAATAGTTCCTGAGTTCAGGGTTCCTCAAAATTCCGTATTTCTTAGTAAAAGAATCAACTCCTCACTCACTCTCATCAACGTTGCATGATTTTAAATAGTTCCTGAGTTCAGGGTTCCTCAAAATTCCGTATTTCTTAGTAAAAGAATCAACTCCTCACTCACTCTCATCAACGTTGCATGATTTTAAATAGTTCCTGAGTTCAGGGTTCCTCAAAATTCCGTATTTCTTAGTAAAAGAATCAACTCCTCACTCACTCTCATCAACGTTGCATGATTTTAAATAGTTCCTGAGTTCAGGGTTCCTCAAAATTCCGTATTTCTTAGTAAAAGAATCAACTCCTCACTCACTCTCATCAACGTTGCATGATTTTAAATAGTTCCTGAGTTCAGGGTTCCTCAAAATTCCGTATTTCTTAGTAAAAGAATCAACTCCTCACTCACTCTCATCAACGTTGCATGATTTTAAATAGTTCCTGAGTTCAGGGTTCCTCAAAATTCCGTATTTCTTAGTAAAAGAATCAACTCCTCACTCACTCTCATCAACGTTGCATGATTTTAAATAGTTCCTGAGTTCAGGGTTCCTCAAAATTCCGTATTTCTTAGTAAAAGAATCAACTCCTCACTCACTCTCATCAACGTTGCATGATTTTAAATAGTTCCTGAGTTCAGGGTTCCTCAAAATTCCGTATTTCTTAGTAAAAGAATCAACTCCTCACTCACTCTCATCAACGTTGCATGATTTTAAATAGTTCCTGAGTTCAGGGTTCCTCAAAATTCCGTATTTCTTAGTAAAAGAATCAACTCCTCACTCACTCTCATCAACGTTGCATGATTTTAAATAGTTCCTGAGTTCAGGGTTCCTCAAAATTCCGTATTTCTTAGTAAAAGAATCAACTCCTCACTCACTCTCATCAACGTTGCATGATTTTAAATAGTTCCTGAGTTCAGGGTTCCTCAAAATTCCGTATTTCTTAGTAAAAGAATCAACTCCTCACTCACTCTCATCAACGTTGCATGATTTTAAATAGTTCCTGAGTTCAGGGTTCCTCAAAATTCCGTATTTCTTAGTAAAAGAATCAACTCCTCACTCACTCTCATCAACGTTGCATGATTTTAAATAGTTCCTGAGTTCAGGGTTCCTCAAAATTCCGTATTTCTTAGTAAAAGAATCAACTCCTCACTCACTCTCATCAACGTTGCATGATTTTAAATAGTTCCTGAGTTCAGGGTTCCTCAAAATTCCGTATTTCTTAGTAAAAGAATCAACTCCTCACTCACTCTCATCAACGTTGCATGATTTTTCATCATTTTTTGCATACTTACTAATTTCAAATTAGTTTTTTTATTGAGTTTTTAATAACAACTAAATAATACTTTATTTTATAAATTATCCTAACAATAAGAGGTGTGATCCTTCAGCTCTCTTCGGCCCTCAATTATGAAAGTAATCTCCAAGACAAACTCCAACTCAAGTTACTGTTGACATATTGTTGTGGAAGTTGATCAGCGGAGTTCGTCTCCCGGGGATACCTCGGATTGCTCTGTTCTCAGCGAAGGACAAAAGAAGGGACTTCATCCTTCATAATTGTATTATATGCCAACATTCTCTAGGGATCTGATTGACATGGTTCGATAAATGTTTAAAGTTTTGCGAGTTACACTTGTATTGGGTGGCTTCAACTTCCAATGAAATTCAGGACTTAAATACTTTTGATGAATTTTAATATTTAAAAATATTTCCTAGACTTTTACTTAGTTTTTGAAATATATATATTTTTTTTAATGTATTCGTCGTTTGACATATAATAATTAAATAAAGGTAATGGGGAAAGATAAATTGAACGAACTTTATAAGGATTTGTATGAATGAACGTCCATAACCCATGACGAGTATAATAAAAGGCACAATACAAAGTGGACGATCAAGGTACTTGACGTTGGTGCCTCCGGAGATGACTATGTAAGTCAATTAGTTACAGGTATATCCTGTTGTATATAGGGGAAGGAGCTTCAGTATACGCAGCTTGCCAGCATCTTCTTTCTTTATTGGGTCCCTTATAACTAGGAACAGTTCCATATCATTTAGCTCTATTTGCTTCCAGTTGTGCTAGGCATTGATGTTTAACCTTTAAATAATACTTAATTGATGGACGTTTATGGCATTTGGAATATTTGACTGTCTTAAATTAATGTGATTCCTATCTCAAGGCAGCAAATTAATGTGATTCCTATCTCAAGGCAGCAAATTTACACCATGAACAAAGACAATGCATTCCATCTCAAATCAACATACGAGGGTCATCCAGAAAGTAAGGTTACAATATTTATGTAGGATCGAAAAATGCTTGTATTTAATTGAAATTCACAGGATACTTCACAAATATATTAAACTATTTTTCAACGTAATTGCTGTTGAGATCGAGACATTTCTGTAGTCAGGGCACCAGCTTTTGTATGCCAGCGTCATGGACCTCCGCCACCAGCTCTTTCAGCCACTTCTTCACAGCTTCCTCGACCTCCTGATCGTTGAAAAATTGTTGGGGTGTAGTGACACACTCACGTCTCATCTCCCGTTACGATAGAGTCCAGAAAAGTTTCTCCTTCCTGTGCAAAACGATCCAAAAATTCACGCGCGGCGGTCACGCGATTTTGACGGTGCTCCGGTGTGAGCATTCTGGGCACCCATCTCGCACACAAATTCATGTAACCAAGTTTTTCCGACCCAATATTACCAAGGAGACTCCAAAAAATGTTAGGAAATTCTTCGTGAAGGTTGTCAAGCGTCACACGGCGGTCATTTCGCACTTGTTCTTAATTTTTTTGCACAAATTCGTCAGAAATCACTGCCTTGCCTCGTCGTATCAGTACGGCCTTCTCTGAACAACCTAACCTACTTCGTGACATGTTGTCGACTCATCACATCACTACCATAAACTTCCACAAGCTTCCGATGGATATTCGCGGCAGTATTGTTCTGCAAAGTCAAAAAACGGATGACCGCGCGGGTCTCGCACGGACGAGAGTTGGCGGGAGCGCACGACGACCTCTCCATCGGAAAAATTAACTATGACTGAACAAAATGGCCGACAAACACGCGGGACCAAATAAACTGACCGTTAGGACTCCCCCTTCACGCCAAATGCACCAAGTTTGAAACTCAAATCAAAGCGACATCAAAATGAAAATTAATAATTACTTCAACCTTTGAGGAAGCCGCGCGCTCATTCGCCCATGGTGAGATTGAATCATGCGCTCACTTTACACGGCCGCGAACCAGGACGGGCCTATACGCTCACGGTAAGGTTGAGACTTCGCTGTAGGCCAATATGTTAAGTATCCAGCGCACATCCACTTATGGCGAAGTTTATTATGAATACGCCCTGAAGATAAAATGGCAACGTTTTCAAAACGTCGGGATCATAATTTAAACCACGCGATCGAACACTCGGAAACACTTTACAAAATGAAATATATGTAAAATATATCATTCAAGCCATCTCATTCAATCTTGTGGTACTCTTCAACATATTCGATATTGCAATGCAAACGTATTGTAGAGTGTGGTAGGGAGACTGCATTTTCTTCGGCTCCATTGATCGAGCCATTGGGCCAGAAGTAATGGAATAGATGTGAAACCCGCAGTTCGTCATTGCATATGTTACCAACACTAACGCACGTGAATAGGCACACATCTAGCACTTGCGAGTATTGTTATTAGACAAATTCTTAAAGTAGACTGGGATTTTTCTAATATCATTGGGAATTGAGCCTGAAACTTTTACATAGAATTGAAGCAACTTACTAACTAGTTCGTCTATTTAAACCATATTTTTACATAAAGTTGTAATGTGCTCTTCAAGCAATATACGAGTAGTATGACGTTATAACATGTCAAGTACTTTAAAACTGTCCTTTTTACTGAACATAACTTGGTAACCCATCTCAAAAAAGTATCGTATTTAATGTTGACACTTATTTAAATGATCGCGTCGCACATGCTGGGAATTGATATGATGATGAGCAGTGTGTTGAGGAGGGGAAGGGTGTCACAGGGGGGTATAAGGACCCTGAGGGAGGATTGCTACACCCGTCCAATTTCACGGCAGTTTCCTCTTGCCCCGAGGAGCATATCACAGATCGGCCCTATGGGGAAACGAGGAATAGTGGGGCCTTAATGCTGACCTGCAGACATCTTATTACAAGTTCAAAATCATATTTTAGAATTATTTTCGTGTATCTAGTGATTTAATCAAATGGTATAAAAAATTATGAACGTGGATTTTTTTGAAATACTTTATTTTCCAACTTTACCACTACTGTTTTGATCCTGAGAGTTGACTCGGAAACAAAAAAAATGTTTTCCACTTTAAAATGTACCGTTCAAAATGTTGAGTTGTTTTACATAAATGGTGGCCGACGTTCGAAGGCGTTGACTGCTTCATCCTCAGAACATCTTTTCCTTTCTCTTAAGTAAGAACTGTGATCTCTTTTCATCAGAACTGCTTCCGTTGAGATGTTGACACTCAGCTATCGTTTAATCTTTGGAGGCTTTCCTGGGGGACGACTGCCTGCGGGTATTTCATGCATTGCCACGTAGGGAACCCTTGTGTTATCCGTCATAGCCACATGGCTTCGCTTGTGTCTAGTGCGGTTTCTACTCCATCTCACAATATTTTCTACTTTACACATTTCTCAGATACGGGAGCTTCTAATTATTTAATAGTTTTGCATGCATTAACTCTGTCAGTTTTTATTTCATAATTTATGAACATACTTGTTTTTGTTGTCTGCCCTAGACTCCATGAGTCTTGGTTGATCTCGTTCACTTTTTGTATTTTTTTACCTTATTGCCTATTCTCATTTATTTGTTATTCCAAGCCACATCGTTTAGGTTTCTGGTGACAGCTTTGTAAATATAATGGTGAATAGTGTTGTTAGATTAACGATTAGGCGGCTTACTTAAATTCTCAGAGCGATGTCAAAAATAAGTAAGTATCCCGTAAGCCCTAGATAACTACCTCAAAATGGTCTTTAAATTATTACTGATTTTGTTTATTCATTATTTACTAATGATATTGTCTTTTACACTTTTATTATATCGTAAATTAATCGATATTTCAATTTTATCATAATATAATTTTTTTTTGGTTTTATGTTACATATAAAATATTGATCTAAACGCTATAATTTACAAGTTTGCAGAAAAAGGAACTTGAATTTTTTTATTTAGTTCGTCGGTTTTGTTAATATTATATTTTAAATTACTTTTTATTGTGTACATACGTACAGATTTTTTAAAAATGTATTCCAGTGTGGTTTAGACTTAGGGCCTATAAAAAAAACATCTTTCTGGTTGGTTGGAAGAGATTGCCACATGGCGATAAACTCGCCAGGTAAAAAAAAAAGGTTGCTGAAATACTGAAAATATCGAAACCACCCTTCACGAGCATTTGGGGAAGCTGGGTTACGTGAATCGCTACAATGTTTGAGTACCAACTCTTTGAGAGAGAAAAACTTAATGAATCGGGACTCCGTAAACGGTTTACTCCAAAAACACAAATTACACGAACAAATTTGCAACAAATGTTGAAGGGGGATGTAAAGTGGATCGTCTGTAACACTATTCAGCGGAAAAGGGTCGCGATGCAAGCAAGGTGAACCTCCTTTATCTACCACGAAGAGTGGTCTTCATCTGAAAAGGTCATTCTATGTATTTGGTTGAATTGGAAGGGAATGGTTTGCTACTAGCTACTCTAACATTACCGGGTGATTTATTTGAGAACGTACTATTCACAATTGGACCAATTAAAGGCAACAATCTATCATAACCGTCCATAATTAGTTAATAAGAAGATTATCTTTCTTTCTTTCTTCCTTTCATCTTTCCCCACGACAAAGCGAGACCTCGAGTTATTTGCCAACTCAGCAAAAATTGGTGTAGGTGGGCTGTGATGTCCTACCTCAGCTGATATATTCACTAGACCTAGCACTCTCCGATTATTACTTATTCCGGACCCTACGAAATTCCCTTGAAAGAAAAATGTCCGTTCCCTGGACGCCTGCAAATGTCATCTGGAGCGGTTCTTATACCAGAAAAATTCAAGTCTGGGAGGATGGAATTTTAAAGTTACCCGATATCCAAATAAAACAAAATGATCTAAAATACGAAATCTCTTACCGTACAACCCAACATTTCAATTATATAATATTTAAATGGTAAAATATATTTTAACATAACCTTGCTATTTAAAATAGTTTACCGGTGAAAAAGTATCGATATTAATTAAACTTATAATGTTTTTCGATTCTCAAGGAAACTTTATTAAACAAACTCACGCTGAAAGGTTCTGGGTAATTAACCATAAACTACTATTTAAGGATTGAACTATAAACTAAAGGAAATTAATGTCATTGAAGATATGTTCAAGAAAGTACACTAAGAAGTCAGTCAGTGAGCGCACAGTATGCAATTCGTATCCTTAGCGGATCTTAGCAACATCTACCCAGACCCAGTAATCTCACTTGGTGCATTTAATTAAATACAGCGAGAGCATCGCTTGTGTGTGGTTCTCCCACTGTACCCATAAACATTAGTGCCGCGGGTTTTCTTTTTACCGCTAAGTTGTCTACAAATAAAACATTTGTAAATAACCTTTAAAGGACATTATGCGTAAACAGCTCTTTTTTCTAATACATATCGTTCACTCCTAACGTTATTTTCATATAGAAGTAGACGAAATGCTATGTTTTTTCACACACATATTTTAACTCCTACAAATTCATACACATTCTTTTAGAGCTCCTTCAATTACTTCGACTTTTTAAATTTATTTTGGTCTTATAACGATATTCTTTTTTACACAACCGGGATGTCAAAAAGTTTGCAACCTCCAAATCGAATCGGTGGGGCTCACTTGCTGTTTATCAACGGATCATACATTGCAACTCTGAAACCAATTGCACATTAATATAAGACTCGATTCGTCATTGGCATGTTTCAATTACTTTCCAATGTTCCGTCATTGGCAAGTGATTGAAAAACATGTTTTATTCCCGATTTTCCTTTCCTCTCCAGCATCCATGCCTTTCCTTTCATTGGTGACATTTCATTTATATTGTTGTTATTTATATTCTTCCTGAATTTTCTTTTAAACAATTTTAAATTGAATAATGTTTGTGACCACCTTCTTTATTTACTTTTTTCTGGTTAAATATTGCCACCTGACAATAAGCCCAGTTGATTTTTATACAATAAATTGTTAAAGTAATTAATATTATATTATAGTATAAACATGTAAACGTTTATATACAATTTGGGTTGAACATCTAACGTTTTACTTTTTTTAATTTTAAATAAAGCGTTAAGTTTTCAGTAACATTTATTAAAATAGCGTAACTCATAATCTTAAGGTACACATACAAAAGGTTTAGAAATCTGGATATTGTAAAAGTACCCTCAAGCAGTCATACATACTCGTATATAGAGAGGAAGGATGTTTCCTGCAGCAGTATTTACCAGCGCTTGATTAGTGATACAATCGAGATAGAGCGGATCCATCTTCTATGTGTATCTGGGTTAAGAAGATATTTAACACTCATGTGTACTCGTATTCTTGAGAGCGAAGCTTTAAATTTCAAGTTAAGGAGTATGTCTTTAGAAAATCCTCGAATACAAAGACTTAAATCACAAACGAGAACTGGGGATAAAACCGCAAAACGAAAAGGAGTTTGATAAAAAATTAAAAAAGATTTTATACTTAACAGAAACAGCGAACTAAAGATTCAGGGGTTGACTACCTTCGTGGTAAAGGTGGTAAGAAACTTATCGTCCATCAGATGTTTATCAGGTTCAATTTAATTCTCAATATTTATTGTATATAAAATTGGAACCCAGTCTGATTCACTTCGTCATTAAAAATATGATTATCTTTCTGCGTGCTGTATTCTTGTCAACACGAACATAAAGATCTGCGTATTACGTTTCTACTCTAATGTTTCCAAATCCGAAGGCTCTATTAATGAGGTAGAATACAATGTTGCCTGCAAAAATGTTTCTCAGCATCTTTCTTCAGATTATATACACTACTAAATAGGGTAAATTATACTTAGTTCTACCATAAAAAATAATAAAAAGGGTTAAAAAAGATTTTCAAAATTGTATTTAAACTTTGAGAGCTTTGCTAAAGCATTTAATGCCTTCAAATAAGCCTACGATTAAAAATGTCTGACAATCTTTCCTGGCTCAAGTTTTTTCCTTGTCCTTTTAGTTTGTAGCTTCTGTGTACTATAAACGCATTATTTTTATTAAAAAAACACATTTCTCATGTCACGCATCGATTTTACCATGTTTTAAATTATTTGTAAAAATTGCATGTCAAAATATTTATTTATTGGTGGAATAATATGATTGCAAACAAATACTGGAATAAAAATACAATAGAATTTATCGAACTGGGTACCATTTAATCTAAATACAACGTATTTTACTCTTTTTTGGTATTTAATAGAACATGATTAATGTTAAATTCTTACTAAACTTGACAAAGAGAATGCTTGAATGAAACCGGTGAACTAACATAAAAGCATATAATTAAAAAAAATAAGCCTGCTTGACTCAATTCACTGTAGGTTGAATATATTTTTTTGATTTCGCATTATTTTAGAATTTGGAATAACATTTTTTTTTGCTAGGACAGCCTTTTTTAATTTAAAATACAATTTCGTTTTACTATTTTTACTTAAAGTTCAATTTTATTTTCCATGAAATATAACGTTTTTGAAAAAAATACTACTAAGAGCACGAACAAAATTGAATCAAGGAAATAATCTTATTTAAGAAGTAATCAAAACAACAATAAAACTTTCAGAAGTCATTTCATTTGCAAAAACTTTTCCCTGGACCTTATTGTATTCATTTGACCTTCCAGGCGTCTTCCAGAAGTTCCGAACTGCTACAATTAGCGACGGTATAATTCCGTCTGTAGCAATTCTCAACATCGCTTCCGACACCCGTTGAAGATAGAGACATGGCAAGAATGCGATAATTCAATATTTATTATTTTTTACATATATAATATTTCATAAGTTGGTTGAGTTTTAACAATGAGTTTGAAATGTCTCAGTTCTGTTTCATAAATAAACTAAATGTTACCTTCTAGTTTACATTAAAAAAAATCTCTATGGTCATTTTGTGACCATACATAATACATAGAGCGCCTTTGTTATTATTTTACAACTTAATACTAAAATCTATCAAATAGAGCGGGGTATTATAGTAGAGCTTTTGCTGTTGCTGATCCTGTGGCGTGGGATGGTATGCTTCTTAGTTTTAGAGATATGTGTGGTGTATGCAGATTTAGGAAACAGTTGAAAACGACTCTTTTTGGGAGATCTTATCGAAATTGATGATGTTGTATGAACCTTACACATATACACTATATCATGACTAAAGCCCAATATGTTACCAACACATATTGGAAGATCTACATAGATTTTTTTTAGTTCGATTTCCCTTGGTAAGTTTTCTGCGGTTTTCTTACCAAATTCTGAACGTATGCAGATGCGAAGAATAATCTAATGGCCTTCCTATCACTCAACTTAAATTTGTTTATTTTTTTATCTGTCGATAATTGTGGGTTCGAATCCCGAGTTAGAGCTCCCTTAAGGAGAATTTGCTCTCTAAACGGCGCTATATAAATTGCCCTTTTATTATTATTATATCAAATAGTGCAAATTTATGACGCCTTTTGATAACTTTCGTATTTTCAATCTACTTATATTGAATTTAATGACAAAATACGTTTACGTTTTACTCCTAGATGTGTTTTCTTACAAACATCTCAGAAAAAAGACATAGATTTTTTTTATTATTATTTGTAAGATTTCCTTGTGATTTAAAGGCAATAAAAAAGAATTAGCAAGATTAGGTATGAATACAAACAAAATCACGGGTTGGAGTAATAAAAAGCTGCGATAGAAAATTATTTCACATATACGATTAAAGAGTACGTACGTATTAAAGAGTAGTAATAATAATGCAGAAATTAGATTTTTTTTCATTCAAAAATAAATTTGCTTGTCGTAGAGTAGACATTTGTTCGTTCATACATTTTATGTTCAGAAATTATACATAATTTACCAACAAAAAACATTAGCGTATCGTTATTTTGCCCGCAACATCCAGAAAACTTCGTAAGAAGACATTGTTTATTCATTCTGTTCTGTTTCGCATATAACACAATGTGGCCTAAATCTTGACATTTCATCCGTATAAGTTTTGATGTTTTATTGGAAGAACTAGTTAACATTCTATGCACTTTGTGCAAGTCTTAAGATTTAGCCGACATGCTTGAAGATGTACAAGAGAACGAAACCAGAGTAAGAAATATAAGTTTCTTCAGTATAAAGTTTTTGTTAATTTTTTATTTGCAGTCATAAAGAATGTAAAATCGTGTCTCCAATTGCATAGTTTTCGAATTGTTAGCATCATCTTTCCAACGTTAGCTTTTTTAATAATTTTAATGCAAAACACTTGGTGGTTCAATAAACTAGCAAACGTCACAGTGTATGAGGTTTGTTCAACACACCAACACTAAATAATAACATTTAAAAATCTTCTCAGTGACTGGGTACCGTTTTTTTTATTTATTAATGCTCAATATATTTTTAATGTACGAGGCGTATCCAGAAAGTAAGTGTACTGAGGCTCTCACGACCGGATGGATTTTATTTTCGACATGTTGGCTACACTTCCGTGTAACCTGACCCTTCCCCTCCGCAACGAAACCGGTTCGAGGTCAGTACGTTGAGAAGTGTCGACGCGACAACACGTTTCGTGAAAAATGTAAATCCAATCTCCCGCCAAGTGCGAAATACGCGGCGTTATCTCGTTTGGAAGGGAAAACCTCCGGTTGAGGTTTATAATGAGGTGAAAACTGCATATGGTGATAAAGCTATGAATCGTACGAGTGTGTACAAGTAGTGTCGCGAGTTTAAAAACGGTCGTACGTCTGTGCATGATGATCAGAGGAGCGGAAGACCTTCAATTGTGGCTGACGAAATTGACGAAATTGTTTTGGGACTGTCAAGGCATAATTTCAATTGAATATATGCCTCAAGGGGAGACCATCAACTCTGCAAGATACTGTGAGACCCTAAAAAAATTGCGGAGGGCGATTCAGAACAAGAGGAGAGGCATGCTGACAAAGGGAGTCGGCCTGCTGCACGACAATGCCAGACCACACACGGCCAACACCACGAAGGAACTGCTCGCCTCGTTTAAATGGGATGTCCTGAACCATCCCGCGCATTCCCCTGACCTAGCACCATCAGATTACTATCTCTTTACTTCCCTGAAGCTGCACATGGGTGGAAAAAGGTTTTCAACCGACAAGGAGGTAAAGGAGAAGGTGGAGAAGTGGACGGAGGGGTTGGCGGGAAACTACTTCGAGGAAGGCATCAAAAAGGTGATACCCCGCTTCACCACCAGCATTGAGAGGAATGGCGACTATGTCGAAAAATAGCTTACATATGTACTACGGTAACCACGTAATTTTTTTGTTTAAATAAAAAAAATTGTAACCTACAAAAATTCAGTACACTTACTTTCTGGACTTACCTAGTATGTTAGAGGTTATTGAGTTCAGGGAGGTCCTTTTCTCGCATTTCCTCAATTTTAGGTCTCGGCTGAGATACTATTTTATCTTGTTTTTCTTGTTATTTACCTGGATTTTTTCCTTGTTACCCTTGAGAGAAATTTTATATTTTCCTACTGAAGTCTTGAATTATTGATTGAGTTTAATTTATTGTGTATAACATAATTTTTTATTTTCCCTTTTATGTTGGAATGTTCATGTATCCATACATAATTTGAAAGATAAATTGAAACTAAATTTCAAGTTTTTTTCAAAGATGTTGACACAAGATCCCGACGGTAAGTAATACACATCGGGCTTAAGAAAGATGCTGTCGGCCATAATCGGCTAACTTTGGCTTTGTAGAGCGTCATCTCACTTAATATATATCACTGACAAATCGCTATGGAACACGTGTATTAATGACGGAGACGACGCTCTACAAAGTCGAAGTTAGCCGATTATGGCCAACAGTCTCTTTCTTAAGCCCGATGTGTATTACTTACCACCGGGTACTGTACGTTATCTTTCGTTTTACAATTGTTCCTATGGTATGTGAAAACACTTACATGTTTTTTTTTATTTTGTTAATAAATGAGTCGTCAAGATGCAAAACTTACTCAGTAAGACTTTGTCGGTTTTAAATAAATGATGATTAACTACTTCAAATGTAAATGAAACGTTAGCGTGGTATATTTTTTGCTTTACGTCTTAAGAAGCAATATGTCACATCAATTCGATAAGAAGTTTTAACATAAACAATGAAATATTTTTTATTAAATTATGTGCAGAGCGGGTTTTTGTCTTCCTGAGCGGGTTTTACAAGTAGACGACTTAAATAAGGAAAATAATCTTTATTTGATTTATGTTTAATTTTTTTTTTGTATAAATGATTTTGTTTAATTTATTTGGTAAATAAATCTTCAGCGCATTATCACTTTTCAGTGGTCTTCTTGATAGTGTAGCTTACACCGAAGGTCTTTAATGAAAATAATTCACCTCCAATCGCCTAAGTAAAAAAAAATGTTGAACGTTTCTCTCAACGAGGAGAATTATATATATTTTATTTTACTTTTGCGATGCTTTCAATAAATGTAGCATAATGGCGTGTATTGTCAAACTTTTATAGCCTTCGTTGTATTTGACTTTGGATTCATAAATATGCAAACAAGAGTTCCCTTGTCATTATTTTATTTGGATTGCATCTCTTGAGTCTATTTTTTTAACGTGAAATACACACCTTGTAAAAAGTTCAACTTAGAAAGAAACATATATTTTTTTCAAGTTAGATCTATCAATTTTGTTATATTTGCTATCTATTTTTTTTATATTGTTTTATAATATATTTTTATAAATATCTTGGAGTTTTATTTTATCAATCCGTCGAATGAATAACATATTACACAGATTGGGAAACACAATGAATGTGAACATTTTCACTTGCTCCAGGGGGTAGTAAAAATAAAAAAAAATACTACAAGTTTCTTAATATTGATTTTTGTATATGTTTATATTAAAAAAGATGATTGTTAAACAATTTTTAACTCAAAAAACCAATTCTATTGTTAATGTACCATATTTTTTTCAGTTTTACACACAAACGGTTTTTGTGTTAGAATTAAGAGTTCAAGTTTTTTTATTTTGTTATTGATTTTCATTTTTTGTAAATTGATAAATTTTAAAGTTGATTTGATCGCTGTTTTGATATTAAAATTTCGTATGTTGTTTTTGGTATTGTTTTTATATTTTTGCATTATTTTTATTTAATTTTCATTTTTAGTACCATAAAAGCTGTGGCACTTAAAAGCGAATAAATAAGAAATAAAAAAAAATCTGCAATAAAGCAAGGCATATTTATATCAATTTATAAAAGTGCGCTCTGCTTATTTAAGTTATTCAATACTTCAATAACTGTCAGTCTGTAACATCAGAAACGGCAACATAAACTTTTAAAACTTGGATGACGGGTGTCACTACATTACAATGATGTATAAAGTTGTGTGGTTATTATATAACATATTTTCTATGGATAAAAAATATTCTATTTTGAAATTCAACTCATCCACACAATATATGACGTGGCAGTCTCTCCAGACTGAAAGATAAAGTTACGGAGTGAAAGTTTCAGCAACATGTCAATGTCAACGGAATTATTAAAGCCGATACTTATATTCCCGGCTGCTCTTAAGTGACAGATTGAATCTTTCCATTGTCATATCTGCTTTGGTGGCAGCTTTTTAAAATTGAAAAAGTAAATAAATCCATTTGAATGAAGGTTTTACAGTATGCTTTGCTATTAAGTTTTTTTTAAAGTATCGACCAAAACGGACGTTTATTAAAATGTGGTAAGTTTTTTAGGATTACGAAAATCTTTCACAATGAAATTAGTTTAATTTTATAACGAAATGGTTTTAGACATTTTTGTTATTTTTACCAATATCTACGAGTATTAGTGTATTTTCATTATTATGATAAATTCATTGATATTTTTACTTTAATTCGTATAGTACCCTTAAGATATTTGAATATATCATACCAACATGTTAAAGAGCGTGTCTGGGAGACAAAATTGTTTTCATCCCCAGTAATTGAACCTTTGGATTCAGAAACCACTGGATTAGGTTATCAGGTATTTAAATATGAAACTAAGCTATTAATTAAATGGTAATAAATTTTTATAGAAAATACACATTTATTGTAAAAAATATTTTGTTCAAAGTATTGCCCATCGCTAGCTACACATTTTTCCCATCTCTCTGGTAATTTGCGAATGCCATGCCAAAAACTATGTTGCTCTTTTGAGGCAAACCAATCATCGAGCCATTTTCGTACATTTTCGTAAGAAGTGAAGCGCTGCTCAGCAAGTGCGTGTCCCATTGATGCAAATAAGTAGTAATCGGATAGAACCAAGTCTGGTGAGTATGCCGCATGCGAAAGTATTTACCAACTAAATGCCTCAATTGTTTCCTTGACTGGTTTTGTTATCTGCGATGGTTCATTATCATGAAGCAAAATCAATTCGTGTTGCCTCTTTTGATATTCTGGTCGTTTTTCACGCAATGCTTTGTTCAAATCCATCATTTGTTGTCGGTAGCGTTCAGTATTAACGGTTTCGCCAGGTTTTAGCAGCTCATAATAGAGAACACCTTTCTGATCCCATCAAACACAGAGCATTGTCTTCCGTCCATAGCGATTTGGTCTTGCAGTCGATGTCGCTGGTTTGCTTGGAGTTACCCATGATCTTTTACGCTTAGGATTCTCGAAATATATCCATTTTTCATCGCCAGTCACAATTCGATCTAGAAATGATTTTCTTTTGTACCTGGCGAGCAACAGTTTGCAAGTGGTTTTTCGATTTTCCTGTTGTCTTTCATTCAGCTCATATGGAACCCATTTTCCCACCTTCTTGCTCTTTCCCACGACTTTCAAACGTATGGAGACAGCTTCTCGTGTCAAATTAAATTGGTCCGCGAGTTATTCTGGCATCTGAGCATCATCCTCATCCAACAATGCTTGCAATTCGGCGTCTTCAAACTTTCTCAGTGGTCTTTCACGTTCTTCGTTTCTCATGTCAAAATCGCCACTTTTGAATTTTTTAAACCACTTAATGCACTGTGATTTATCAAGAGCGTGCTCACCGTAAGGTTCGACAAGCATCCAATGTGATTTTGTAGCAGTTTTCTTCAAATGGTAACAGAAAATCAATGCTGTCCGCGAATCGTAGTTTTCAGGCACAAAAACAGACATGTTCAACGCTATGAAAACATACTCGTATGTAGTTGTATTAAACTTGTATTGTTGTGAGTTAAAAGTTTTTGGCAAATTTAAACACAAGAAAAAGGCACCAATGACGCGGTTTGACAGTCACTACATTGACAACTAGAGCCATCTATGAGCAAATTCCGGTTTCATGTTTACAGACCTGGTAGTTACAGTTTGCAATCGCACGTGCTTAAAACACTACCGCACGTGGGCATGTACCACAACATTTGCACACGTTTAGCGTGCAAGTACAGCTACCAAATGCACTCTTTAACCATACTGCGATCCTTGTTTTGCGCGATCGGGAATTGAAACCAAAACTCTCGGGTAGAAGATTGGCGTCTAATAAATTAGGTCACAGAAATTCATCGATATTTTTACCCAATAATTATTTATATTTATACACATTTTAATTTCTCTCGTGTTATGAGATTAACCAACATTTCATGAATCTTTCATCCCCTAACTGATTTGTTTTTATCCTTGAAGGCTGAAAAATACGTGAGCTAAAATAAGATAAAAATTGTAGTTATTGATCCGTTAAATATTAGCATCAATGCCTTTTTACAAGTGTTGAGAAAGGTTGTTTTTTTTCAATGTGTCAGCTCCGTATGAAAAATCTCTATAGTTCTCAATACCATGTGAAAAAAAACGAACTCGTTATCAACGCTATAATAAATTGCTCACCTCATTCCATGTTAAAAACCTCACTCACTTTTAAGACCAGCCAAACGGTTCACTGGACTCAATGTCAATATTAAATAGCTTGCTCGGTATTAACTTTAAATAGCTCGCTTGCTCTCAATGTTGTGTCATTAACTCATTTTGCTTCAACGATGTTAAATAAACTGCTTATTCAATCAAACTTACAAGAAAATTCCGAAATTCTAAAATGTTAAAGGATCCTCTAAGCTATATTTCTTGCAAGCTAATCATTTCATATCTCTTCAATATTTTGTCATTTTATACCGCCTAATGAAATGTCAAAATATAGAGGATGTGTGAAATGATTGCCTTGTCTGAAATGCAACTAAGAGTATGCTTTCAAATTATTGAATTTCAGAAGTAAATTGAGAGTTTAATTGATTAAACAAGTATTTCATATAGTTGATATCAAATGAGTTATTAGACACAACATTGTGAGTGAGCGAACTTTTTAAAGTGTATAGTGAGCAAGCTATTAAATATTAGCACTAAGATCAAATGAAGGGTTTGACTGGTATCAAAAGTGAATGACTTTTTAAATATGAAGGAGAGTGGGCGAGCTATTTGTTAAGGCGTT
The DNA here is from genome assembly GCA_949825065.1 of Odontocerum albicorne. Taxonomy (NCBI): domain Eukaryota; kingdom Metazoa; phylum Arthropoda; class Insecta; order Trichoptera; family Odontoceridae; genus Odontocerum; species Odontocerum albicorne. Next base: position 9,562,169 of record OX463841.1, read on the forward strand.
GAGAACGAATAAACCTACTCAAATGGTCTTGGAAAATTGACAGTTTTTGATACGGTGTAGAAACAAAGAAAAAATCGTTTTTTTCTGATCCAATTTGTTTTAAATTTTCAATCTAAGGCATTGATGCTAATATCCAAGGGATTAATTATTTCAAATTTAATATGAAAAAAATGTGATATTTTAAAATAATCCAATTTAAACTACCAATTTTACGAAATTCCTTGAACATTTAATTTGTGAGTAAAATCAATTTTAATAATTATTAAACGAACTTCTTATAAAATATTCAATTTGATATTCAAAATTATTAAATTATATTCATCGTTTTATTTCAACGGAGAAAATTGTGTATGAGTTGAACGGGGCGCGTACCTATTCAAACAAAACTTTAAAAGTCTGCGAGAAAATATTATATCAAAATTCTGTAGGGCGGCTTCATTGTAATATTTGATTCGGGACATATTCAGAAAATTTTATTCGTTCTCCTTTGTTGACAGGTTCAACGAAGTTCACAAGGAAGTTTTGAACTCAAATCTGTTAAAACTTAGCTTTTTTGTTCATTTCTTATCGACACTTAATATAAAACAAGATATAAAATATTTCATTTATTGGGTGTTAACATAAGTTGTGTCCGTTTTTTTTTTCAAATTAAAAATAAGCACCAAAAGTAAAACAAAATGGTAAAGGTTATACATCATTCGAAAGAAAATTTTCTGCTCTACAAGATGTTGTGTTTGCTTTTAAGTTACATTATTATTTTATTTGATTACAAGCCTTCAAAATGGAATGTCAAGAAGACGAAAGTGAGCATTTTCAACACCTCCTTCTGTTCGTGTTCAATCGAGGGAATAGACGTCGATGGTTTTTGCGTTTCAAAGACGGTAATTTTGACCTGAAAGACATGGAACGTTCCGGACGACCAGTGGACTTCGATGAAACGCAAAAACCATCGACGAGCTGTCCTTTCATTCATAACATCTTCACCGTACACTTCGCAAATATCGCGAGCAGCTTTAGCAGCTTTATTCACTCGATTGAACACGAACAAAAGGAGGTGTCAAAAATGCTCACTTTCGTCTACTTGACATTCCATTTTGAAGGCTTGCAATCAAATGAAATAATATATGTAACTTAAAAGCAAACACAATATCTTGTGGATCAGAAAATTATCTTTCGATTGACGTATAACCTTTACCATTTTGTTTTAGTTTTGGTGCTAATTTTTAATTTGGAAAAAAACGAACACAACTTATGTTAACACCTAATATAATATTTTATACAGACTTTTTTAGGTATTGGAACAAATTCTAAAAGAATGATCCCTTCAAGTTTTCGAAAATATTTTTTTCTATCACAATTTTGTGCCATATAAAAAAAGGTATTTCCAATTGAGCGGTTATTTTAATTATATTTTTTTTTAATTCTTGAATAAAACACACAATTTGCATTGATTTCAAAAAACTTTGTGTTGGTCATTGAAGTATAATGTATGGATAAATTATAATAAGTATAAAGTTTAATATATAAGTATAATACATTTTAACACCAAAAAAAACAATATTTGCCAAATGTCCACCTCTTGCAGCTCCACAGATGCCCACTCTTTTGTCAAAAATTTGGATGATATTTTGGAATAATTGCGGTTCTAACTCATCAATAACGCGAATAATTCGTCCTTCAGCTCAGGAATTGATTGGGGGTCATTCTTATAGACCTGGCTTTTCACGTAACCTCAGAGAAAATAGTCCAACGGTGTCAGATCGCATGATCTTGATGGGCAATTAACATCACCGTTTCCGGAGATTACAATACATAAAATATTGAACAATTTGAACGCGTTTTTGTATTGTATACGACTCCATTTTTATAAATGTTATACATTACACTTCTCAAATGTCACAAGACCCAGGCAAGTTCGCGACGCTATCTGTGTTTTATCCAATATAAAAAAAAACCAAGATCATTTAGTATATATAACCTGGCAAATTTATTGCCATGTGGAAAATTGTCCTCATAGCATAGCTCAGTTGGTAAGGAGTCTGTCTTCCAAACCGTATGTTGAGGGTTTGATTCCCGTTGGACTTCTGATTTTTTAACAGAGTCTGGTTTCCATTTAAGGCCTCTGTATCATCTTTCTGATTGGTTGGTACAGGTAGCAAAATGACAATAAATCTACCAGTTTGTACTCTATAAAACAACATTGCAAAACAATAATACAACCCTTATAAAACGAATTGGGTATCAATGACAATCGAACCCGTACCCCACGATTCCAAAAAACAAGCACCTTACCAACTAGGCCTCTTAGGTTGTAGTTTTTTTGTTAAATACTTGAACCTATAAGGTCGCATAAAACCTAAGTAAAATTTTCTAGCAAACCAATATAATCCCCGTAGTGCGGTTATGAAAATCGACATGGGTTGGGCACATTGTAAGAAACTGTTCTTCGAAGAATACTTAAGTAGCGAAGGCCCTTAGGGCGTCTACAAATCAAGTGGTAGCAAAGCGTGAGGTTTGACACGGTACATCACAATGATCCTAACTGGTGCACTTGGGCTCATGATAGGGGTGGGATGCCTGGAGGCATATGGTGAAGTCGACCCTAAATTTCGATGGTTTGCAAAGCCACTGATGGGCTCTACAGACAATCAAAATTTAGTAATACTTATATTTAACGCAGTATTTAATATATTACCCTAATTCATATAGTGTGTTATAAATATTAAACATTTTAAATAATACAAGTTCATAGTATCAGCATCACCCTTCTTTCAGGAGGGTTAAATGTTACATATTGGTGGAACATTTAAGATTGGGGTAAGTTGAGGAATTATATTTGAGTTGTATTTTCTCAGAAGATGGAAGATTTAAGAGAGATATCGAACGGCGTGTAGCGTAAGCATACAAAGTCAATGGCGCACTAAAACATTTATACTCGAACCGGAAAGTATCAAAATCTGCAAAGATCATAGTTCGCAATAGTATTTTGGTGTCAACTTTGTTATGTGGGAGTGAAACGTGTACGTGGAAAATAACTTAGAGGAGCCGAATAAATGCTATAGAGATGTATGCATTGCGAATAATACATAGTGATAATGTATGACAGAATACAAAATGAAGTGATTAGGGATGAATATGAAATTAAAGTCGATGTATTATTAAGATAAAGAAGAGAACGTCAAGACGGTTTGGGCATGTAGAACAAATTAATGAAAAAATACAAACACATATATAGTGCAGACGTGAGTGGAAGGCTGGTGATATGATGACCAAGGAAAGTATGATTGGATCAAGTGAATGATATTCTAAAAGAAAAAAATTAGAAAGTCAGAGAAACCATAGTGCTTGTATGAGAAGGTGGAAGAAACTAAGGAAGTGTGTCCGTTTGCCTACTCCGACAGAGAAATTGTGTGGTAGTGTGTATGTATGTATATATCCTTCATACATCGATAATAAGGTGAAATTTATATTTTTAATTAAAAAACGTTTTAAGTGTCTGCAATATTTAAGAAAAATTTATTCTAGTTTATTTACTTATTTATTTACATCAGATTCATTTCTTTTATTTGGGTTCTGTGATACTTTTGTCATTTGATTCTGTGATTCATGTAACAACAAATTTCTGAGACACGATACTTCTAATTGCACAAATTTGCGATTTAACATTGCTTTTTGCAATTTGATTTAAATAATTAAAAAAAGTGTCATTTCAAAAAAAAATAAAATACCAATGCTATAACATATTATTGAAATACAGTGACAAAAAATGAGTAATAACCCCTTTATTCTTTAGTCTAGACATTTATTTATAAAATAAATCTTCCGCAAAATCCATTCAAAAGAAAAAAATATTCATAGCGTTTTTTTTCCTCCACTGTACTGAAAATAAAATATTTGTTTTACACCCGTTGTAGTAGGCGTACGCAATACATTAAAATTTTTAGCAATATTTTACTTTGAAACAAAATCAAAAGATGTCACTTTTCATAGAGTTTTTTTTTCTTCTCTTCGTAACATAAACATTACGTGAATTCCTCGAGACTTCGCGTCGTATCATCTTTACATAAATATATATCAAAAATAGTGGAACTTTCTCGCCAAACTAGCATCCCTTCACAATCCCAAGTCACTTGGGAAAAGCGGCCGAACTCATGCGTAAATGGCTCCAAACTACGCAAGGAATATCAAATGAACTAACAAAGAAGTGTAAAAAGTTATCTCGGTGATTTTTATTCCTTTTCTGAATATGATGAAATTTTAGGGGAAAATAAAGGATAAAATACATGAAGAGTTATATTAAGAACTCACATTCAATTAGAGCATTTTTTAGTAAAGTGATTTCTAGTTTAACCTGTTCTTCATCGTCTTCTACCATATTAGATCCACCCGATCATTAACGTAAAAACTTCCTTATATTTAGCTGGATGAAATATCTGCCCAACGGAACAGAGAAGGGGTATTTTGGCGTCTGTAGTCCCCATTCCAAGTGCCTTCGCAGTAAGATATCGTTTTTTTTTTCTAAACACTTTCGGGTACGGATAAAATTGTTTTTTTTTTTGCGATTTTTTTGCTTACTAACCCCCTCTCCTTTTTTAAAACGGTATAATTGGAGACGTACGGTCACTTGACCCCATAAAATAAATCAACGGATGAAAATTAAAATGTCAAACATTTGTAACATTATTTTTCGAGTTGTAGAGCGGCAAAATCATCCATAATTTTATCGGAATTTATTTTGTTCGCAATCAAATGTCCATATGTAGAAGATACTCATATTTGACAATCTCTTTTGTTCAAGGCTAGTTCTCAAATACGTTTTGTACAAGGCTAGTTCTCAAATAAGTTGTGTTCAAGGCTAGTTCTCAAATAAGTTGTGTTCAAGGCTAGTTCTCAAATAAGTTTTGATTATATTTAATTAACGTAAACTTCTTTCACATTATTCTATGGTTGACAAAACTAACTATACATAGTACAATATTTATATTACGTTGGTGAATAATTAACAATCCATTTACTAATGCCCTTCGAGTTTGTCAAATTTGTCATTTAGTTCTTGAGTTTATCCATGCTTTTTCAATGTTATAAAGCATGATTCGACAAATATAAAGGTGTTTATCGAGACGCGTTTCTATTACCTAAATAGTAAGGAATATATTAGTTATTTTCCTACTTTTGCCTGCCAATTTTAGCGCTCTACAAATATATTCCTGGGGCTAGTGCCCCTGTTTCCACACCCTTGTCATTGCTGTGCCCCCCCCCCCCATTACCCCGTTCAGTAATCCGAGACTGGATGTTGTGAAGCAATTTGTTGATTCACAACATCTAATCCATGATGTTGTGAAGCAAATAAATCTGTCTTCTTGCGACACTCCTTTAAACCTTCAAGAATATACAGAAGGCTAAACCAAACACAAGTTACTGCGATATAGTTCATACATAAGAGCCTTATGGATATTATCAGCCTCGTTTGGTTCTAGTTTTTAGTATCTACTGAGTATAACAGCCAACACATTAAAAGAAGTGTTTCAATTACGGTGAAGTTTTTTACTATTTTGTCTTGTTTTAATTTGTCCGCAGCTGTGGTCTAATGATTAGCATCCACGTTAAGTAATCGAGTTTCCCAGTTTCGATTCCTGGCGTATACAATTCTGGACTGGTTTTATTCAAAGTTTAACATCTGAATTTACGTTTTTTCTGAAATTTATATGCAGTGAGCCATAAATTCTTATATAGCTATTAAAAATAACACTATAGTAGTAGTGCTACATAAAACTCTGCCTGATGATTAGTAGTGCTACATAAAACTTTGCCTGACATTGTTGATCATCCAAGAATATTGATGTTTTTGCCATCTGTACCTTGGGTTTGATCTGTCAAGAGTTTGTACACTTTTAAACTAATACACGCACACAAATATTCCATCCACAAGATGGCTGACAATCATACTTTACCACAAGGTGACAATCATTAGCCTATCATCATCTTATTCTTTAGCCTATCAAATTTAGCCTATCATCATCACCTTCTTTAGCCTATCATCATCTTATTATTAAGCCTATCATCATCACTTTCCAGTTGTTCCACGATTCCTATTCTCTCATTTCCGTACTGTAAACTATCTAGATATCAGTTTATAGTAGTATTATTTTGTAGAGCTTTAACCTTCCAAGCATATCAAACATTTGCTGTCTTCTCCTAGTTTCATTTTTACGCTAACCTTTTTAAAATTATCGTTTTAAAACCTATTTCCATGTACCAAGTGAACTTTTTCCAGGTTTTTGTTTGGTTTGCATAATAATCTATGTTGAGCATTTTTACTGACTGACATAACATATCCATGACATCCCTGGTGATCTTATATCGCTTATAATTAATTATTATCTAATGATTTTTTTTAAGTGTTCATAATATTTCAATTCCACAATCTTGTAGCATGGATAGGGTTAAGAATATTCTATACTATTTAATTTTCAAAGCTCAGTGACTTTTAAGCAATCAAGAACGGTCCCTGGACAATATGTTACTATACGTTTGTTGATTAAGTTTTATATTCTAAGTTTGGCATTCCTAGACAGGGCTTTCCAGTTAAGTAGTTTGTCACTATTCGGATTCCAACTTCGTTCGCTTGGATGTTACTTATTTATCTCATTACGTGTTACCGTCTACAAATAATATTTCCGTAACTATACACATAGTTGATTGTAGTATCACGTAGGTAATTAATACTGATACTATTTGATACTTTTTCTTAACTATACATTTAAAGATTTTGCATCGCTTAAGGCTATGGATTGAATAAATGCTTAAAGAAAAATATGTTTATTGTGAGATCTTTATCGGACAAAGGTAATATCTTATTTGATTTTTTGTAGAATTAATTATATCCATACATATAAACCATCACACCGTTTCCCTGTCAAGGTAGTTAGAGCCTTTCTTATCGCGACACAAATATTTTACCTCCTCTTTATCCACACACCTTGTCATATAACTCATACGATTTCTCCCCTTTTTACATTCCCTTCTTTCAAAATATCATTCATTTGATCGAACCATACTTTCTTGGTTTTCATCTGTCCCCCTCCCCCATTTCACTCACATTCGAACTATATATTTGTTTTATTAGCCTTTCTTTATTCAGTCGTTCCACATGTCAGAATCAATGTGGAACGATTAAATAAAGAAAGCGGCATTATTTTGATATATCTCTGTCAAATTAAGCAGCATTTTATTTTTTAAATTTTACTTACTTAGCAATCTGATAGCGTTATGTTTCATAGTTGACACTATTTTAATGATCAAAAGTAAGACATCTATGTAAATTTCATTGAAATCGGTTCAATGATTCTTGTGTTTGGCGAATTAAAATAAATACGCACACTCAACCTGTCTATAATAGTAGTTATAACAGTTTATAACAATCCTTAAATGTTAAATATATGTTTTCATTATTAAAGTTTATCTTATAATTGGCAGATTCACTAGAGTTTTGGATAACCATATATATTCAGAGTCTTTTGTTATATAACGAACATTGAAAAGCAAAGAAAATTGTTCTTGTGATTTATAATTGTTTCAAAAATATTTCTTGAAATAAAATAAAGTAGTCAAACAGAAACGCTTCAAAATTACATGATTATATTTTTAAGTCAATAAGTACATAAAATATATATATACAAAGATGTTAAATAGGTGGAACGCGTGCAAAGTCGGGCGAAAATTTTCGACAATATCCTGAAAAACTCGGAGCAAGTATGAAATTTGTTCTGAATATTTTATTACTTTTTAAAAATAATTCTCGCTTAAGTACTTTTCTTAAATTTATTATGTAATTCAAATACTTAAGTTCTCTTAAAATCTGTTTCAAATATAAAGAATTAGATTTTGAGAGAAATATGCAATCCAAGGAAAATACTACTAAAAAAAGATACATGGAACAAGAATGTAAAGATTTTTTTGTATTTTTAATACATATTTATTAAACATGATCACTATCTTAGCCTACTACTAGATCACTTGTTTTTCCATGCACATGTTTCAAGTTTGTTTCATAATGACCAAACAAAACTATCCCCTATTATTTTTTCAGTTAGAATATTTATCAATTTCTGGTTCATGAAAAAGTTTGCAATACAAGCCTGATATATTACATTGTTATTGTTAAATGAAATTTTTACACCATACGATGTGTAATATTTTATACTTTAATTTAATTTTTGAATATTTCTTACAATTAAATAAACATTTCTTTGCGTAGCCGCATTGAAAATATAACGCAAAAAAACAAAATCTTAGTTTCATTTTTGTACTTTAAATGAATTTAATAATTAAAGGTGAATACAATAGTTTACTAATATAAATATTACAAAATTAAAATAAATGTTTATTGAGAGGAAGTAAGACATTGAGACATGTAAAATTTTTAAAAAAATGTAACATTGGGCAAGGTGAGGAAATTTTATAGCAGTAGGCAATAGAGTGAATGGTGGTTTTAAGCAATATTTTTACTGACCGGAGCATCTCAAGAGAATCAACGCTGGCTTTTCTTATTGGAATCTTGATCCCAAACATAGGATATTAAATATGGATTAACAATAAAAAATCAAAGAAATGCGGTAGAAGAGAGCGTTGCGTGCAATTTATGGAAAAAATAATGTTTAAAAGAATAAAAAATGATGATATTAGGAAATAATGTGTGTTTAAAAGTGATGCAGTGCGTTAGATGGAGAAAGAAGTATTGTGACGGCTTCATGAAAGAAAAAAAAAGAAAGATGATGAGGTAACCAGACATCTCAATTAGGACGGGACAGTCCCGTTTTCCAAAAAAATAATTTTATCAAAAGCCTAGATAATTAAAAAAAGATCATACGGCGACTTCAAAGAAATAGTAGTCCTATATAATTATTTTTTAAGTGTAGTTATTTTCACATCCCTGTATTATTGTTATTTTATACTGGTAGTCTTATTGAAAGGGTATTGAGTCTTAAAAGTAAATTCCTTCTAGTCAGACGATAAAAATAGATAAGATGTATAAACTGCAAAAGCAGGCATTTTAATAAAGGTAAATCCCATCAACATCTATGAAAGTTGTTTAGATTTTCATATAAATATATCAAAGTATCAAAGCTTTCTTGAAAAATTACAAATCTGAAAAGTATTTGTCGACGTAATTGTGATTTTACGCAATAATTGAATTTGTAATTTAAAAAAATGTAGTTTGTGGGTGCAATTATTGACTTTTTTTTTTATTTTTTGTCAATTTGACCTCAAACATAATTCACTTATTGTGACATTTAAGATAATACAACGGCGTCTTGTATAAATCTCTATGATTTTTTTCAAAAATAATTTTACTACTAAATACTTTGTTGTTTGCTGGCTTGTAAGTTTTGTACACATATATATTTATCAATATTGTATCTACAAATGTGAAATAACTCATTTGAAAAAAAGCGTTAGGAACGATTTTGTGGGAGGGGACATTTGTCCAGATTTAGCCTTTTGTGGAAGGGGACATTTGCCCAGATTTAGCCTTTTCAAATAAATTATGAAATATTCTCGAGTGTTACAGAAGAAACGAGCACTTTAGGAAGACAAAAAAAACATAACACAACTAAATAAACCAAATCTTGAAAAACGAAAAGGTGAAAAACCTTTATAAAAGGAAGGAATGCATGATATAGTATATGAAAGTGGGAGAAGCAAAATATGTGAACGAAGAAAAGCGGCATGATACGTGATGGTGATGATGATACATTTCTCATTTCTCAACAATTAAATACGAAAACATAGGACGGACCCGGATAAACAGTGTATTGATGAAGTCCTTGTTTATCAGTAAAATGTATACCTAATCGTTTTTTTTATTTTTTATGAGAAGCACTTTAATCCATTCTAACACCTTTTAGAGCAAAAAAATACTCTACTCAAATATTAATATTTTATATGGCTTCATAGTCAAGATGATGATTACTCAACAGTTTTTTTCTGCACATGAAAAAATACGTGTTTTAAATACTGATTCTAGTAAGACAAGATAATTGACTAAATGTATTGAAAACATTGGTGATGGAAAACAAGCGAAAATAAAGGTCGTATAATAGTAAATTTTATACCAACAACACAAGATTACGTCGACTAGGAGGTCTTCCATTAAGGCGGCTATTGTGCTAATGCTGGTTGCCTTAAAAGCTAATGGTAACGCTCCACTGTAGAAGGAAGTGTTAAATTTTCATTGTTTTCTGTTCACTTGATCTCTCGAACAATTTGTTACACTATAAACGCCTATTCAATTCAGAGCAAAATTTAGAAATACAATTTCAAGGAGTAATAATTTTGATTTTTCATTTATGATAGCTCCGTGGCCTAGTTGGTAAGACCCATGTGTTCCAGCCCGGGGGTTGCGGCTCGAAAACCGTTGGTACCCAGATTTTTTTACAAATAATTCGTCTGGTTTTAACTTAAGGCTTCTTTACACAAAAAAATAGAACCCAGGTTGTGCTATATATAATGAAAATTTGTAATACAATACATTAATTCAAATTACTAGTTATCAAAATATAAACGAACAGTTGTGATCGTATAACATATCAATAAATATTATCTATTTTTTTTTGTTTAGGCCAGCGGTCGGCAACCTATATATACTGAAGTGCCACTTTTTTTTTTTTGTATTGAACACTCCGCGTGCCACTGACGAATCCAGATTTTTTCATGTAAGGGAGGGGGGAGATGGATTTTTTTAAGAAAAATCTTTCTTTAACCAATTTAATATTTATTTATTACTTCATTTTAATTCAAATTACTTACATGGCCCCAAACACAATATAAATTGGAGCCCCTGTTCAAATTTGAAGTGAGGGTTTGAGCAGCAAAATATTTCTGGATTATCTTCCTCAAAAATTAATTCGTTTAAGAAAATGAGCTACGCAGCGAGAAATTTTTAGAAGTTTCTCCAAAAACTAATGCTTTCGTGTAAGAAAACGAGCCGTTTTTGAATTTAATTAGTTGTCATTCTTTATGCTTTGCCACCAAAAAACCTTCCGCGTACCACCTGGTGGTATGCGTGCCGTAGGTTGCCGACAACTGGTTTAGGCAATTCACCCTATTTAAAGTGTTTTGTGCCCTTTGTATGGTTAAACTTAGGTATACAGAATTCTCATTTTTTGTTGTTATTAACTAATATGTTATAAAAATATGTCAGTACGTTGAGTCTTAAATGTTGAATAATTTTTGATAAAAGTAATTAAAATATTTAGAATCTTAAAGGGAGAAAAATATATAATATCTAGGGGGGTTGGTTTTCTTTTATTTGGTATAATGTCACAAATAATTTAACATTTAATTTTTAAGCCTTCATTGAAAAAAACTTACTCCAATACTATTTTTTGTGTGTGATTTTTCAAAATTATTATTGAAAATATGATAATAGTGGTAATATCTAAAAAGCTATCTATTTTATTTCATCACCTAATCTCGATTTCAGACGTATCAAAGTGGCCTTAAGTAAATTTTAAATGGGACTTTTTACAAAAATTATCATAAATATAATACGAAACAACTAACTATGGTTTCACACCGTTAAAACATATTTGTTTTTTTTATTAAGATTCTCGGAATTCAAAACATCCAATACAAAATTTATGTCTGAAGATATACATTTTTTGAAATAGTGTAATATGTGTTAATTTTTTTAATTATATCGACGTTCCTTGACATTTTTATAATGTCCACATTACGATATTTGTTTTTAAGCCTCGTTTTATAGCACAAAATGTAAAGAAACATATTTTTATGAATAATTTATCTTTAATCTGTGGAATCTTTTAATTCATAGTCTCGGCAGTTTTAAACGTAAAGTACAAAATCTCGTCTAGACCCCGAGGAAATATTAATTTACATTTTAAAGGAGACACAACGACAACGTCCTCTGTCAAGATCAAACCAAAAACCTGAAAACCTCTAAACTTCAGGTAGAATATGTTATATACGAGTATATCCCGGCTCTGAAGGTGTTTTGAGCAAGTCCGTTCCATTATATGAAGGAATTTATTCATAAAAGATCCAAACCACAAGAAAAATTCCTAACATTACGTTATATTTTTCTAGTATTGCAAAAAACTGATAAATATATTACCATGTGTCAAATTATTCCAATAAAAATATTATTTAGCAAAACTGTAACAAGAGGCAGTGGCCTCCATCTCGGAACTTTCCAAACTTAGATTTATCATCATGTTTCAATATTTGGTCGTTACGATCCTGATGATTTGCCAAATATCAAAGGTATCATTGCTGGTATTAATATTTTGCGCGAAACTATATTTGTTATTAATTATTTAATTAATAAGAATTATTTCTCATGGGTTGTTAAATTTATAAGTAGATTACTCTGCGTTTCGAACCGATCGCACGGCTCATGGTTGAGTCACTGACGACGTGTTCGCGAGAACTCTTCCTGAAAATTAGTTTAGCACTTAAATAATTTACACACAGTTTAGTTTATTTAAGTACGATTCCCTTGGCTTAATTGGTAAGACGCCTGTCCTCCTACCCGAGGTTTGTTGTTTCGATTCTCATTATTATTAGGATTAAAAAAAAGGTTCCAGTCTGGTTTTCACTTACGGTCTCAGTAACATCTTACAACGAAATACAACATTGTACAACGAAAGTATAAGGCAAATCATACAATACAATACCCTACAAATAATACAATATTATACAACGAAAGTGTAAGACAAATAATACAACACAATAAATAATACAATATTATAAGACGAAACTGTAAGACAAATAATACAACACAATACACAACAAATAATACAATATTATACAACGAAAGTGTAAGACAAATAATACAACACAATACACAACAAATAATACAATATTATACAACGAAAGTGTAAGACAAATAATACAATACAATACACAGTGAGTTAGGATTCCTTAATACGTATTTTTCAATTATATTGTACCTTAAAAAACTGTGAAAATGTCAAATTTTCCATTGTGATTAATTATTGATGTACTTGCTTCAATTTCATTCCACTGGTATTCACTTTGTGGCGCCGTGATAAATTGTAAAAAGCCTCCTCAGAATTCTCATCTTATAACTTCATAGTCCAATACAAGTCGTTCATTTATTATTATTATTGTCAAATAAATGAAAGAGTTTTTATTTTAGACGTCTAACTTTTCTTCTTTTTTTTTTGATTCCACTATGTATTGTATACTGATAGTCTATTTAGGCAATTCTCAATTTTAATGATAACATGATGAAATATCCAGTCAGCAAAATGTATGTTTCAACAAAAAAATATTATTCTATGTAAAACTCTGCTATCTGATCTTTTATCATCTCAGACAGGTTTTTAAGAGCAGGTAGAATGCGAGTTGGATCCGTTATGCGTATATGCTTCCATACATAAGTAGTGTCTGCATGAGCGCAGATTATAGCGTATAAACTTAAAGCATAACAATAATAATATGCAAATGGCCCGCGCCAAGCTACTCACTATTCATAAAGATCCAGCATTATGCAAGTCCGGCCCTGGATACACAATAAAAGCCGTTGTGGCCCGTAAATCTGAAAATGCCCACATACCCAAGTCATACTACAAGTGTAGAGAAATTTTCACAATTAACCCAATACCCGCAGAATTTATTTTATAAGTTCGCCAGAAATCACCAGTTTGTTTTAAACATTACTTGATTTTTAACACTTCAAGAAATGTCTTAAAATAACACTAAATTTAGAAGAATTTAAGAATATTACATTTTAGAAGCTTCGAATGAAATCTTATGGGGGTTTCTATTTCGAAATCACAATTTAAAATTAGTTGGATTTATGTCCGTGTGTAACTTTAAGTGTTATTCGTTAGTTAGTTTTAATTTTCGGTGTTACTAACATTGTTAGTTAGTTTTAAAGTAACTAGTTAGTTAGTTTTAATTTTCAAATATTATTTGACAGCTGTCACTCCTAGATATACGAGTAATTATATGATATAACACAACAATGGCAAATTATGTATTTCTTTATGTACAGATGACCTTCCTGTTGAACAGTAAAAATATGAATATTAAAACGAGAAGACAGTTTATAATAAGTAAGAATTCGTGATTCGTCTAACAATTATAATATCAACACTCAATTATCAAATTTACATACTCGTATTACTCTCGATCACTTTATACTGTTGTGGTGCGAATGAATTAATGTGGTTGATAAAAGTTTATAAAATAAAAAATTGATTCCATGAAATATACTCTGAGTATTGTTTCAATTGAATTCAGAGTATTGTTTCAATCAAAGTCTGAGTATTGTTTCAATCGAATGAAATATACTCTGTTCTGAGTATTGTTTCAATCGAATTCAGAGTATTGTTTCAATCAAATTCTGAGTATTGTTTCAATCGAATGAAATATACTCTGTTCTGAGTATTGTTTCAATCGAATTCAGAGTATTGTATCAATCAAATTCTGAGTATTGTTTCAATCGAATGAAATATACTCTGTTCTGAGTATTGTTTCAATCAAATTCAGAGTATTGTTTCAATCGAATGAAATATACTCTGTTCTGAGTATTGTTTCAATCGAATTCAGAGTATTGTTTCAATCAAATTCTGACTATTGTTTCAATCGAATGAAATATACTCTGTTCTGAGTATTGTTTCAATCGAATTCAGAGTATTGTATCAATCAAATTCTGAGTATTGTTTCAAACGAATGAAATATACTCTGTTCTGAGTATTGTTTCAATCGAATTCAGAGTATTGTTTCAATCAAATTCTGAGTATTGTTTCAATCGAATGAAATATACTCTGTTCTGAGTATTGTTTCAATCGGATTCCATTTTATTAAATGTATCCAGTTTAACTCTGGAAACATATTTTATTCATCATTTTGTTGAAAATAACCTTAAAATGTAAGTTTTTCATGGTGTCTGAAGTATTAGACTTATTATCGATCATAATGATAAGATGACTGCAAAAAGAGCAGAAAATGCTAAAAAGAAGAGACGAACGCATCAATCACAACGACCAAGCTAAACTCGAGAGAAGCAGAAACTCAACAACACGAATCACCACGAAGACAAACATAGCTTTCTATTGAAAAAAATACTGACTTCCGTTAAAATAACATTAAAATATTAACGACAGTCAATGTTGAATCATCGCTCTGAACGTGTTTTGCAAAACGTCCTTTTTTAAATATTAGATATATATTTTTACTAATGCGTATTATTTTTTTTAAACATTAATCTTGAACATGATATAAACATTTATGTTTTCTTCGAAATGTATGTAAGTTGATTTATCCTAGCATTATTTCTAAGAACGAAACTCCCTACACAGGAATAAAAAAACTCAAAATAAAGTCAGGATTGATAAGGTTAAAAAAAGGAACGTATTAAAACAAACATAGTTACATGAAGAAAAATAAGTAAGGACATTTTATGCGCCATGACCTTTTAAAATATTCATAAAGAGTAAAATTGGAATACATAAACATTCATAAACAAATACAGATTAAACTAGTTTTTGAGCATACTCTTAAAATGTATATTGTCTTCTTAATTTACATTTAAAGAAAATCTTCCGAACCGGGGGTTATGGGTTAGGTTCCCGTCGGTACCCAATTTTAATAAGGGGTTCCAGTCTGGTATTCAATTAAGGTATGTTTAACATAGATTTGATTTATTGAAAGAGATCGACACTTGGCGATCGATCCGCTAGAATTAATAAGAAAAAAAATCACTTTATTTCTATCGTTATACAATTTTTTTGACAATCTCAGATAAGCTTGAAAACAGAACGAATTTTAAAAAGTAAAAAATTAGTTAAAATATTAATGTTTTAATTTCATAGAAAGGTCATTTGAATTTGTCTTTAATTTCAAATACTGTTGACTTATGGTAATAATATTTCAGAGTAAAATAAAATTTGAAATCATTCAATATAACGAAATAAAATCAGATATTAGAGGGTTAATTTTTGACGCGCTAACCTATTTGTTTTGCAAATTCATAGAATTATTTCACTATGGTAACAATTTGTAATATGTTTTACGAAAATATATTATATAACATAGGATTACCCATTCATTTATGTTACATTCCTCCGCATATCTGCATTAAATATGCACAAATGTTGAATAGCGTAGCTTGGTAGACATCAATGACTTCGGTCCCGTTATTCGAGACTTCGGGTTTGTAGATCCTATGGAGTAGGCACAAATCTCGCTATTCGTCATCGTGCATGTTGGCAATATTATCACACAATTCTAGCGCGTGAAAGTTAAAAAAATTAACTAGCTCCTCAAGCTTGAATATTTTTTTAATTTTTTGATACCATCAAGAATCGAACATGAAACTTCCAGGCGAAAAACAAGATTCTTCCACTAAGGTCACCCTTAATTAAAGCGTATGTTACATGATAACTATATTGTTAAGACGATAGTTTGGTAAACCTTGAAACTAATATTTCATGAATTTTACCCAATTTATCTACATGAATCCCTGTATTTGTATTGTAATATTAGTTTGTGTAAAAAATTGTATTTAACATAACTATGTGCGCTCACTGCCATGTGATTTGTTCAGTTGCTAGTAACGAGATTTATTAATTAAAATTTTATTTATTTTTTACTTTAGCGAATTTGAGCGGCACTTGTTGAGAATGGTGGCGCCTTCGCACTTCGGCTTTTCATTGGTATAGAATATAGATCGTTTAGCCTAAAGAGTCAGTATACAATAGTGTGAGTAACACTCTCCGTATTACACAACTTGTGTAATGATATTGGTTTTAGAATGCCACACGATTGGTTCGCGAAGAGCGCACGTTTGTATTGTTGTTAAAATACTCGGTGATTAGAAAAACACTACCATGTCAAAATTAGGAAAGGGAAAACCGCTTTCGGGCCAAGCAAAGGAGATGGTTTGTTTTAAATTATGGTAATGATTGATAATAATAAGGGGTCATTCGAAAAGTTGCTGCAATCTATTAGTGCAATTTTTTGTCTAATTTAATGTATAATAAATATTTTTTCGGAGCTTAGAATGTATTTTGTTATGACTTAAAAATTTCCTAGAATTTAGTATCACTCCATCCACCAATATTTTAAAACTTTATTTTTGGGCATTGTAATAATGATACATTAATATGTTAAATAATCTTACATTTATTTTATTTTTATGTGCAACCTAATTCAAGCTGACGAACATGTTTGCTTCATAATTCTTGTACTTATTGTATTTTCATTTTTAACCCTGAAAAAATCCATTATTGTTATTTAATATTTCCTAGAATCTGCCATGCCTGAACAATTAATATGTTAAAAAAACTTACTTTCATTTTATTATTATGATTATTACAATTTACGCTGACAGCATTTTTAATTTACAAAACGTGTGTGTTCATTTCAATGTTTGAATATAAAATATTATTTTTATATTTTTTTGCTTTATCACTTCATTAAAAAAATAAAGTGACAAGTTTTTGTAAACACACTGTTACTCACACTATTGCAAAATGACTCTTTAGGCTGAATGATCTATTGTATATTAGGCAAAGTGGAATGGACTACCCAATTTCTCTTTGATATGGGAGCTTTAATAGCCAATTTTCTAAATTCAAACTTCACCCTGTTTGTAATTTTTGATGATTGATAATATTAGAGTTAATAATTTACGAAGGATCTCCTCTCACCCTTACATCGGGGCATCTTCGGACCGATTGGCTACCCGATCTAGTGGTGTCAAAGGGTAGTTTTGCTGCATTCGAAGTTTTTTGTGCAAAAGTACTTGGTAACTTGCTAGACTGTTAGAGCATTCAGGCTTATGCCGCTTTATACGTATATTAACTGCGCCGTAAGTCATTTTCCTTCTCCCTTGACGTCAAACCTTAAGTCTGTCTTCACTAATATTATTTTCACAATCAGGTGTGTCAACACAAGAGGAGTCCCTGCAGTTCCTTCATCGTCATTACGAGACGTCGCACTCACAAAACAATAAAGAAGATTTTAATATTCTAATAAAGATCGCGCTGGCTGGGGACTTATTAGATGTGCTTAATATATGTTAGTTGAGTTATCTGGAAAGCAGTTTCATAATTCTCGGATAAGTGTGTTCAAGACAACATTTTCGTAACTAACTTAATTTCAAAGTGCTAAATGTATATTTCTGTGAATTGTTATCATTCAGTGTATTTTTTCGACTATTACGAGTATATCATGTACCCAATTGATTTTGTTTTTTTTTTATGCTGGAAATAAATAAGTTGTTTTTTCGACTTTTTATTACTGCAAAAAAAATGCAATACAAATCGAGCAAAAATGTGCATAGAGTGCATGGAGACAATGCGGTAAGTAATTGTGTGTAAAATATGGTTTAAAATAGTGCTACGACACACGAATATGGTCCACTCTCTGGAATCATCACGATCAAATTAAATTTTTGAGCAAGAATGACCAGCGATATACGACAGGAGGGATTTCTGAAATACTAAAAATATTGATAACCAGAATCTACAAGCATTTGCTGCAATTTTGAGTTAAAATTTGAACTAAAATATGAAATTACTTTCTAGACAACGCAATTTATTTGTAGCAGAGTACCGCACCTCTTGAAAAACTTCTACAAAATAAATGATTATAATTTTTTTTTAAATAAATTTACAGGATATTAATTCAAAACTAATTTAAATGATGTATAAACTAATTCAATAATGCATTACACTCGTTACACAATGATTAATTATATTTATTTCGTCAGATACGTATAAAATTCTGTTCGTCATGCTTCCCTTTGACAAACAAAGGGAGGAACGAGGCTAGTTCATAAATTTTCATTTTGGAGTCTCTTAAATACGCAACCAGCAAAATTCAATACAAAAATAAATCATGAAAGAACAAATACTGTTTAAAATTTCATACAAAATTAATTTTCGAATGTAAAACAAGTTTGTGTCCAAGATGGGGATGAAATCCCGCCCCTATGATAAAGCAGTTTACTGAAGTTGTCAAATATTTGTTCTTATTAATGAAAGGGCTGAATATAAGGGGTTATTTTACCCCTAAGCCGCTTTCCGCTTCATACGTCCTTTGGTAGACTCTATATTTTCATTTGTGTTTTTAAACTAAGCATATAAATTTTGAATTGCTTTGTTGTATTTTACAAATAAAGTCATTTTAATTTTATGATTTAGCATTTTTTTACACTCGTATTATCATGAATTAATAAGCTTGAAATTAGATTAAATTTAATAAGAAATAGTGATAAGCTTTTATATCATTAATATGAATACGTTCGTTCGTTCCATGATTTTTATGTGATATTTAATATATTCAAAGTATGAATTATTCTGCCGCAGTAATTAGCTTACCTTCCTTTACCACTATAACGGTAGCAATATCTTTATACACATTCATTTTGTTCAAAATCAACACACTACGGAATTTAATTTATTTTATTTTTTAAACGAACATTCATAAGATTTTCGTTAGATAACTTTAGGGTCTTTCAAATTGAGCGGTTTTTTAGTTGTAATTTTTTAATTTTTTTAATAATACACACAATTTACTTTGATTTAAAAAAAACTTTTTATTGATCATCAAAGTATAATGTATGACGTAAACACAAAAAAAAATATCCGCCGAATGTCCACATCTTGCAGCTCCACAGATGTCCACTCTTATGTCAGAATCTTCGAAGACATTTGGCATAATTGCGATTCTAACTCACCAATAACGCGAATAATTTCGTTCTTCAGCTCAGGAATTGATTGGGGGTCATTCTTATAGACCTGGTTTTTCACGTAACCACAGAGAAAATAGTCAAACGGTGTCAGATCACATGATCTTGGTGGCCAATTAACGTCACCGTTTCCGGAGATTACAATACATAAAATAATTCAATGATTTGAACGCGTTGTTGTATTGCATACGACTCCATTTTTATTAATACCATACATTACACTTCTCAAATGTCACAAGACCCAGACAAGTTCGCGACGCCATCTGTGTTTTATCCAAGAATTTAAAAACTGCTCAATTTGAAAGACCCTTTATTAAATCAATTGTAATAAGTAAACAACATAATTCAACGCGAAGCTTTGAGTAATTCAAAATAGGAAACTTGGATAATCCGAATATCAGATTTATGCATTCGAAAATTAGATAAAAACGATAAGCTCTGACCATATATTTTTAAGATGTATTTTTATTAGTTTTTCATTTCATCATTTATATGGCAACCCTTAAACATATCCTAATTGGTGATACGGGATAACATTGTCATTGGCCCCATTAATTATGACTTCGTGCTGGAAGGGCCGCTTGCCCCCTGAACCTGTAGTCTCAACCTAACCCCTTACAAGAAAAAGATACTCTCCCGGTCGCTGTGTAATGCGACAAATCCGGTAACCCTGACGTACTTAATACATTAAGGAATACAATGTTAAAGAGGATTGAATCGCAATTGCAACGGAATTGAAAAAAGTATTCCGCGACTCGCGGACGGACGGTATCAAATTGTTCGCACGACGCGAGATGACGAACTGCTGAATAGATTATTCCTTGGTAAGGAGATACTAGTATGTCGGAAACGGAAGCGATAATTATATAACACGTCTCCCGCGGCCTGACGGTATTTGTCAGGGCAACGCGAGAGGACGTATTTCACACCATTAAGGTATACAAAGTTAAAGAGGATTGAATCGCGACTGCCACGAAATTGAAAAAGTAATCAGCGCCTCGCGGTCTGACGGTATCAGTTTGTCAGTACGACGCGAGACGACGAACTGCAAAAGAGATTAATTTGTGGCGAAGGTGGTTATATCATTACGGAAACAAAGCTGATCGCAATGGCAACGGAATTGAAAAAGTTAGCTGCGCCCCGCGGTCCGACGGTATCAGGTTGTCAGTACGACGCGAGACGACGAACAGCAAAAGAGATTAATCTGTGGCGAAGGTGGTTATATCATTACGGAAACAAAGCTAATCGCAATGGCAACGGAATTGAAAAAAGTAATCTGCGCCTCGCGGTCTGACGGTATCAGGTTGTCAGTACGACGCGAGACGACGAACAGCAAAAGAGATTAATCTGTGGCGAAGGTGGTTATATCATTACGGAAACAAAGCTAATCGCAATGGCAACGGAATTGAAAAAAGTAATCTGCGCCTCGCGGTCTGACGGTATCAGTTTGTCAGTACGACGCGAGACGACGAACAGCTGATCAGCTACTGCGTCCACTGACGCACTCAAATCGAGCCAAGCCGAAAACGGCAAATCTTGAATACTACAACGTAGGTAGGGCCGCTCTTCCCCTGAACTCGTACTCTCAATCAAGCCTTTTACAAAAAAGGAAAACTCTCCCGGTCGCTGAGTAATGCGACAAATCCGGTAATTCCGACGTACTTAATACGGGTTGGTGCCCCACCGGTTCTTTGGAAACTGAACATCTGGAGGCGGTCCAGACATATCGGGTAATATAGCCAATGGACGCGCTGGGATGGCTCTAGCCCTCCACAGATTGTCAGCCGTCCTCACGGGCTCCCTTCGGGTACGCGACTGTTCAGGGCAATGACGCGCCACATGACCAGGAAGACTACACCGAAAACATCCGCGGGGATACGGATCCCGAGTATTCGGGGCACGAGATACTGGAGACAGGTTAGCACCTGTTCTTGAAACGAAAGGAGCAGGACGAGGCAACCTTCCCTCATCTCTATTCATCAGCTCGAAAGACAAGCACAGCTTTTCCAATGCACTGACCGAAGCTGGCTGAGAGCTGACCAGAACAGCACTATAACGGTGATGTAACCCGCGCCTAAATACCTTTACCAATTCCACACCAGTCAAAGGCGAATCTAAAGACTGATTCAAATTTTGGACTCTAGATACATAGTCCGTAGAAGACTCGCCTGGCTTTTGTACAGAGGACCAGATATCCATTCTTCGCTCCGTCATAAAATCGTCAGACTCGTATTTCTCTAGGAAGAGTCTCCTAACCATGTTCCAATCTACTATTTCTCTCTTCTTACTTCTAAAGAAGGTTAAAGCTCCGCCTCTCAAAAACTCCGGTAAGACCGCCGAGAGCGCATTCTCCTCGACCCCACGCGCGCAACCCAATTCCTCAAGACGCGACAAAAACTCCCTTACGCAACCCCCTCCAGAAAAAGGCTCCACTGGCCATACGGAAAAATTTAAATTCCACTGCGGAACCGCACGTGGAATATTTATACGCGCCGCTCCCTCCCCAGCGTATGGAGATGAGCTTGCCAAAGGCGAAGGCGCCAAGGTTTCCGAAGCCGTCACACCCGCGTCCGTTCCCTCCAAAAACTGTGGAGCTCTCATAAGATTCCGGTAAGGCACGCACCTGACCGGTAAGGCGACCGCCTCCGATGACGATGATACCAGACTCTTGTTAAACAAAGAGGCCTGACGCCGCAACTCGTAAAAATTATTACTAGGAACTAATCCCCTTTCAATTAATTCCCCGATTAGCCTTTCCTTCGTGGCCTTCATTATATTAACTATAGGATCCATTGCGCTATCCATTCTCAATCCTATTCGTAACAGTAGGTATCAAAATTTATACCCAACGAAATCTTACTTCACCTTGTTAAACAATGCTTTAACTACACCGTTTAACCGGAACAAGAATCTAACTAAAACGTAACTTTAATTTAACACAAACCCCCCCTTAATTGAAATGTTCCGAAATTAAGAACTAGCAATTATAACCAATATGTATTATTATCAAATTTCCTAAAACACGCTTCCACCACACCGCTTGCTACGAATCTACAACTTAAATCTCAAAGTAATTCAATTCAATACTATTCACTCTCTTATATTACAAAGATTTGTTCCGAAAACAATTGAGTATAAGCACCAAGTGATTTTATCTAAAAGTAGTAACACTATTTCCCTTTACCGCATCAACAGCGACGCAAACCGAACTACTGTAAGTTATACGCACTCTCCTCTTGCCTATCCCCGCGCAAGCTATAAGGCGAGATTGGTTTCAAACAAATGGTCTTGAAATTCCAAAAACACTGGAATACTTCACGAACGTAACCACTAATCACTTCTCTATTCACAATTAACTAGGCACTCTTTTATTTATTCAGTCACTTATTTCGTTTGAATTAAACTATCGCTTAATGCGTATCTAAACATTTTACGCGGCAAAACTATACTCCTGATTATTCGCAACCACCTTAACCACAGACGCTTCTCGAACAACAAAATGGAGACCTAAGCTTGTCTTACGAATTTCGCGCTAAATTTTCTGAAAAAGGAACAAATTATATTTTTATACACTTTATAACCCCGTCACTCAGTCAAATACCCTGGAAGCCAGCATTTTTCTAAAATGGCCCCACGTACGGGCGACATTGTTACACTTATACCTATATTTACGAAATTAAGAGAGAGCGTTGCCTCCATGCAACAATAAAGCAATAGTTTAAACACTTCTGCGATATTTCTCTCTCAATAAAACTTACCCGGTTCTCAGCGGCAAATGAAGAAATTACAGAACAAGTACTCTTTCGTCTCAGATTGCGATGGGCTCAATAATAATTTTGTACTAGGCCTCCAAGATATTATCTCCGGGACAAGGGGAACAACAAAGGAAAGACATAAAATTGTGATAATACTTAGTTTAATCCAATGAGATTTTAATAAAAAAAAACTCCGCAATAATGCCGAGAAAAATTTATATATATTACCAAAAAATACCAGAGTAGGTAGACTAATAATTTGGGCTTGCATTAAAGACCAATTCCCGCTCAATATTCAGCACAAACATAAAGGCTATGAGGTAAGGAGAAATCCACAATGATAGGTTACAATAAAAAGAGATCACTCACCCCACAATACCATGAATATCGATAAGGAACGATACGCGTAATGTCTATACTCTCGGAACTGCGGAGGAACCAGAAGATTCTCCCCGAAAACGAAACCGGAACGATGCCTCTGATGATGATGATACCGCAAGCGTCCTTTGAAGCTTCGCGCTGCGCCGATACAAAATTCCTCCCTGGCGTTCGGCCTGGGAGAACGATTTCCGACCCGCAGTTATTTAAAGAACCGCTTTTCTTAGTTTCTCGAAACTTTACTTGCTTCACGCCCGATGGAGCCAATAATAATCCAAGATTATTTCTTTGGAAATACTATTCCGCAGATAAATCCCCGCGTCAAGTCTGGATGGAAGTGCGAGCAGAACTTTCACAACAAAACTAATTATTAATTCGTATTTCCCAACAGGAGATTATAACTCGGAACACAAGGTAACTGACCGATAACTTGAACGAATTATTTAATTATTAATTCGTATTCCCCCGACCGGGAGCTGTCTTAATAACAGGACTAGTAGTCGTGACGGTACCGCTCGTAATGAAGCACCGACCTTCTAGCCGCCTCACCTGTCCATCCGCACGTGATGCCCTTTCGCCCGTCGATCATATTTGTAAGCGATGTCCTGATTCGTCAAATCTTTGGTCGGGCCGTAATTTGACCAATCAAGCCCTTGCATTTGATTATTTATTATAAGTGACGCAATTGCTCGGTGCTAGATGAAATTCTTTAAACCGCCCGTTTTGGAATAGAATCTTCCAGAAACAACGGATGATTGCATCATTCCCTGTCCTAATTACAACTGCGTCACGCTCGGACTCGATTTTTATGCGTCATTATTTACCCGTCAAAATCAGAACAAAGGGAAGTCCGTTTTAATTCCGCTCGTATCAATCAATTTCGCGCGTTATTTTCCCTTTTGGATAAATCCCAAACTTCTCACCCGTCTTTTATAAAAAAATAAATATACTCCTAACACTCCATCTTATGTTATAAAAGAAAACAAAAAAAAACAAAAAAAAAAAAATTATCATTCCCAGAGTATAGACACATCAGCTGTAGGCAATTAAAAGGAGCAAGGGGTGTATGTCCCCCCTACTGGATACGGTCTCGTGGCCGATTTACCGGTTGTCAGCATTTGCCTGTAGGACACCCCTAATTGGTGTAAGGGAACCTAGCCGCAAGGAAACCACGGAAACCTTACGATGACAACACACTACTGAATCTACTATAGCCCATAACCTTATACTAAGGAGCACGGAACAATCCTCCGGTAACTCCTTACAATAGTACAGAAGATTTTCTTTCCAATACTGGTTTAACCACAGGGCAACCAGCACTGAAACAATTGCATAATACAGGGAGTACAATTCCTAAAATAATTTTAATAAACAAAACAAATAAAACAAAAAAACAAAGACCATAGATTATAGACAAATTCACCTAGGGCATGGTCACCGTATACTTCAAAGGTGATCAGATATAAACAAAAGAATTTCAAATAAAATTAAAATAACACAAAGTACTATGGATGGTCACCCTATATCACTAAAGGTAGGCCGTCCCTAAGAACAAATAGATAATGATTTTACATAAGCACGGCTTGTGATACATCAAAGGGTAGGTCAGAAACAAAACAAAAAGGAATCCACATTAAAAAAAAATAAAAAAACAAAATGATATTATACATGGTCACCCTATATCACAAAAAGGTAAGCCGTCAATAATAACAAGGAGATAATGATGTTTACATAAGCCCGGCTGGTGATACATCAAAGTACAGAGCAGAAACAACAAAAAGGAATCCACAATAAGTAAAAAAAAACAAAATTATATTATACATGGTCACCCTATATCACAAAAAGGTAGGCCGTCAATAATAACAAGGAGATAATGATTTTACATAAAGCCCGGCTGGTGATACATCAAAGTACAGAGCAGAAACAATAAAAGGAAAAAAAAAACAAAAAAAAAAAACAAAATTATATTAAACATGGTCACCCTATATCACAAAAAGGTAGACCGTTAATAGATAATTCACCCACCCCTCCTCTCAGGACATCATGCTGAGAAAAGGTTTACAACCAAATTAGTTAATCACCATTCATCCTCTCACTAAACACTGTAGCCTGTTTCGCGGCTGACCTTAAAGATACACTGGACACTTACTTAATTATACACTTACAGGATTTATACGGGTGACTCTACTCCTCCATTGTCAACCTCTCCCCCTCACTGTGAACAGAGATCAATCATTACAAGCCCAAATCCAGCCCTTACGGTAAGGACTGCACTACACATTTCTACAATCACAACTGCCCACCCATCTGGCATAATAAGTGGTAATTATTACGCAAGCCAATGTAATCAGATAAGGACCGAAAATTCTTTCGAGACGGAATTTTAAAAAGACACCTTCTAAACTATTAGGAAATCTAACATAGCTAGAACGAAGCAGAACCGGCTGTTCAACGACTGTCCTACCACACGGCTCACACCTAACCCTCTCCCTGAAATTCTAATCCATTCCTATTCTCTCTCTGAAAAGAATAAACAATGTTATTGAAACACTCGCGGTTAGGCCCGATCTTCAGCAAGACACGTCCCCCGGCCCCCAGACCGGAACCAAGAATCACGCGAATCCGCGTATGACGCCTGAGGATAACCAGGATCTGAGGGTCAGAACACGCGGTTGCACCAATCGAACCCTTCCAAGCCAGAAGCGCGTGCCCACCAGAACATGCTGGAGCGGCAACTCTGCTAATGCGGGTTCATGACGCCCGTGGTGGAGACAATTCAATACATCGCTGATGCACCGAACGGCCCTCACCAAAATATTAACCGGTCGAGAGGCTAGCCTCTCTCAACCCGAACGCTTAGAGGCAGTTCAGGGCCTCTGCATGCTACCTTGAGCACGAGAAAGACGATGGTTACAAAAAAAAACATAATACAGACAAGATACTGGATGAGTTCCGGCCATCCGTAAGCCTCATGCTGGATGTATTAGGCCATCCGTAAACCTTAAAACGAATGATTTTAAACACAACATTTAATACAAAACAAATTAATGATACAGACAAAATACTGGATGTGTTCCGGCCATCCGTAAACCTCATGCTGGATGTAAACCGGCCATCCGTAAACCTCTTGCTGGATGTGTACAGGCCATCCGTAAACCCTTGGCTGGATGTATTATAGGCCGTCCGTAAGCCTTTTACTGGATGTATTATAGGCCGTCCGTAAGCCTTGAAGAAAATAATTTAATCACAATTATTAGGGAAGAAAAGAAAAAGGAAACAAAAGGAAAATAAACACAAAAACACAAACACATGATATTAATACGCTATGCAGTAAACAGGAATGGAAAAAAAACAAAACTCCGAACAGATCTATTTCCTTTTGCGAGACAACAAACTCTTCGATGAGGGGGTGGTTCACAGTTAACCACCCGACAAGAAAACCCATAGTACGTAAGGAATTACAGAAAGGAACAAGACTACTTCCAAACAGAGAATGTGAGCCAACCTACAAGGCAACAGATCTAAACTTCTCAATATAGTGCTATAACAAAACAGAACAGTAAAACCCAGGTTCTCATCCAGCGATGCCATTCCTCTCTATAAGGCAATAATCCCATGAACTGGTTACACCAGTATTAACCATCCGTACCACCGATGCAGGATACTACTACTTCTCCAAAAAAGTATACTAGGAGCAGCTCCAATTTCCTTAAATCCTCGGTTCCAACAGCCCAAGCCAATAACTCAGATATGCAATCACCGAACTAATAACAATTTTCTAACTCCTTGAGAATCCTTGTAGCGAGGTGACTCCATCCCCATTTCCATTATAACGAGCAACTAGCCTAACGATGTTTTCCAATGTTCCAAGCAATTATTTTCAATGGATGTCTGACTAGATTAGGGTTCAACCTTAAGAACATCCAACACGGAAGGAAGCCAACCCCTCCCTTCGTTCGTATTTCTGTGGATTCCACAAATTCTTTACCCTACGGACTATTATCCGAAGGTAATTTTCAAACCTCAACCATCCTCAATGGGTCTTGCACTAAAGCAATGTTCAACCTTATGAACACCCGATACTGAAGGAAGCCTACCCCTCAGTACATAAGAAATTCTGTATACTATACAGATTCGTTACCCTACGGATTATCATCCGAAGGTAGTTTATAAACAGCAACATCCTCCTCGGGTCTTGCACTAAAGCAATGTTCAACCTTATGAACACCCGATACTGAAGGAAGCCTACCCCTCAGTACATAAGAAATTCTGTATACTATACAGATTCGTTACCCTACGGATTATCATCCAAAGGTAGTTTATAAACAGCACCCATCCTCCACGGGTCTTGCACTAAAGCAATGTTCAACCTTATGAACACCCGATACTGAAGGAAGCCTACCCCTCAGTACACAAGAAATTTAGTACACTCTACTCGAGGCTCTCAGCATTTCGTCACTCATGGTCCAGGCCCAGGCTCTGAGCGCCAGATACTCTTTTAAAAATAATAACCACACTAATCACGGGGAAGAGTACCAAACCCGTACATAGAACGTATGGACATGACTCCATACGAGATTGCCTCACGACTAGCTCACTGTTTAATCACCCTAGCGGAATTATGAACTCTCACTGGTGATGTTATTTATAAAGAAAAACTCTACTGCCATTCATCAAAGAATCCGACAGTGCATACTTTCAAGGTATGATTTAAACATTAACAAGAATATAACGAAAATTTAATTTAAGAACCTGTACTTTCCCGACCATGAATGACTCCCAATTAGGCACCGATGAGCCTATCACTACTCCATATGCTATTAACCTTCTTATACTCCACCGGGTCACTAAATAGTGGACACCGGACTGGATCTAACCTATGCGTGCGCATCCCTTCTCGTGCGACGACGGCTTACTGCCTACTTCAGGCGACAGCGGATCGAGACCACGGATGCTTGGTATATCATTTGCAACGATGGGTCAAGACAACGTGAGACAACGTGATTCAATTACCTACACCATGCCAAACGCTCTATCACCGTATACGAAACGGAACTAATTCTCGATGGCTACTACTCTCAATGGTAAAAGAAATTCAACTGCGAAGAGAACGGAACCGAATATACGTTCCGCGTCTCACGGCCTGCCGGAACAATTGGTCAGGACAAACGTGAGATTACGAAATGCTCATTAGCTACTGCGTCCACTGACGCACTCGAATCGAGCCAAGGCCTAACGGCAAATCTTGAATACTATCGTGCTGGAAGGGCCGCTTGCCCCCTGAACCTGTAGTCTCAACCTAACCCCTTACAAGAAAAAGATACTCTCCCGGTCGCTGTGTAATGCGACAAATCCGGTAACCCTGACGTACTTAATACATTAAGGAATACAATGTTAAAGAGGATTGAATCGCAATTGCAACGGAATTGAAAAAAGTATTCCGCGACTCGCGGACGGACGGTATCAAATTGTTCGCACGACGCGAGATGACGAACTGCTGAATAGATTATTCCTTGGTAAGGAGATACTAGTATGTCGGAAACGGAAGCGATAATTATATAACACGTCTCCCGCGGCCTGACGGTATTTGTCAGGGCAACGCGAGAGGACGTATTTCACACCATTAAGGTATACAAAGTTAAAGAGGATTGAATCGCGACTGCCACGAAATTGAAAAAGTAATCAGCGCCTCGCGGTCTGACGGTATCAGTTTGTCAGTACGACGCGAGACGACGAACTGCAAAAGAGATTAATTTGTGGCGAAGGTGGTTATATCATTACGGAAACAAAGCTGATCGCAATGGCAACGGAATTGAAAAAGTTAGCTGCGCCCCGCGGTCCGACGGTATCAGGTTGTCAGTACGACGCGAGACGACGAACAGCAAAAGAGATTAATCTGTGGCGAAGGTGGTTATATCATTACGGAAACAAAGCTAATCGCAATGGCAACGGAATTGAAAAAAGTAATCTGCGCCTCGCGGTCTGACGGTATCAGGTTGTCAGTACGACGCGAGACGACGAACAGCAAAAGAGATTAATCTGTGGCGAAGGTGGTTATATCATTACGGAAACAAAGCTAATCGCAATGGCAACGGAATTGAAAAAAGTAATCTGCGCCTCGCGGTCTGACGGTATCAGTTTGTCAGTACGACGCGAGACGACGAACAGCTGATCAGCTACTGCGTCCACTGACGCACTCAAATCGAGCCAAGCCGAAAACGGCAAATCTTGAATACTACAACGTAGGTAGGGCCGCTCTTCCCCTGAACTCGTACTCTCAATCAAGCCTTTTACAAAAAAGGAAAACTCTCCCGGTCGCTGAGTAATGCGACAAATCCGGTAATTCCGACGTACTTAATACGGGTTGGTGCCCCACCGGTTCTTTGGAAACTGAACATCTGGAGGCGGTCCAGACATATCGGGTAATATAGCCAATGGACGCGCTGGGATGGCTCTAGCCCTCCACAGATTGTCAGCCGTCCTCACGGGCTCCCTTCGGGTACGCGACTGTTCAGGGCAATGACGCGCCACATGACCAGGAAGACTACACCGAAAACATCCGCGGGGATACGGATCCCGAGTATTCGGGGCACGAGATACTGGAGACAGGTTAGCACCTGTTCTTGAAACGAAAGGAGCAGGACGAGGCAACCTTCCCTCATCTCTATTCATCAGCTCGAAAGACAAGCACAGCTTTTCCAATGCACTGACCGAAGCTGGCTGAGAGCTGACCAGAACAGCACTATAACGGTGATGTAACCCGCGCCTAAATACCTTTACCAATTCCACATCAGTCAAAGGCGAATCTAAAGACTGATTCAAATTTTGGACTCTAGATACATAGTCCGTAGAAGACTCGCCTGGCTTTTGTACAGAGGACCAGATATCCATTCTTCGCTCCGTCATAAAATCGTCAGACTCGTATTTCTCTAGGAAGAGTCTCCTAACCATGTTCCAATCTACTATTTCTCTCTTCTTACTTCTAAAGAAGGTTAAAGCTCCGCCTCTCAAAAACTCCGGTAAGACCGCCGAGAGCGCATTCTCCTCGACCCCACGCGCGCAACCCAATTCCTCAAGACGCGACAAAAACTCCCTTACGCAACCCCCTCCAGAAAAAGGCTCCACTGGCCATACGGAAAAATTTAAATTCCACTGCGGA
The DNA here is from genome assembly GCA_949825065.1 of Odontocerum albicorne. NCBI lineage: Eukaryota > Metazoa > Arthropoda > Insecta > Trichoptera > Odontoceridae > Odontocerum > Odontocerum albicorne. Next base: position 9,593,211 of record OX463841.1, read on the forward strand.
ACCGCACGTGGAATATTTATACGCGCCGCTCCCTCCCCAGCGTATGGAGATGAGCTTGCCAAAGGCGAAGGCGCCAAGGTTTCCGAAGCCGTCACACCCGCGTCCGTTCCCTCCAAAAACTGTGGAGCTCTCATAAGATTCCGGTAAGGCACGCACCTGACCGGTAAGGCGACCGCCTCCGATGACGATGATACCAGACTCTTGTTAAACAAAGAGGCCTGACGCCGCAACTCGTAAAAATTATTACTAGGAACTAATCCCCTTTCAATTAATTCCCCGATTAGCCTTTCCTTCGTGGCCTTCATTATATTAACTATAGGATCCATTGCGCTATCCATTCTCAATCCTATTCGTAACAGTAGGTATCAAAATTTATACCCAACGAAATCTTACTTCACCTTGTTAAACAATGCTTTAACTACACCGTTTAACCGGAACAAGAATCTAACTAAAACGTAACTTTAATTTAACACAAACCCCCCCTTAATTGAAATGTTCCGAAATTAAGAACTAGCAATTATAACCAATATGTATTATTATCAAATTTCCTAAAACACGCTTCCACCACACCGCTTGCTACGAATCTACAACTTAAATCTCAAAGTAATTCAATTCAATACTATTCACTCTCTTATATTACAAAGATTTGTTCCGAAAACAATTGAGTATAAGCACCAAGTGATTTTATCTAAAAGTAGTAACACTATTTCCCTTTACCGCATCAACAGCGACGCAAACCGAACTACTGTAAGTTATACGCACTCTCCTCTTGCCTATCCCCGCGCAAGCTATAAGGCGAGATTGGTTTCAAACAAATGGTCTTGAAATTCCAAAAACACTGGAATACTTCACGAACGTAACCACTAATCACTTCTCTATTCACAATTAACTAGGCACTCTTTTATTTATTCAGTCACTTATTTCGTTTGAATTAAACTATCGCTTAATGCGTATCTAAACATTTTACGCGGCAAAACTATACTCCTGATTATTCGCAACCACCTTAACCACAGACGCTTCTCGAACAACAAAATGGAGACCTAAGCTTGTCTTACGAATTTCGCGCTAAATTTTCTGAAAAAGGAACAAATTATATTTTTATACACTTTATAACCCCGTCACTCAGTCAAATACCCTGGAAGCCAGCATTTTTCTAAAATGGCCCCACGTACGGGCGACATTGTTACACTTATACCTATATTTACGAAATTAAGAGAGAGCGTTGCCTCCATGCAACAATAAAGCAATAGTTTAAACACTTCTGCGATATTTCTCTCTCAATAAAACTTACCCGGTTCTCAGCGGCAAATGAAGAAATTACAGAACAAGTACTCTTTCGTCTCAGATTGCGATGGGCTCAATAATAATTTTGTACTAGGCCTCCAAGATATTATCTCCGGGACAAGGGGAACAACAAAGGAAAGACATAAAATTGTGATAATACTTAGTTTAATCCAATGAGATTTTAATAAAAAAAAACTCCGCAATAATGCCGAGAAAAATTTATATATATTACCAAAAAATACCAGAGTAGGTAGACTAATAATTTGGGCTTGCATTAAAGACCAATTCCCGCTCAATATTCAGCACAAACATAAAGGCTATGAGGTAAGGAGAAATCCACAATGATAGGTTACAATAAAAAGAGATCACTCACCCCACAATACCATGAATATCGATAAGGAACGATACGCGTAATGTCTATACTCTCGGAACTGCGGAGGAACCAGAAGATTCTCCCCGAAAACGAAACCGGAACGATGCCTCTGATGATGATGATACCGCAAGCGTCCTTTGAAGCTTCGCGCTGCGCCGATACAAAATTCCTCCCTGGCGTTCGGCCTGGGAGAACGATTTCCGACCCGCAGTTATTTAAAGAACCGCTTTTCTTAGTTTCTCGAAACTTTACTTGCTTCACGCCCGATGGAGCCAATAATAATCCAAGATTATTTCTTTGGAAATACTATTCCGCAGATAAATCCCCGCGTCAAGTCTGGATGGAAGTGCGAGCAGAACTTTCACAACAAAACTAATTATTAATTCGTATTTCCCAACAGGAGATTATAACTCGGAACACAAGGTAACTGACCGATAACTTGAACGAATTATTTAATTATTAATTCGTATTCCCCCGACCGGGAGCTGTCTTAATAACAGGACTAGTAGTCGTGACGGTACCGCTCGTAATGAAGCACCGACCTTCTAGCCGCCTCACCTGTCCATCCGCACGTGATGCCCTTTCGCCCGTCGATCATATTTGTAAGCGATGTCCTGATTCGTCAAATCTTTGGTCGGGCCGTAATTTGACCAATCAAGCCCTTGCATTTGATTATTTATTATAAGTGACGCAATTGCTCGGTGCTAGATGAAATTCTTTAAACCGCCCGTTTTGGAATAGAATCTTCCAGAAACAACGGATGATTGCATCATTCCCTGTCCTAATTACAACTGCGTCACGCTCGGACTCGATTTTTATGCGTCATTATTTACCCGTCAAAATCAGAACAAAGGGAAGTCCGTTTTAATTCCGCTCGTATCAATCAATTTCGCGCGTTATTTTCCCTTTTGGATAAATCCCAAACTTCTCACCCGTCTTTTATAAAAAAATAAATATACTCCTAACAACGCGCTTTGCATTTCCCTATTAGGTTTTAACTAATTTGTATCC